>JABUIW010000011.1:3323823-3350788 GCA_013363375.1 Menidia beryllina | reverse complement strand
TATGTGTCTGTGATTCCTGATGTCTAAACTTTACCTGAGCACTTACTTTAAAGTTTTTTTTAAATGGTGCTTTTTTTTTTCTTTTATACTTTTTTATGATTTCTTTTTTTTAAATGAGTTAACCCTTGCATGGAAATTGATGTCCTCCCTTTTAAGCGTCCTCTTAAAATGCTAATTGGATATTTCAAAGTAGTTTTTCTTTAGTTTTTTTCCCCCCTTCTTTATTACCCGATCAGTTGCAATACTCTTATGATTTGTTTTCTCTGTCGGAAACCAAAGCGGAACCGGACTACCTGTTTACTGTGCAGTGAGATTTTTGTTTTTTCTGATGCTGCAGGTCAGCGAATGCCAGAAGATTTTTTTGATTTTTAATTTTTTGGAAGGAAAAAAACATCTTCGGATTTGCGGTATTTTCAGCGCGAAAATGTCTTGCCCTCTGCAGAATTAGATCAGTTTCTGATGAGTCGGTGGCTTTATAATTTTGTGGTGCAGGCTCGTGGGGGAGCTGCCGAAATAAAGATCTAACTTGCGTTTGAGCGAACTCTTTCTGGCTGCTTCTTCTTCTGTGCTGTCCATTTTGTATTGCGAACGAGGACGTTGAAGTGTTATTATTGAAGGGTCACTTCTGACAGGAAGAAATTCTTAATGGAAACCAGTACAAGAGGGAAAAAATAAGCCAGTGTAAGTTTCTGACTTTAGCTGCTTCTGGACTCCATTCATAGATTCCAGGAGTAATCCTCACATTCTTGGTTCAGAGCAGATTTTCTCATTCAGGTTTGAGCTCTTAAGAACGGACCAGCTGCCGTGTAGTCTGGTCTACAGCTCTGCTGGGCGGGAACTTTCTTCTTATTTTTTTGTACAGGGGGAGGCCACTCCCTTGCTCAGCCAACCTCTGGACTGGCCTCTTTGTTGCAGCACGTGAGCCCCCCCCCCCCCCCCCCTTAAACATATACACAGACACATTCCTCTCTGTGGAGGCGGCGCTGGCAGCTTGACGTGTCCTGACAGGAGGTTAACAGTTCTGTCCTAGGAGGAGGAGAAAAAGCCACCACGTGCTGCCGAAACGTGACTCCCTCTGGGGAAAAAAAACAAAATAAACGAAGGTCGCCAAAACGGAGCTCTGGCACTTTTCCAAAGTTTGAAATCGGGCGGCTTCTCTGAGGTCATTCAGCTGTGGGAAAGAGGACCTCTGTTTGCTTCCTACTGGCTGGGCAACATCTTCATACCCAAAACTGAATTTCTCCCTTCTTACATTCTGCTGTCTGTAGACAATTATCAGTAGGTCTGCATAAATTCATGATCGCATTTTGTTTAAGGAAGATGAATGAGATCATGATCCTTTACTGTATGTAAGGTATGGACATCCTATTTATTTTAGCATGGATCCTCGGCTGACAACTTAAAACCGGAGGTAAATGAAAGCTTGAGATTAAAATTAGACGGCCTCTTGACGGCTAGCCTTATAAAACTTTAACAACTAAAATAAAAAAAAAGGATAAGGACTTCTTAAAATCTGAATTATTTTTGTAAAAACAAATGCACACATTTTTTAAAATAAAATTTCATCAATGGGGTCTGCACTTTTTACATTTTTTATAAGTTAAAATGTAAAAAAAAAAAAAGGGAAATATTCTTCAATCCTTGCTTTGTCTTACTAAAATTTTCTGCTATTTGAAGGTACCATAGGTCTCACAAATCTTAATCTGTGCTTCAAATATGTGTACGGCATCGAAGGGCTTAGTAAAAACTGGTAGGTTCTGCCTATAAAACTTATTTTCTTAAGTCCTAAACTTAAGAAAAAGATTCAGAAGTGTTCATATTCTCAGGTTATGGTTTTCCCACAACTAAAAGTGACAACATTTTTCCAGAATCATCTGTAAAAGCCCTCAATTTCCAAAGAGCTCTGGTCGTCCTGGGCGGAGGAACCCCTGAAACGCAGGCCGGCGCCCCTCTGCGTTTCTAAAAAATACCGCCACACCCATCCTGTTACGGGTTCTGCTTTGTGGTTTCACCTTTGGGTCCTGCAGGCAGGTCATGAGCCGTTCGCAACCGCCTTCCCAAAGGCCTCCAGCCTGGGTGTCACCCGCGAACGGCCTTGTTGTCTTTAGACACCGACGGCAAACTGACAAACCTCGCAGCAAATCAAAGCCCTGACAAGCCAGGCTGTGGTTGTGTAAGAACATTTGATTGTTGGTGTTTTCGAGGATTAGGGACCAACTTTCCCGTGCTGTTTCTGTTATAAGCAGGCTTCTCCACACACTCAGGATGTTTTCACAGACAAAAATATATCTTAGTCACTTGCTGTGTTCTGTTTTTAAGGCTTCCTTTCTTTCAAACCAGCAGGCCTCGCTGCTATTGGTCCGCCTGGCTGGCGGATTGCCCTTCCCTTCACCAGCATCCTGTTGTTTTGCTGTGAGTCACGGCACGGAAACGCTGAAACTCGCTTTGGTGTGTTTTTGCGGTGATCTGGAGATGAGCTTCCGCGCTGGCCTCACGGTTATCGCGCTCCGTGCTCTGGAGCCAGATCATGTCAATCAGCTAAACCAGTGTCTCTACCTTTAATAAGGTGTGTCTTCGTTGATTTTTTTTACTACCTGCCGCCACCCTGGCAATTTACTGCTTATGAGCGGGGGAGTAACGCGTACAAACCGGCCTGGGTTAATCATTGCAAAAGATACTTACCACCCACACAGTTCTCTGCAGATGGAAGAGTCTGAGTTACTTTACTGACCTGGGTAAAAATCCAAATGATACTACTAATAGTCAATGATTGAACAAAAGTGCAGTTAGATGGCTTTGTTGGATAAGGTTTGGCATTGAGAGATGGAGTTTCAGGGTTTTGGCTTTCGCTTTCAGAATGATGAGTAGAACATTCATTCATTCAACCCTGGACGTCCTGATTGTTTTGGCTCTTAATTCTGGGTCCTTTTCTTCCAACAAAAATCTAGATGCCTCTATGGATGCCTCTTAATCGAGATAAAAACACAGGTTTCATTATTGTAAAACCAAATTTTTTGCATGTTTGAAAATACGTGGATAGTTTGGATTGGCTGTGGGTGAAAAGCTTGGATTTGGTCCCAAATGTATTACGTTTTTTGTAACATGCCTCCCACATACAGGTCCTTTTTGTCTCGGCAACATACGAAGGCAAATCAAGTTCACTTTGGCCAAAACTTGGACCAAACATTCAGATAATTTACTGCAGTTAAAGTCCTAGACTGTAGAAATTATCTTTACTGACATGCTTGAACTGAAAGGGTTGAGCATACGTAAGCATACATAAATTAAATCCACGAAAGACAGATTAGTTTGGATTGGATCAGTTTGGATCCGTTTGTTTGCCTGTCTTTTTTATTTCAGGATTAAACAACGTCCAACTGAATGAAACGTTACTCAGTGAGGGGATGAAACACTGTGAGCACCATCTATTTGATTTCAGTAAAGATCAGGAGCCCTTCCACGATGCCTTTTTTCCCCCTCCTTTTTAGATGAACTGCACTCTAAAAAGTCCATCAACAGGGTCAAAGGGCAAAGGTGTTTACATCAGCAAATCAAAGTCATTTAACAGACCCTAATCAAAATGGTTCCTCTATTATATATTCTACAGATTTTAGGACTATGTTTCAAAGTGCAAAAAGAAAATCCATTGTCCAGCCGGGACCACGTTGGCCTCGCAGCTTGCGGAAAGTTTTAGTCTGAGCTCCCATGTGTGGGCCTGAGGAGGAAGAGTTTAACAGGAAGGCGCCGCAGCAGTTGATTCACACACACACACACACACACGAACTCGCCAGGCAGGGCGTCTCAGAGCAAAGAAGCGTGACCGCCGGCAGCTGTTGGATTGACAGCTGCCCCTGTTTGTCCATTGATCAGACCCTCACACCCTCTGCTCTCTCTCGACCCATCTGCAGCAACCCCCACCCTGTCGCTCAGTGGCCATCAACTCAAATGCACTGTTCCCCATAGTCTGCGGTTTATGCTGGTTTTTGAAATATCAGAAACCAGACTGACTGCTTGTTTTTAAAAAAATAATAAGATGTGGGTATTACTACATGAAAAAACACAAACAACACATAAAATAAGCATTTGGAACATTATCAACAGCTAAATAAATAAAAACAATCAAGTCTTTTTGTATATTTATAGCATTTCTCATGTAACATCTACAGTTCCTTGCAGTTTTAATTTATTTGGAGCAAAAACAACCAGAATTTGTGACACTTTTTGGTAAATGAGTGAATTATTATATATTTTTAATGACTAATGCTTAATTTAGGCATCGCAGACCTGAACTTAGTTTCACAGCTAGTTTAGGTCGGATTGAATGATAGAAACAATAAAAACAACGAACAAAAGTTTCGTCTGTTAAACGCTAATTTTTATGTCTGAATTTTGTCCCTTTCTTCCTCATCAGAAAAACAGCACGGGATAAGGATCACGGGCGCCCTCTGGTGGTTTTGAAAGGTGGAGCCCGGCGGAAGTAGAGAGCAGTCAGCTGATCAACCCGGAAGTGATGACGGCACCAACGAATAGACCGTCCGAAACTCGGAATAAGAAAAAATAAACAGGTATTTTCACCCCCCCCCCCCCCTTCGAACATGGTGCGATGCTTCCTGATCCACACCGTGTGCCCGGTCAGCGCCCTGTCTGCCGGGGAATGTCGGGTGTTGTACTCCCGCTTTTTCGGTCCAGACGAAGCCATCCTGTCTGAGAGGCACCGGGAGCTCAGCCCGGAGGAGAGAAGACTACTACAGAAGGAGAAACTATTAGTCGTTGCAAGGTGGGTGCGACTTTTGGGTAAGCAGGGTTTGTGGTGAGGACCGTGAAACATCTTGTGGTAAATCAACGGTGCGAGTAATAGTTGTTTGTTTAACTTAATTGAACTAAACTGGAAGAAGGACTTCCTGTTGTTTCTGACTTGTATCTATGTCAGTACTGTTTTAAGACACTTTAATATCAGTGTTTACAATCTAACTAATCAATGATCCATTAATGAGTAGGCCAAGAGACCCTTTCATAAGAGTGGATAAAAACAACACAAATGCATGCAAAACTATTCTTAGGCCATGTAGCCAGAAAGTCTCCTTAAGTTAAGACTGTGTCTAAGTGGTTTGGTCCTAAAAGCCATAACATGACTTAAGGCATTAGGTGTCAAATCAACCAAGATATGACCATTTGGAGCTTTCTGAGCAGTTTCTGCTTCAATCTGCAGTCACAGAAAACCTTCCCTGTTGAGTAAGGCACAGTCTATGTCCTGGTGTACACCAGGAAATAGACGGTTGGAGGATGTGCCAGCAAATCCCAGCATAATATACTGCTCCAGATGGAGTGCTCAGTATTTTGTATCTGACACCTAGTAAACATACAAGCATCTGCACTGTTGAACTATTGGAAGATGTGTCACTTTTTTTTAGCCTTATATCCTGTTGCAGACCTGTCTATGTGTACATAGTGTACATACCAATAGGGGAATCAAGTCCTAAACCGAGAACACAAACATAGCAACGCTTTGGACTGTCCCACAACATTCAAGATATAAGGCCCCTAAAGTTACCGCAAAGGTAATTTAGAGAGGAGACACAGACGAAAAATCTGAATATTTTAATGAAATGGGGCTGATTTTCTTAACTCCTGACTTTATTGGCCTATGCAGCTTTTTTGCGGGGGTGAATTTAGCTGCACTTGCACACATTCACTGTTTGTTTTATTAAGTAATGTCAAATCACTTATAGGAATCCACTTCCTTTGTGTTGATAAATGGGATTGAAAGTTTTCGCCTGCCTGTAGTAACAGATGTTCTGTTATCATTTATGCTGCAGAAGCCTGTCATTGCACTTTTCTTCCAAACTGGGTTTTCGTTTTTCCAGAATCCCCCCCCCCCCCTTCCTTTTTTTTTTTTTTTTTGTTCGCTTCCTTCTCTCTCCTTGTTATAGACACCCAGCTCCATCCCGCCGTGAGCCAATGCCGGTGTCTTCCCGGGGCGTTTTAGCTCGGGTTGAAATGGCTTCTGCCTCACCTCCCGGAGCCCTTTGAACAGAGTTAATTAGAAGATAAGACCTCAGGGGAAGAAAAAAAAAAGCCCAATTGCTTTATTTTTAGTGCTTTATTTTTTGGGGATAATCCAAAAGAAAAACAGCGACCTGCTCATTTCTGAGGCGCGCAGTATAAGACGCCAGATGAGAATCACTGAGGCGGCAGCGGAGGCTGTCAGTCATCTCCTCCCTCGTCTCATTTCTTTCCAGTTGGTGTTGCCGTGTTTTTTTTTTTTGTTGTTGTTTTGGCAGAAAGGATTGCTTGCTCCCTGTGGTGGAAAAAAAAAAAAGACTTTTATTACCGTTTTGCAGCAACATGCCAAAGTAATGACGGGTAAAACTCCGCAACACACAAGCAAAGCCGTTATCCTCTTCCAGAATGAAGGATAAACGTGTTTTATTTATACATTTGTTGTAGAAGAACTTGTGCTAAAACTTTTAAGTGGGCCAATACAGCCGGTTAAATAGTGACTCATTTGCTTGTGTGACTCAGGAAGGTTCTCAGTGCCGTCTCTCTGTCCCGGGAGGCTTCGGGCCGGCTGCTGGTGGACCACGGCCCCGGGGAGGAGGCCCTGGCCCTGCAGGAGGCCGACAGCGGGGTGGTGCGACTGACGTCGGGGCGCCCTTTCCGCGACGAGGCCAGCGCCCTCTGGCTGGGGGTGCAGAGTCTGGGCTTCGCGCTGGTCTGCGAGCCGCACGAGAACCTGCTGCTGGCCGAGGGCACCCTGAGGAACCTGACCCGGCACTGCCTGGAGGACCTGCACATGCTGGGGCAGGGCAGCGAGGTGAGCCGCCGGGATGGAGGGCAATTACCAAATTTTTATTTTGGAACTAAAGCTTCACACGTCGGACTAAAATAACATAAATTAGGCAGTCATAGGCCTGAACTTTCCTGGGTCTGAAGTGGTTCAAATAAAGGAAAGACATCATTATTCACCAAATGGGTTTAAGTGGCAAAGGAAGGCTTTGAAGCAGCATAACAGCAGGGAAGTAATCGTTGGGTCTGTGAAATCTAAAAAAAAATCAAAATGTGAAACCTTGCGTGGGATGAGAGACTTTGCAGCGTATCACAGAGAGGAAGAGTTAGAAGTCATCCTAACTGCAGGTAACCAGTTAGGCAGAATATGTAATGGGGGTGTGTAATTTGCTTGAACGAGATCCCCTTTGAAAAAAAGAACCTGTGCAGTCTGGGTGCCGCTCACATCTCAGTGGGTAGCATCCCCACAGTGAAGCATGGAGGTGTTGGCACCATCCTAAGGGCTTCGCTGCTCTGATTGACAGTGAATTGGAGCATGACGATACATTTAAATGTTTTGGTGACTTCTGAGAAGTTGATCAATCGTATTGCCTGTATTTTTTTTATTTTTTCTGGTCTCTCTCCAGGATTGGATTTGACTTTTTACTAAGTACTTATTACTGAATTGTAAAAGCCACCCCTGTCGTGTTTTTCACCCCCCCAGATCCTTTTGAAGAGCAGCCGCGTGGACGTCCTGCTCAGCCGCCTGCTCCCTCACGGTCAGCTCCTCTTCCTGAACCACCGCTTCGCCCAGAGTCTGGAGAAGGAAGTGGCGGCCCACATGAGCAAATGAACCGGAGCGAAATCAGCCGCCGTCTCACCCCACGGTTCGGGGTCGACAGCCGTAAGCTTGGAAGGCCAGCTGGCTTCAGTTACCCTCGCGCATCAGGAGTGAAGGAACCCGGAGCGGGGGAAATGCCCCCACGTCAGCCACCGTCGGCTGTTTTGTCGCGTGGGCGGCTTCACTCCCGATCGCGTTTGTCAAATCGACGTGTGAAAGGGAAAATGTGGCAGATTAAAGCGAGCAACTGAAGAGGCCAGGCAGGCCCTCACACGTCAGGATCAGAGCCCGTCCTTTACCTGAATCGCCACGCTTGAATTGTGACAGCGTGGCCTCGAGGACTCGAACTGACCAGCTTTTTTTTTTTGTCTGTTGTCTTGTGTTTGTAGAAAATTCCGTGAGAGTTAAAGGATTTCACAGACCGCCATTGCTTTCTAACGGAGCCGAGTCATGTTTCTAATGACAAAGAGCAGCAACGGAATAAATAGGGATCAAAGTCCCACCGGCTTTGCGTCGACTGAAGCAGAAACGTGGCTGCACACCGGCGGGATGGTGAACGGGGCGCACATAAAGCCGTAATGAAGGAATGCACAGATGCCGGCATTCAGAATGCAGAAGCGAAACAAGAAGTAATGACGAAAAAACGGCGACGGTGCAGACGTCCCCACGCCCCTTAACAACAGGAAAAAAGGATTTTTGTTTATCTTGTGAACATCTGTTGTTCTAACACTGCCTCCCCTCCCGCTTTTTGGTTTTGTTTTACAGCCGCGATGTTTCGAAGCAGAGGGGGGTCGTTCTGAATGTGAGCATCAGTTGCTTTATTGTTGAATTTCCCTGCATTAAAGGAAGAGTCCAATCATGTGAGTGTTTGATTTATTTTTTGCACACAAACAGGATTCAATATTTAATATATGGAGAGAAAAAGAGGACATTTATCATTTTGTTTGTTGGATACAGCAAAAAAAAAATCTTGGCCTATAGATAGACTATTAGGACTTTTTCAAACTATAAAAGGATTGTATCCAGTGTCTTCCATATTACTTTGACTATATTGTAAAAAATAGAAAAAGACATGAGTTCTGGGAACAGATACTTGAGGCTGCCAATCATAGTCCAAATTGAGCTTTTTGCTCGCTTATTTCTTACTCGGTTAAACGAGTAAGTGGCCGAGTTTGAACTGTAAATCTCGGGTCAAACTTTCAGGTTGTTGTGTCTTGCCTGTGACGTTTGGGACGTCTTATCTTCTGCTGACGGCCTTACGACGTCAGAAAGCCCCTTCTCACCCGCTAGCTGACCGGGTCAGGAGTTCCACTCCTCTTTCTCCTCCCCACTGGAAAAGGTTCCGACTTCTCCAGCTGACCGCTTTGTGTGACCAGCGGAGACGTTCGCACAATCGTCTCATGCCCCCTCGAGAAAAGACTTTTTCATTGGAAATGAAACATTTCAAGCACCGTGGAAAAGAATTGGACTTTAAACCTGCTCATAAGTCTTCCGCCGACCTTTATTTCTTAAATACTTTTCCGGGGAAAAGGGAAATCCTGCGCAAACATAAAAGGAAAATATGGCCTATAAAGCAAAAACAGAGTCAGTGCAACTTTAATGAAGCTAAAAATCCTTTTTTTCCCCTTTCAGAGAGTCTTAACTCCCTCATTTCTTGAAGTAGCCTTCAGAAATAGTTTTGCGAGCATCTTGATGGACGTTCCTTAAGGCTCTTCTTTGGAAGTTGGACTTTGCTCCACGAACGGTTGAGATGATCCCAAACGGCTTCGGTTCTCGCTGGGTTTCAGTCCACTTCTTGTGCAATTTGGCATACCTCAGCCTTTTGTCCTTAAGAAACGACTTCTCAGCGGTCACTCATCCACAGAGACCCTTTCAGAGGCTTCACAAAGTAGAAGCAGAGTGGGAATATTTGGAAATATATTCAGTTGCGGCCAAAGAGATGGGATCAGATAGGATAAGCAGGCCACACGCTTTACAGCTGGCTCTGGATTGTCAGTGGTCACGGCACTGGCTCCTCTCTTACATAAGTTCTCTTTCTTTTTTTATCAAACAAAAGACTACCTTCAACAGAAAATGGTCTGGTACACGGATTGATGGTCCTTGAAAGACCCTCAAAATCCTGTAGAATTATTGCTCAAGATCACTTTGAAAGACTACAAGAAAGCCTGGTTTCTCTGAAGTTAAACATAAAAAACGAAGGGCATAGTTAGCATGAAATCATTAATAAGGAAAATATCCTTTTAGTGCGTTTATCTAAAAGAGAAAAACGTTCAAACGTGCGGGCTGCTCTGATGTGTTAGACATGAAAAATAACGCAGGGGGAGCGAGGAAGTCTGTTTACAGATGGAGTATGTATAAGTCAGGAGCAATAAATATTAATTTTGCATCAGCGAATCTGTATCAAGAAGAGTTGCTCAGTCTTATCTTAAATAAGAATAAACAAAAGCAACCTTAACTCAAGTGCCCGGCTCACCTCACTTCACCCGCCAACATCAGTGACTGAACCTCTGAATAAATCAGTAAAGAAAGTTCTCATGTGGCCTACCTAAGAAGCCAAAACTACATTTATTGCGAAAGACTCCCCCAAGCTGGGATGTCACCTGCCCTCCCCAACTTATGACTCTAAACTGCAGAGAATTAACGCTAGATTACAGACCTCTATAAACAATTTATGTTGATTTTTCTTGAATGAAAGAACATTGCACCACATAGTTATGGGTATCAAGCAGTTCTTTATGTTCCATAAGCACGCTTCGGTTATTAAAAATGCCCGCATAATTTCTGAGTCGTGAGACATTTAGTGGTGTTAAACTGACTCATTTGCATTTGCATTTTTATCCAGTCGCATGAATTATAACTTCCCCCCCCACAAAACGCGTGCAGTTACAGAGCCTGCGCCACCAGGGGGCAGCATGCAGCCGGACACGGCCAGACCTACCAGTTTGGAGACAAACATATTGACACCTGAGCAGAAATCCAGGGTGCTGCAAAAAAAAAATCCTGAACGCCACCGCCTTGAAATGATTTAAAAAATAAAAAAAATGAGACGGGAGACGTCAAACAAGCAGCACTCCGAATGTTCTCATGCGCACACGAGTGCCGGTTTGTAGCCACATCCGGAGAGTGATGCGCAGAGACAGGGAGTTGATCTAAAATGCACCAGTTAATGTCAAGTGGAGATGAAGCTGCAGTGCTGCGCTTCACGTGTGTGGGGAAGATGTGCTATCACCAGCTGTGGTGGTGAGGCCCAGTCCCCCGTTTCATTACCGCACTGTCTGGTAGGCAGGATTATTAATAAGAGCCCCTTAAACTTCATAGCGTTCATGTAATCAGGTATAATGATGAGATGAGGCATCAGAAAGTAATTAAAAAAAGAAAAAAAAGAACTTGTGTAGAATTGTGCAAGCAGGTCAGCAGTTGGGGAAAAAATACAGGGATTGGACGAAAATGCTGCACAGGTGCTTTTTTTTGCAGAACGGGGGGCTCTGAGGTTAAAGGGGCAGGATTTAATGGAGGGGAGGTTAAAAAACAAAGCCTGAGAAAAGTTGTTTTTTTCCTTCTGGCAACACACAGCAGATAAATAGCTCAAGGCGCGTGGCTTGTTGGTGAAACCAGCAGCTTTGGGTATGTGCTTAAATTGGATCCGAGCACTCAATGGCTCTCACAGAGGGAGCAAATTGAGGGCCGTTAACCGGAGAGTACATGAAAAATAATTTAAAAAAAGGACCAAAAAATATATTACCCCCGAAGTAAAAAAACAATACTTTTGCGCTGTTTCTAAACTTAATTTTGCGTTGTAAAAAACCCAAACAGATGGGCATGGTTATGCCTTTTTTTTTTCTTTTTTTTTCGAGGAGCTCATAGGTCAAGCCTCACGAAGCGGCAGAGCCAACAGATCAAAGGCTAAATCTGGAAAAACTGCCTGGTACACAAGCTGCCGTGTGAAGCAGACTCGCTGGAGGAGAAAGGCCCTCCGGGGCATCTCCTACTAAATGTTAGTGAGTCTCCTCCACAGCTGTGAGCCGTCTCGCCGCCCCCCCCCCCCTTTACTTATCCCCTCTCGCCTTTTTCTTCCTCTGGAGATGAGCTGCCCTAATATTCAGTCATCATCCACGGTGGCCTACCCGACCAAAGCTGACATTGTCACAACCCATCTCACTCACCCACTCCTTCTCTCCTTTCTCCTGCATTTAGCCCCCCCCCCTCCCACCACCCACCCATCAAGCTCCAACAAAAGACTTTCCTATTCAATTTGAGGCCAACCGGTGAGTATGCCAACTCCCGAGCTTGCCCTTAATATTTTTTTTCTTCTCCCGCCTCATTAGATGTCTCCATGACTATTGTATGGCTCTCGGCGAGAGCCACGGTGGAGAAAATGGGCTCAGCACCAGCCAAGGGATACAATATGAATTTCAATGCCGGTTGACGACTTATTCACTTCAGGCCCTGTCAGGGCGTGCGGCGTGAAAGACCCGAACGCCACGGCTCCCATTCAAATACATTAGGAGTCGTTTTCTGTTTCGCTTTTATGAGCGCGTCTCTAGAATGTGAAATATTCCACTTCTTTCCGGGGCTAAGGGGGGACTATCTATTGGAGGAGAGCCTCGAGGAGTGCTCGGCTAAAACAAGCTGAACGCCAGTCAAATCGAGAGCCACAAAAGATCTACAGGATGTGTCATTTTCATTTTTTGAAAATCTTAACCTACTTGTGTAAGAGGAAGATTTGGGGAAGAGTTGTACGGCATTGTAATGCTATGATTTGTGTCATAATTCTGAACTCTGAACGTTATACTGAGCAACACAGACTCCAATTCCAGCAAAGTTGTCAAATTAACCATAAGGTAGCACAACCTTCTGTTTGTTAGTTGTTTGTAAGACTTTACTGACAGCAAGGCTAAAAGAAAATGATGTTGGCTGTGTTCACTCATAATTTTTATTGAATTTAGTAAATAAGATGGATAAAAATGGGATGACAGTAACTCAACCAAAGAAGTTTTTGCTTTTGAACTATATTTCTCGCTATTTGGAACGAGAGGACTAAAGCGGCTGCAGCTTCTTCCGTGCTGGTTTTAGGGAGGCTTTGCTCCTCTTTGCATTTTCAATGGGAGACAAATCTAAGCCGCAGGGAGCTGGGTCGGTCGGGCGCAGACCCTTTCCCAGAGTCTGCGAAGCTTTGCTGATGTAAGTCAAGTAGAATCTGGACTGGCATTGTCCCGCACAAACAGAGGCAAACCCTCCCTGTGCAAAAGCGGTTTCACGAGTTCTTTCTCACATGGTGCAATTTCAGGTTGCATACGAATGCAGCGGTTGGCTGTGTTAAGTGAAAAGGATTTCTCCAAAGTCCTCCTGAGGCCATGTGGATATATCAATGTTAATCTCTGAGATATGTAGTGATCCACAGGTTATTTTGTCCCTTTTTTGATAAAAAATTTCAATTTTAAATGGTTCCTTATGCCTGCTTTACTCTGGGGTTCTCATGGACTGAAGAAGAAGGAAACAGTTAATGATTGACTGCTTAGGAAGACTTCTCCTTCGGTGGATGCTCCTGTTACACACAATCCTGGCATCCTCCATTTGTATTATTTTGTTTGTGGAGTGTAGCCACCTGAGAGACATTTAGAAGAGTGGGCAACATCTTAAATGCAATAAAATGGACAACATGGAGAAAAGAAGGAGGTTTAAACCACTTCTATACCAATTGACGTCCACTCTGAAGGTTTATGGTCTGTTTCCTTTTGTACGTAGAGTTATATATTGTTTTCATATATATACTGGAAAGTGGATTTGATTTAATACAAATGAATGCTGCAGCAACATAATTTCCCTTTAGAGATTCATAAAGTTGTAAACCGCATAATTACGCTCAGAGTAAACCATGTATTCTTTTCTGTTTTTCTTTGCTTCTCCCCTGATGTGTCTAATCTAACAGCTGTAAGAGAGACCTGACATCATGTTAGATATCCCCATCTCAAGCTACTTGTTTTTTTTCTTTTGCACCCTGTTGACTGGATAAAAAAAATAAAACACCTTCCTGTCTAAAGGTAGCGCAAAGTTTGTCAGTGTAAAATTATCCCATCGCTTCAAACAACTCCATTAATTATTACAGAAGTAAATAATTTCTCTTAATTAAGCCGCCTTTGTGGTTGGATTCCTCTGAAGGTTTTTGCGGTTTCGCTCATTACCAGAGACAAGGCGGAGGGGGTCTGCGGGGAAACACTCCACTAAAACAACAACAAAAAAAAAACACAACTTCAAGGAGAGAAAACATTTAAAAGGACTATCCTTATCGCCTAATTCTCTTTTCCTCTCTCTTTCTAATTGATTGGTTGATCTTTAAGTAAGACAACTGTAACAGAGACTCAGTCGTACGACAGCCAACAACTATCTCAACATTGCCCACTGTTTTCTTCCCTGAAAAATGTAAGATTACCTCTTATGGTTAAAAATGAAAACAGTAGGCTGGGTTGCTGCATTTTAAGCAGGCTTGTGTGGTTTAAGAATGGCTCGTACTAGCCCACGTCTTCGTCCTGGCCCCTTCTGTTCTGAGCCTCATTCCGATATGTGCACGAGGAAGACAAGGACTGGGTCTTATCTTCAAAATGTGTCTTTAAAGCTGCTAGTACAATTATAGAAATAAGCCTACATACGGCTTACCAAGGCTTTTGATGTGATTAAGCCTAATAGAACAGAATTATTAAACACTGTTACTCATTTATTTGTCAGAACTCCAGAAAAAAAATTCTGACTCTGTTGTCAGTTCTGCTTAAAGCACAGCGCATTGATCTTTGATTACAAGGAAGGCAGAATAATGAAGACAAAAGTGGCATACCCTTAATCTTTTGTGGTCTGTGTACCGGTCATCCGTTCTTCAGAAACCATCCTGCCCTCATATTTCCTGGGGTTAGGGTTCAATCATCAGTGACTGTGAAAATACGAATGGATGAAAAAGTTAGTATTACAGAATATGCAGAATCTTTTAAAAAGTATTGTTTTCTGTTGGCCAGATATGTTAATTATTATTTTTATTTAGGGGGGCATTTTGAGTCACTATATAGCAATGAGACAGGGTTATATTTTGAAGCCATTTAAAATGTTTTCTTTCTTAAAAATGATTTGTATAGGTGTTTTTGTTTGATCGTGAGGATAAGAAATGGGCTGCTATTATTTTAGAGGATGATCATTCAGTTCTAGTGTGGAAGCAGAAACCTGAAATAAGACTTCACTCTGTCAATTCCAAAAACAAACAAACAGACAAAACAAACCAAAAAAAAAAGCACTAACATATTGAGCTCTTGGCCAGGTTTATGACCTGGTAAAAACATCAAGGGTTGCTGAGGGCCGATTCCTACTATGATGGCATCTGTGGAAAATATCAGGGAAAAACAAACAAAAGCTGTATTAGGAGCACAGAAAAACAAAGATGTCCTGGAGAAAAATAGAACACTAAGCATTTTGTTAGAATAGGATGACAGCAGGTAAATGCTTGTAACACTACAGGTTTCAACAGGCTGATTTTTAATCCCAGTATCGCACATGTCTAGCCATCTGGAAAAAATGAACAGTTGGTTTGGTTTCACACTTACAATTGACTAATTATACATAATGATACAATAAGTTGGACCTGTATACTACCAAAAGTTAAACATTTTTTTTACATAGAGGTGTTATAGCTTATCTAAAAACACTCCCTTACCAGTGACATCAGTTGATGACGTTTCAATCACAAGCTTTGTTTTTTTTTCGTCTTCAGGCTGCTGCCTCCAGTTCAACTTGTGTAAATAAATTAATTGTGCAATTTGCACCGTACAGAAATAGTCTTCCGCATTTTTTTGCCCCAACGCCAGTTTACCACAGCTCATTAAAAGCTGTGTATTCAGCCACATAGTGCTTATGGCATGCCAGAGCCCAGAGTGGGGGGAAAGTGCCTTTTATTGGCTGTTTTCCCAATCAAGTGGAAATGTTTTATTCATTTAGGGAGAATCCCCTGTGACGGTATTGGATTAAGCAGACACAGAAAAAGGAATAGATAGATTCCTCTGTCAAGTACTTTAAAGTTCTATTTTCTGTACCTCTGTAGCAGGTTTTGTAGTAGGTTTTGGCAATCACAGATTTTTTCTGTCTGTTTGTACGTGTCGTCCACATGCAAATGCAGTTTAGGTAGTTGAAGCCAAACTTATTTGGTTGGGAAAGGAGAGTTTTTAGGTGTTTAACATCAGATTGTGCTCTCCAATCTTTATGGTTGAGCTCCCCTTTTTGATGTGGCAGTGGCTGATTTGGTCACGATAGCATCGGCGCTAAACTTGTAAACAGGATATTTAACACATGACTGGATGTTAACTCTCGTGCAATCTTAAGGAATAGAGATAAAATTATGAAAACAATAGCACAATGCACTCTGTACCCCTTAGTTTAAGTTTTGTTTGTATGGGATGGAGATTTTCTGTTAGCAGTGTGGTTTGGAGTTTTTTTAAACATTTTTTTAGTTTGAAACATTTCCATTTTTTAAAGAGCCATACGTTTGTTTTCTGTGTTCTTTGTTAAGTAACTACTTTATCTCTTGTTCTGTTTTTATAAAACCTTTGTTTTTGGTGTATTCTATTCAGCCCCTAGTACTTTTTTACTCTTTTTTGAAATACATTTTTTCCTGTTACCTGTCACTTTTCGTACGTACAAATGTAGCTTTTCCCTGTTCCTTTTCAGATCTTTCGAATATCCACTTGTCCCTGATTCAGCAGCTTTCCCTTTTGTTGGGGTCAAGCCCGTTTCAGCAAACTCTTGTGTCAGTGCGCTCTCTTCTCTCTAGTTACTACAAGAAAAATATCCTCCTTCACGCCTGAAATCTGCTGGATGCTGTTGTGTGTTGCTTGTCAGATCCAACAGCGTTTAATACAAAAACATGAGTATGAGTGATATAACAGGTCATTTTCTGCTGTTAATGTCATATGTCTTTTTTTCCGCCAGTCCGAAGGAAGTTCCAGCCCATCTTGTGCTGTAACCGACACGTCACGCTCCATCGCACACTGATGGGTGGTTTAGTGAAGGACTCTGGACAACCTAACCAACTTAACAAGTCAGGATTTATACAAAAAACACAGATGTTATTTATCAGGAGTTTGGGTGCACACTAATTTTTTTGGGCCATTTCTTTTTAGAAATACGTTGCGCAGCATTAATGATAAAAAGGAGATAGCTTTTTTGCCTGTTTGTAGACAGTAAAATAGTAAAAAATCCCTAAATATTCTAGAGAAAAACCCACTGCAGGTTACAAGCATTGGAAATATATTCTTTTTTCCCCCAATAAATTTGCTCTCAGCCATTGGAACATCTTGGGCCTCATAATATTGCACAGCTTAATGTGAACACCTATCCGGACGCTGTCCCGGGTTGCAGCCTATTCAGGTCATTTTACGGACGTGGCAACATCTCATTAGTTTTGCTGGGTTGAGTTGGAGAATGAAAAGCCGCTCTACCTTTGGCCTCAGGTCCCCCTTATGAGCCACCTAATTGAGAGGATTTGATTACTAATTAGACCTTTTCCTGCAGCATCACTTTGATCTAAGGACTCAAGGGATGTGGGAATGAAACACTGCAAATGTACGTTTTCTTCTATATGGCCAAAATACGTCTCCTGCTCCTTTATGATAAAAGACTGATCCCTCTTGCGTTGCGTTTGACTGTAATGGCACGTTGAATCCTTGGCTGTGGCGTCGAATACAGTTTTAAAGACGGGATGGCAATTAGAGAGTTGTGGGGGGGGGGGGGGCGCTTGTTCCACCAGGGACGCGCAGCAGAAAGCACTATGTGCTTGTCGTGTCATCTTTCGCTAAGCTACAGTCACTCAGGAGAGGCCCCCAGTGCCGGTCGTGTCAGTTTGCCTGGGCTGAATCCACACTAAAAAGACGGAACTCAAACTCTCGCCTGGCTGGCCGTTAACCTTTTACCGTGAAAGCCTCCAGTATGTTGAAATAGAACTGTCATGTTTTCTGCCGTCCGCTGACTGCATACATCTAAAAAGATTACGGCTTCATAGGGTGTTTACATGTCATGGGAAAATGACATGGGAGTAACACTAAAATGCTGTCCTGGATGTACTCTAGGAGCTCTGAACTATTTCTGTCTCCTACCTGAGGCACCAATACGATTTAAGGCCATTTGAGGATACAGAGCAGAAACCCCTTTAATTTTCAATGGGAGCTTAATAATTACTGGACATATATCTGGGCTGCGGAATTTCTGTCCCACGGGTGGGTTTTTTACTCCAAAAAATATTTTTATATAACCTCATTCTAACGTATAACCAGATATGTTTTTGACGGATGTCCCTTTTCAGCTTTTACCAGAGTCCAGAGTATTGGGACTGAGTAAACAGTTTGTTAGATATAATGCAAACAGTACCCATTGCGACAATTGTCCATAACCTTTGTGGAAGTTTACTTGAGCTTCTTGGAGTTTTAATAGTCACTAGTAGTGTATCTCATTAGTATCTCCCCTTATTTGCCTCAGCAGGGGAAATATGATGAAGCAAGATGGGACCTTTTGCTATCTGCTGGATTTAATTGAGAGTAAAGTCCCACCTTTTGACTGAGGGATGGATGCAAATACCACTCAAAAGAAAGACAAAGAGGCATTTAGTCCCCTGTGCAAACAAACATTTTGTCATGAAAATAATTATACATCCTAACGACGTGTGAACAATGTTTCGGAATAAGTCTGGAAGGGTGGGTTTTTCCTCCTCCTGACGAGCTGAAATATTAGCAGCCCTTCATAATAGCTCTGATCCGACACGGTTAACGTGACAGAAGCGACATTGGAGGGATGATGACTGGGAAAGCTTTATTCCCTCGGAGTGTTGTTATTGTTCCCCTCGGAGCAAAGATGGACTCAAAGTTTTTTATTTTACAAGAGGGGCCAGCATCCATCAGCAACAGATGACATTATTTATGGCAACCGTGCACAGCAATATCAAACAAATAATTGCTCTTTACCCTTAATGAGAAAAATTTAGTCCGCAGCTCGTTAAAGCAAGTTTTAAGCTTCCAAGCTGCATCATCCTGAATTTGATGTTCTCTCCAGGAGCAGTTTACTGCTTGCTGACTCACTCCCAAAGACAGAAAGTAGTAAAGTGATTGCTTCACAACTTTCTGAGAGCCCCTTCTGTTTTAGCCTGGAAAAACTCTAAGTGATACTGATGAGGAATCCCAAACTGTAATTATCAACACCGATCTGCGTGCATTTTTGCTGACATGTTTTTTTTTTTCAATGCTTAGTCTCAACGCTTGTTGTGGTGTCAGTTTGCCCACAGGCGTGATGAAACCTGAATGCATTTAAACAATTAATTCAGTTGTTTAAATTACATCAGTTCATTTTAAACCACCAGTGTGTTGCAAAAGAGATTGTTTCCCACGTTACGCACAATTAAACAACAAGATTTTGTTTAATATAAAAAGCTGTAATTAGGATTTTGTACTGTTAAGCATGAGTCAGAAATGAAAAATTGCAAAAGGGGTGGGACAAAAGCATTCAACCAATCTCTAGAATGACTAAAAAGTGTTTGAACTTGTGCCACTGACAAAGTTGGGACCTGTAACTAGCAACTGGTAGCTGCAATTTCTAATGCTAGTTATATATCTTAGATCACGAGGGTCTCAGTTAGCATGTTTAATTTTAACGTTTGTGGGAAGTTCAAAAAGGACTCTTTGTTCTACAATGAACGTAAGATGCATCTAGACACAACACAAGGCTTCTGAACCATGTCCTTTGGACAGGTGGGACCAGAATAGAAATGTTTGGCCACAATGTACGACACCACTTTCAGTAAAAACCAAACACGTATTAGCATCAACACTTCCAACAGGAGTTAAATGTAAAGCCTTATCTCGAGGGCTGAAGTTTGGCTAAAAACAATCCATGCAACAGGATAATAAAATCTAAAACTGAACAGCTGGAAAACAAGTCTCATGATATTGCAATGGCTCATCTTTAACTTCATCATCCAACACTGGAAACCCAAGACAGCCTTCATGCCAACAAATAGATATCTCAATAAGCTGAGGCAACACCGAAAAGATTATTAAAGCTAAATTCCTGCTGTGAAAGACTACTTAGAGTGAACCATTACTCACTTTGTCCTAATCCATGAAGTCTTAAGATGGTGAAAGATTCTACTTTCTTTTCCCCAGCATTTCTGTATTAGTGATGTTATCCATTAATAACGGTAATTTCAGTAAATCAATTTATAAATTAGATTATATTATTTGGAATAATTCCCAATAGTGCCACTTTCCTGGCTCTGCCCAGATCATATAGCAGCATGGGATGCATTTTAAACTTAAAATGTACTGAGAATATGGCCATTACAAGAGTTTTTTTTTTTCAAAAAAACAACCAGAACTGGATTTTTAGCAATGCAGAAGAATAATATTCTGGGTGGAATGGCCTCCTACACTTTCACAGAAGTAGCTTAGAGCATCAGAAACACATCTAACTGCAGACAACATTTCCATTTAACTTGAGATGTTACCATTTAAAGTTGTGCAGCTTCAGTAAAATGCTTATGTGCTATTCATTAAGTCACATTTCATTAAATAATCCCCAAATTGCATAAGCTGCACCTAATAGAAAAAAAAAACAGGTGCCTCAGTAAGCCACTGCACACTGATTTCACCTCTTAACTGTCAGGGAGGTGGGTGGTGACGGAGGACTCAGGTGCGGAGATGAGGGGAACAAGGTTTATTGTACAAAAACAGGGTGAATGTCCAGACAAAAGTACAAATCAAAGCTGTGGAAAACTGTGGGCAAAGTATCAAAGCAAAGCAAACAAGACTGTGGGAAAACTATGACAAAGTAACAAAATAAAGATGAACCAAAACTGTGACAAGACTGTGGCAAAAACTGTGGCAAAACAAACCTGGCGTGGGGGTGACGAGACTAGACGGACAAGAAGGACAAGACGAAACAGAACGACCCCGCACCAGACAAGGGGAAACGAGGACTATTTAAACACATGAGGGAGGGAAACCCCAGGTGTACACAATAGGTAATCAAGACGAGACATTCCCCCAGACGTGACATTAACCTGCAGTCATTTAAAATAAACACACCGTTAATGTTTCATGCAGCTTTGCAGTTTAACTCCACAGGGGTTTGCAGCCTGGACATTCTTGCCATCCGAAAAAAAAAACACCTCTAGCAACCAAGTACCATATGAGGCAATAAGCAACTGTGAAAAACACCATAAATCGTGTAAAAAGTTATTTTTCTCTTGACTGACAAAATGAAAAACCTCCTCACCCTGTCTTGTGGTCACGTCTGCCCTTGCAGTTGCGGTGGCCACGCCTCTGAAGGTGTTCCTAAAGCTGGCCTGGTGTGGGTCTGAAATAAATAAAAAAGACAGAGTCACTCCAAAGAAAACGTCTGGACAAAAAAAAACACACAGATCCAGGCCAGGACTGTAAACATTTTGCGGACCAAACTGTTCGTTTTAAGGCTGTGGGACCATTAATGAGACAGTGGCACAGTTTATATATAGTTAAGGAAATTTAGTGACAAATCAAAGAACATTATATTTCTGGGGGCAAATATTTGGCCTTTTGGTGGCCCTTTGCTAATTAGCTTTTCCATCTTAGTGAAATGTCTACAAGATGTCCCCACCGTATATCTCAGCTGGATATTACAAAGGACATTTCTCAATTAATGATAGTAACCGTTAATAATTTTCTAATTCCACTTATTACAGTTCTTAGGTCTTCCTAGGCATGATGCATTGCAATAATGGCTTGAATCATAAATTCGACAGTCGCTCTGTCATGTCAATATTGCTCGCAGTTTCATTTAGACTTACACTCAGCAGCAGTGTGTGTGTGTTACTCAAATTGTGTTTTCAGCTATCTCTGAACAAGATATTAGGGGAAGTTTGATGACACATTCGGAATAGAACAGCATTTCATATATAAGTAACAACTAATTCAATGGAAATGAGCTGAATAATATGATATGTCGTATGTTGGCACAAACAACTCACATGCAAGTCTCAATACTGTGGACAATTTTACAATCACCAGTCAAGCTAACATGCATGTTTTGAGACAACGGGAAGAAGAGAACCCATGGAGAGCCTTTTAAAACCTGGAACCCTGAGAAGCTTCTTAAATGCAACGGGGCCTTGTGAGAAAGCTCGGAATTAGTGGTAAAAAATAACAACATTCATCCAGTTCACCACTGAACGGTGACCACAGTCATGCAAACACATCCCCGCTGCTGACACCGACGCCACGGAATTCTACATAATGACATGCAGAGGCACTTAGCCGACCCCCCTTCACCTGACTGAGGGCCACAATTAGAGGGTGCGCTCAGTCAATTTCAATTTCACCTCTGTTGAAACGATTTAGAGCATAAGGGGTTAATCATCCCTTAGCAGTATTGATTGGTGTTCCCGGCGCGCCCCTGTTAATTAGGGTGAGCGTTTTGGCGGCGAGGTGGAGCAAGAGATAAATGAAAAGCTTGAGCGGAGGGGACGTCGTAGTTGTGCAGCAAGTGCTTCAGAACCTCTTCAGGCCTCTCCGGCCGCTCGGACCGGATATGAAGAGATTATGGTTGTTTTTGTTTTTATGCTTATTCGTTTTTTTTTAATTCTCATTCTTATTCTTTTTCATTGGGAACCCATTTGTCTGTTGTGGGAAACCAAAATGAAAAAACACTCCGACCACCCTGGTTTCCCACACATCCTCTGAAGGAGCACTTACGGACTTTGTTATTAGGGTCAGTGGGCTTTTTAAGGGGTGAACATGGCTTTTATTAAAATGTGGGTTGCAGCCCCTCCCTTGCTCTTGACACTTATGTCTGTTTCCTTCAACCTCAATTTCCAGCTGAAGAACGTAATGGGTGCTAATTGTACCCCCCCCTCCTCCCCATCCCACTTATGTTTTGGGATTGTTTGATGGGGGCATTTTCTGTCGCTCAGATACCTGAGCCCTCAAAAAATCCCACACTATTTATCTGTGACAAGAAGATGTGCCGCAATAAACCGTTTGCCTCTTTTGCATTTTCATGGAGAAAATGGTGTAGAAAGTGATTTTTCTCTTCCAAAAAAATGCAAAAATGAAACAAAAGTGTTTAAAAAATGTCTCATTGGCAGGGGCTCGATATGGAATGCGTAAAGCCTACAGCTGCAGAAAGCCTTCTGTCCCTTGTGCGGGGGCTTTTCCGTGAGGCCCACCTGCTGCTCGGCTATGCTTGGCTACACAGGTGACAGCGCGACTTGGCTGTGCGAGAGAGGCGAGCCGGAGCTGCAAGGCGGGCCCTAATTGAAATCGCCTCCTATGCGAGCCGGAGGAGACGGAGCCGCAGAAGAACCTGTAATTACCGAGGCCACTAATGAGAGATAATTAGGTCATATGGCAATGTCTCTGTGAGAGAGATGTAGAGAGGAATAAAAAGGTGGGAAATCTATGAACTCCTGCAGCTCATAACTGTTATGTCCCGCAATTGCAATTGACTGGTGCGCTATCGGTAATACGTTAATGTTCTTAAATGGCCCAATGAGCACTTTTTGGAGCCATGCCACACACATGGCGTGAGGTATGAGTGAATAAAGTAGCTCTTTGACACCCAAAAGCCAGTGGGGCTCCACAAATGAGTACTCAGATGAGCAAATGTGACTTTTCTTTCATGCTGCATCCCATGTTAGACGTTAACAGTGCTTTTTAACATTTCCATTTGATAAATATAGTCTTTAGTTCTCATTTATACGCAATCTATGTTTGGCAACATGAGGACCATGGAATAAACGATTTTTGTTAAGGTTAATAAATAATCAGTTGCAAGTTAAATTATTATAGTCTATGACATTATTGTGTAAAACGGACTATAATGAGATGGTCAGTCTAGTTCCTCCTGTATTTCTCCCCCTTTTCATCTGGTTTTGGAAGCATTCTCGCTTCCCTTCAGTGCTTGTGCAGCAGCAGTAATCTCCTCTGCAAGGAGAATGCATGGGCAAATGGCTAGGTTTGTTTTGAAGTGTAGACGTAGTTAAAAAGCAAAATATTAGCCAGTGCTTGCTCTGTGAACCGCCTGAATTGATATTTCCGTCATACCCCCTTCCTTGGTTCAACGCTTCATTAAGATTATTCATAATGTTCTAATCGCCCAGCAAAATTGATTCAAATTCAGCCCTTGTGCTATAAACCAGACCTTCTCGATTAATCTCTCCATATTGAATCATTTCAATGAATTTATTTATTTCGCTATTATGTTCCTTCTCCTATTTATTTCAGAGTACATTTACATCAGAGTCTCCTTTATGCATTTCACTGTCTCTTTTTTTACATTTCTATATGCATTGCTGCCTCGTTATGCAAATGTCCTTTGGCACTGATTCTTTCTGTGTGAAGCACAGATGGAGACTGCATAACCAGTAAAAATACAACCTTAAATTTGGAAACTGCAGACTGTTCAGTGAGTTGCAGAATGAACAAGGACCACACAACAACAGACAGACATTATGTTGCACTGTAAACAACATTGAGTGAAAAAAATCCATTCTTTTTTTTTTGGGTGATATAACTGATTCTAATTCAGGGATACGGCCCATCACAGCTGTCACTGAAATAGAAAATATTAAAAAGAAAGAGCATACCGTGTTGTGGTTGTTAGCATCCAGTTTGAGTCCTTGGGAGAACCAGGACCTTTTTGTGTGGAGTTTGCATGTCCTCCCTGTGTCTGTGTGGGTTCTCCATTGGCACTCCGGCTTCTTCCCACCATCCTAAAAATGCACGTTAGGTTAACTGGACACTCCAAATTACGTGTGGTTGTTTGTCTCTGTGTAGCCCTGTGATGCATTGGAAACCCGGCCCTCTCGGCTGTTGTCAGCTGGGACCCTATTGAGAATAAGGAGGTTTAGAAAAAGGACAGAAGTTTGTTGCAAGATACTGTTGTGTTGCCCGTCTCAACCACGCATCCTGCTACCACAAAGCCACAAGTATAATCTCACTCTGTCTCAAACTTTTTTTCATGTCTTAGACATTTTGCTAATTAGTAAAGAGAATGTGAAACGTTTTATGTATAATCTGGTAGTATTAATATAGTCATCTTGTTTAGTTGAATTTAGTGTGCGTTTGCAGGATTCCTTTAACTTAATTTAACGGTTTGATTTGAATTGTATTATCAAATATTAGGTATATTTGTAATGTCATGCGAACACTGGCTCACAGCTTCAAAATGATGGGATTCTTGTACAAGAATTAAGTAATCTTTTCTCTCCACGGTGAATACACAACAGTTTGAACAAAAAGCTGAATCCTTTCTCTGATGGACAAATAAAAGAAAAAAAAACTGAGACAGTTGCTTAAAAATAGTTCAAATTATGATAGCCATGGCAACACCAACCTGTTTTTAAATGGTGGAAGTATGAAAATAAAACATCCAAGAGGATTAAATTAAATGCAAAGAACACTCAGTCCTCAAGTTTTGGTATTGATCCATCACTATTAAGATTTATTTAGCAAAAGGAGGGGCAAACTTTCATGGGCCGTCGGTCCATAACTTGGTTAAACAAGCCTCAATAATCAACACAATGGGGTCTTTACAACAATGAATTCTGCCTTCCTTTTTAAGGCTAAGTTGTAATATTAAATTGACATCTGTTTGAAATTTCTGAATCTTTCCACCACTCAAATGTCTTTGAATCTCTTAACTTTAGGAAAGTGGGACATGGTGGGAGTCCCATGAGAAATCATTGTTCTTCAGAAATAGTAAAGACAATTTTTTTTTTTTTATCACTGGCATAATTATTAAAAGAAAAGTGATTCCTTTTGTCCAGAAAATGTGCGGCATATTTCGGTTAAGGGGTTTAAATGCTTCAGTGTTAAATAATAAATTCTAAAAAAATGAAATACACACTAACCAATTACTTAAAAAAATAGTGAAAGAACAATAGTGAACAAAAGTTAACAGAAGTTAAAGAAATGGGATATTGTATATCTTACTGAATAAACCGTTTAAATGTGTGTGTTTCTTTCACAGAAACTGGCTTCCTTGATAGTGATGGTTGTGTATAGCAGTAAAACAGTTTACCATCGATCTCCTGTTGGTAATAAGATATCATATAACTGAAAACATATGTATGCTTTGACAGATTGACAGATTTTTAAGATTGTATTTGTTCTTGAAATTGCCAAAACTATCAATATATTGGTAGTCAAACGTTTGGACACGTTATTATGCGCTCAACATTTGGGTTAACTATCAGGGTTATACACTTTTCAGCTTGTCACTCTTTAAAATAATGTCAACTGTCCCAACTGCTGCATTGAGACTATTTAAAGTGATCAAACTAATGGACTGTGTACTACATGTGGCAGCCTTAACCCTAATACTATTTCTGGTCTTTACATCACTATAATTTTGAAATCTTCGCAAACCTGATGTTACACTGATTAAAAATCTAACTATTCCATCAATGGGCAACAAACAGCAACATGGAAAATGACTTTGACTGTGTGCTAAATGAACCATCTCAAGTAGTGATTAAAAAACTGAAAGCAAAAATTTTAAGGAACAAATTTTAAGATGGACTGGCGACCTGTCCAGGGTTTAGCCCACTTCTTGCCGGTTGTCAGCTGGGAACGGATGGATCCAGAGAATAGGGATAAACAGTGAGCTGCACATTTCCTCCCTCACCCTTTTTCTTCGGTGCATGGACTTTTCATTCTGCTGCGCACTGTCACCTCTGATTTCCCCTCTTTTTTTCCATTTTGTCGTCACCACTCTGGTCCAGCGGTGCAACTGACTGCTGCTTATGGAGCCAAACAGTCTCATCTCTATTCTTTGAGACTGTTTTTCCTCCCCTCTCCCTCTGGACTTTCTTTTGTCCTTCTTCAATTCTTCCCTCTACCATAAAATTCTCCTCTGAAATCTCTTCCACCCACTAACTCCACTCATCCACCTCCAGATTCTGGACTCTTCCTTTGTTCATGTCATTGTTCCACCGGAGGTACATCACAGTCTGATGGGAAAATGGGAAAACAAAATTGCTTTAAATTCATCTCTAGTATATTAATACATTTTCTTCTTTCCTTTCATTTGCGCTCTCCTTACTGAATTATTGTTGCCAAATAAGCTGACAACAACACAGAAACTCTCCCAGGAAATTAAGATCCACACAGGGGTATGGATCCCTGACCCACTGTCTATTGCACAAATCAGAACAAACAACCGGGGAAATTGTTTTATATTTGTAACGGTCCTATTATGAGCAAGTGCTTTCACTTTGATGCTGCGAGCCGCAGTGCTGAGCCTCCATTTACAGACTCATGCATACACATTCTTTAGTCCCGGCTTCTTTTATATATATATATATAT
>JABUIW010000011.1:3290232-3323423 GCA_013363375.1 Menidia beryllina | reverse complement strand
GTATATATGTATATATGACCAAGCCGACACTGAGTTAACCCACAACAACCCAGACGCATCTTTTTTGGAGAAAAACTGACAAAATGAGCACTAAGGATCACACAAAAAATTAGGAAAACAACTGCAAGTACCACAATCAAATGTAAAAATCTTTACAGTTCTACTTTGGCCATTTTAAACAAATGAATCTTAGTTTAAATTGCTGCACCTCAGTCACTCTAGGCTCTAATGGGTTAAACATTTTAGCAGGTGATAGGAGTACTGGAGAAATATGACTAGCATATATATTTATATATTTATGCTTGTACAAAAGCTTGTGAGATGTGCACTCATACTTGCTTTCCCCCCACAAATGTTCTCCCTACACTCTCTTAGCGGGAACTGTAAAAAGCCTATCTGCCACATTATTTATGTGCACTGTCTCCACCACGTTGGATTCTTGTTCACGTCCCCACTAAGATGCATTTTAAGATGCAAACACTCCTGAGCTGCGCAGCCCGCGCACGTGTACACGCATCCACCTCCACAGAATCAAATGCTGTTCTTGATTTCTGTGTCTTTCACTTTAAAAAAAAAAAAATCACCATTCTAAACCCTGATCAGATCAGAGTTTTGGTTAAGAGGTTGTCAGAGTTTGGAGGCACTGACTGAAAATAAAATGGTGCGACTTATCAGGAGGTGCTGCCGTGTGCAAAGCCGGATTATGAATTGCTCGTATGGATGAATGAATGATTCCCAGACAACAATTTTCTCGGAATCAAGTTGGTCATGACTTGAAATGCCCAGTGTATTTAGAGCTGTATTTAGAGCTGTATATATACACCGATGTAGCAATTTCTGCTTCTCAGTTTTTTTTGGGGAAACATTTGTAATTTGTTTAGTCCTCCATCTCTATTGTGGAGCTAACGCGAAAGTCGATTTTTCTTTGATTTACTTTGTGTGCAGTGCTCAGTTTGTGGAAAACATTGATTTACTCCCTGGGTTTTTTTTTTTTTTTTGTTTTGCTTTTTTTTGGGTTAAAAGTTTTTTTTATTTTTTTCTCTGGGTTTTTTTTTTTTTTTGGCGTAGCTCTATTTAGGGTTAAAAGTCTGTCTATAACTCTGACTGCGTGTCACAGCTTATATTTGTAAATGTCTGATTGTGTGCGTAGATGACAGAGCTTGGGAGAGACACACACATGCCTGGCCACTCAGCTTAGAGACAACCAACAATAAGAACCGGTAGCTTCAGTTACCGGGATTAGCCATGTGTCTTTTTATTAGGCGAAATGTAAAAACAAAGTGGAAGAGTCATAGGTCCATTTCTGAAAAGCCCTAATGGCTTCTTCAGAGCAGTTTAGGATAATGACCTCTTCAGCTCTCCAACCATTTAAGTGATCTCCAGTTAATTGGGCAGGAACCTCAATCATGTTGGTATTTTTCCTCTCATCTGACCCCGCTCCCTTTTTATCCATTAGCAATGTTTCTAGTCCACCCTGTCCAGGGTGCCTGCAGGGAAAATTACATTTGAATTAGAGGCTAAGTTTCTTAGAGAAGTGTATGTTTAATTTACACGGCTACTGACTGAAAATCCAGATATATCTTATTATTATAACGGCCGTCTTGGATTTATTTTTCATGCGGGCTACAAGACACCCACAAGTAATACACATATATCCTTATTTGTTTTTGTTTTTTCACGTTGCACAAGCCTCATTTTATGCATTTAATGATGTTTTTTGTTGTTTTTTTTGTCACAACTGAAAAATGTTGATTCTTTCATCTGGAAGCGCCGGAGGCCACAATAGTTAATTGCTCTGATAGTACTTGGTTTGATTTTCCTCGTTAATGAACCTTTGCTGTTACTGGAGGCTCGAGCACAACTTTTTATCACTAACCTGCCTTGTGGCTTCAATACCCACACTGCCAAGATAGCATTAACGTGGCCCAAATTTTTTTCATCAGTTTAAAAGTCGCTTTTTTCCTCCCGTGACCTTACAACAAAGAAAAGCCCGACTTTCCTGGCGTCTATTCAATTTTCTGTTCCTTTAGTTTAGTCTGTAAAGGGCAGTGGGCAGTCATGGCGGGCACACACGAATCGCACACCACCACAACAGCATTGGCACAACAGATCTTCCTGTTGGTCTCATCTTGCATGTGACAAATGGATGGTGGCATCTGTGTTCTGGAGGCCTCTGTGGCACTGCAAATGGGGACGGAGACTGCTGGGAAGGGGATGAATATTCATCACTGGGTGCTATTTCACCCCACCCGCTCCAAACCGGCTGTTCCTTGCTCTCTGATGAAGATGGAGAGAGAAAGAGAGAGAGGGAGATGATGATGATGATGAGAAAGATGCTTTCCTCAGATGTGAGACACAACTCAGTCTAGTGGGAAGGTAGAGGAAAAAAGAGAGGGCAAAGAAAGACAGACTGAGGCGGTGGGGTGTATGGCTTTGGAAAGATAATTAGACGGGAGCAAGTCAAATAAAGAGGTGCAGCAGGGTAGGAAGTAAAACAGCACACAAGGAAGATTTGGGCTTAGCAGGGAGAAGGAGGAACACGGAAAAGGGAAGGGAATTGCGTCAGAGGTGTTTAAAAAAGCACGAGTTAAGATAATTAAATGCAGAGGAAAGGTGTGAAAGGTTGTCGTCTAAGAGGGAATCTCGCTCCTCTCCCTCCACCTCCGAAAACCCGACTGGCTGGCTCACCTGCAGACAGTTGGCTGCTGCGTTCTGGTCAGAGGATAAGCAAACAACACTGTCGCACACAGATGGGACTGTCTGAGATGGATGGCCTTGTCGCAGATATAGACATTCACACACACTCACACACACACGCACACACGTCTGCACATGCCAAACTGACTGTGCCACTTCATGGCAGCACGGATGGGGAAAAAAAAAAAGGAAAACGACTCATGCACGAACCGATGGGAAAAATCCATTCGGGCAAAACACGCCGGTAGATTTTTTTGTTCGTAGTAGGGAGCCAGGCCCCAGCGGAGAGGGGTGGTGCAAGTGTTTGATTCAGCTCTCGCAGAGACCAAAGATGGTGGCAAATCTGTCTGGCATGCCTGTTGTGATTGGCTGCCAATAAAAAAGGTGCACTCAAGACAATTTGTCTCTGTTTGTGTGCAGCCGAGCACCCATTAGTCTCATGCTTCCTTTCAACATTCCCGTCGGCATTGTGTCCTTGTCCTGTTTGTTCGAGAAACCTGTAATCTTTCAGAAATGTAGAAAGCAATAATGAGCAGGTACCAAAAGCACAGTCAATGATAGACATCTCTATAAGTCAGTGAGGGAGGGAGTGTGTGGAGAAATGGAAGAAAAAAGCAGTCCACCTTTTTGTATTTTTCATTTGTCAGCGAGGCCCAAGTGGGATAGCTGTGTTTTCAACGTGAAAAAGGAAATTGTAAAGGCAGATGACAGTGGGCTTTGTCACCTCTTGCCTTTTTCAGCCTCGCTTAATGGGGAAAAAATGGATAAGGGAAATTAATTACCAGTAATGTATTCCAATACACCCAAGTGCCAAGATTAATCACAGATGAAGAACACAATACTCCAGTTTGGTTAGCATTATTATGTATGATGGTTCCTATAAACTGCTGATCTACAGTAACTATACAGCTTCAACACTTTTCTGTAATAGTGTACATGTGATTTGTCAATCAATTGTTTAATCTGAGCAAAGAAATGATTCATGACCTCAGACAACAAAGATTTATACAAATGTGTACCTCCAACACAAATATATAGGAACTGTTGAGGTACAGCTATGTGGATGACTTTTACAGACCAAAAGCTGTATTTGTAATGCGTAAACAGGAAAAGAAAGAGAAGCTTTAACAATGCCACGTCAGGTTGTTTTATAGTGTTTCCAACCAGTCAAATGTCATAAGGATTTAGCTTTAACAACAAAGTAAGACTTCAATATCCCATTTCGGGATACCAAAACTGGCTGAATGTGACTGGCTGTGCCAAAGAAAGTCTTCCTAACACTAGATGCAAAGCCTGGGGAGCAGAAAACGACCAAACGACTGATATTACTTATTAAGGATGAGTGAAGAATGTTTGCTTTAATGCGATTTTATGCAGAAATAGCAACACACCTTGGCTTGTTGTGGCTAGTTTTTATGTGTCTTGAAAAGGGTGGCATTTGGGTTAGGATTAGCTGATTTTTCCTTTCATTTTGAGCTTGTGCTAATGGTTTTTCTTTTCTTAGAACCACTACATAGAAAATGTTAGTGTGAATGAAGAACTACATACAGCAAAACATTTGTTTGAGGAATGGCGCATCTGTATCTTTAACAAGTCATTAAGGAAATGAGGGATTACAAATGTTTTAACTTTATTTTGCTGGTAATATTACAGAAGGAACTCTGCAACTTTGTTAGTATCTCCATGATTTTGTTAGACAAGCAGTCAAAACCTCCTAAAAACTGCAATACACAGCATGTTTGGCCCAGATTTCTATTTCAAACCTCTCATTGTGAATGTACGGTGGCAACTTGTTAAAATGTGTGTAAATAATACAACTGACCCAGGAAAGATGTGAATTAAGGATACATTTTCAGCAACTGAAAGTAACCCAAATTTTCCAGCTATATATCTCTGCCTTTGATACCGTTGCTGCAATTGCCCAACCCGCTGCCTTATTTAAAAGTTAGTTTTATGATATGTGTATATGACTTTGATAAAAATAAAAAATAAATCACATCTCATTCATGGAGAGTAAATTTTTCACCAAATCGGTTGCAGTTTATCAGTTTTTCTGGGACCCAGGTGTCTTCCTCAATGACATCACGTAAATGACAACGTAGATCCCAGTGAGATGAATTGTGTCAGCATGGAACTGATCCAGGCTGGGCCTCTGGGATCCATGACAATGTGATTATGGGGTGCAACAAGCATGGTGGGAGTCGCTCACATCTTTGCTGATAAGAACTCTGCTTGAGGTAGTGAGCAGCCATTTTCACATTGTTCTAAAAGACTGACTCACAGAGCCAGATAATGAAATTCTTCACAATTTAAATGCGTTCAAAGGCCTCTGTGAGCAATACATTTATTTAGAAACTGCTGTGGTGTGCCTTCGGGATGAAACGATCTAGGAAAAATACAACTAACCCCGCCCCACCTCTAAAAAAAAAAAAAAACAACAAACAAACAAACACAAACAAACCTAAATATACAAAAGATAGATAAAGACCATGTAAAATAACTACTATGACAAGGAGACACCGGGGAGAAGATGACAGCAACAGAGACGAAGAGAATCTTACCAAGAAACTCTGAACCAGAAGGCTTACGGACAGGGTAGAGTGATCAATGAGTGAAGGGAACACGGGGGAAAAGCGAAGACTGTGAGCCAGGTGGAGACACAAGAGGAGCACACAGGAAGCAGAGGACATAAAACAAGAAAGTACAACAAAGGCACAGCAAACAAGAGAAAACAGTGTAAACTCAACCTGGAAACGAACCAAAAATACATCCTCACGCACACAAAAAGAAGAAAACAGAACCATAATAGAAACATCGCCTTATAACATCTATAGATAATGTAATATAACATAATAAGTATAGATGGAGGGTGTCCTGAGATGTATAGATGTGTAGATATTACTCACTGCAGATTCTTGTCTCAGTTTCTTGTCTCCTTGGCTTGATTGTCAATGTCAATGTCAAATTTATTTATATAGCACTTTAAAACAGGCATTGAACTGCACCAAAGTGCTGTACAATAGTGACAACAACACAAATGAATAAAACAAGGTATCAAACTAATTCAATTAAATGCCAAGGAATAAAAATGAGTTTTAAGAAGCGATTTAAAATGATCCATGCTGTGGGCAGATCTAATTTGGAAGGGTAGATCATTCCAAAGAGAAGGAGCAACAGCAGAAAAAGCCCGATCTCCTTTCCTCTTAAGTCGGGTCCGAGGAACTGTCAGCAAAAGCTGATTATTAGAACGTAGGGTTCTGGACACGGGCTGAAATTTTAAGAGTTCCAGAAGATACAGGGGAGCTAATCCATTTAAAGCTTTATAAGTTAATAAAAGAATCTTAAAATCTATTCGATAAAGAACAGGCAGCCAATGTAAAGAGGCCAGTACAGGCCTTATATGGTCACGCTTCCTGGTACCTGTAAGAAGCCGAGCCGCTGCGTTCTGGATCATTTGGAGTCGCTGCATCTGTGATTGAAACATATAGATTGCTCACATACCAAAGAGCCTCCTAATTTAACCCAATTCCCGCAGCCCATTCTAAATCCAACGAGTTACTCCCACTGATACGTTTTATTTCAGCGGAGTGGAGTTAATACAAAAAGATATATGCACACGTTAATCCTCTCTCTCAAGAGCTTTTTTGCTGGATGAATTAACTGCTGGGCCTTGAATGGAGACAGAGGACTTAAAAACCAGGGCACAAAGCGCACACAATGTAAATACTGCCTGACTCACACAACAGAAAAACCGGGATTACAGTGTAAATCAGTGCTGTGCGTAGGTTCAGTCTTGTTCTAGACATCTGATGGGATGCCCACATCTCCAGGAGCTCTGTAATTATAGGTCTGTGCCCACTTCACATGATTTTTCTTGGAGTGAGCCTCTCTACCTGTTTCCCCCCAAGGCACCAGTCTTTATATTGAAAGGCTCAGTAAACCTGATCTGGCTTCTGTGCTCAACACACAGACTTCAGTTTTACATTTAAATTCTCATATCATGCTCCGACGCAAGTCGGAACGTTCACTTGAATAACTCAACACCATGAATGGATAAATTCAACATTCAGGAGACTCAAATGCTCCCATTGGAATGAACATCTTCCCTTAGCAATGTAAGAATTAAGTTTACATGGCTCTCAAGAAGCAGTCATTTTTTTACATTCTGACTTTTTAAAATTGTACGCAGTAGGTTTTTTTAGTTGGGCTTACAGAAACTGTTACTGAAGAAAGGCTGGATGACTAAATATCACAAACATAAAAATGGTATCTTATGTAAGATATTGAGCTGGTCACTCATTATGGCATTAATATCAACTCATTGAGGTATGGATTCCTCTAGAGCCCTAAAAGTATTCTAAAGTATTTGGCATGTTAGGGACTGGTGGACCGTCCAGGGTGTATCGCGCCTCTCGTCCATTAACTAATGGGATAGGCTCCAGTTCTACCCACGACCCCATTAGGGAATAAACGGTTACGATAATGGATGGATGGATGGAACACATATGCATCTTATTGTTCTAGAGATGTAACAGAAAACATGATTCGTAAGACCAGGCTTACTTTGCATTGTATTACGGGTGATTTCTCAAGGCCCTTATTCACTAGTACCTACTCAGCGCAACATAGCGCTACACAGTATGGATATTGCATATCCACTGGACTGATGAGCGCCGATTGGCCAGGGAGTCACGTGAGCCCTGTCCGTTATAAAAATGTGGTGATAACAAATGTCAGGTTTAATTTTGCACTGATCATCCACGTTGTAAATGCCAAACATGGGGACCAACACCCCGGTCTAAGACAGAGGTTTAGCTGGTATATCGTTGCCACGATGTCCTCAATTGTTGTCTTGCGCTACTGTTGCCTATAAATGAGGCCATGGGCCAGCCTTTCTATTCAGCCCGGATTTCTAATATACAACCACCTAAACTGGGTCACGGTAAGGCGTGTAGTGCCGAGTAGGTACTAATAGAAGACCCTTATTATGCTCCTGTCCCCATTGCAGTTGGTTTTACTGTTTGTGACTAACTATTTCATCTTTGAATAAGTTGCTCAAATCCTTAATTTAGCAATTTTATTTTGCTTACAAAAAATGATCACTTACTGCCTGTTAAATCCAAGACACTGAAAGGAACGACGTTAAAGAGATAATCCATCTTTTCCCCCTCACCTGTCAGTGGCCATAGCCTCATGGCTTATCAGCGTAATTGATTCACTGCATTCAACAGTGGGCCATGCAGGGAAAAATGGCGAATTGTGATCTCGGGAATAAATTCCTATGATGGTTAGGATTCAGCGTGAACTCAGTGAGCTCCAATCTCTTCATAATTTCACTGAAACAAAAAGGCAAGGAGGTTCAAACTTGAGGCTCTTCCAAAAGTGTTATCCCCCAAACCCCCCTAAAAGACCACTCATCACAGGAGAGCATTGCAGCAATTTCTCGGAATCACCTGTTGTTGCTCTTTAATTTCAGGAATGAGGTGAAGCCCGATGGGTATTGTGAAAGTGAGAATGTGAGGTGATGGTTTGCCTTAATAAATTCATTGGGTTTCAGCAGGGAGAGACCTCTGGATTTTTCCTGTCGGCTGCCTGATGAAGAAAAACCTGTTTTTTAAAGTTGTTTGAGAGCAAGGTTTGAAACACCAGCCTGGAAGACAAGCGTCTTACTGTCCTGCCTTACTGGCTGTTTCACAATAGGTTTTTCCAATAGTTTAGGATTACTGCTTTTCATGAAATACCTGACTTGTTGATCCACCAGACAAAAAACATTATCTATGCAAGTTTATATAAGCAAAGAAGTACAATTCTATGTTTGTGCATGTTTACTGGCAGCCTCCATGCAGAATTATCAACACTTCTACTTCGTCACAATATGTGCTATTTTTGAAAAGGATGAAGATGAAAGTGGTGCAACACTCCTGTAATTACAGTTTGAAAGCACCTTCACACATTTCCCGCAAATTAAGGCCTTGGATGTCTTCTTCAAAGGAAGCATTGAGTCCATGAAAATCAATCCCCCCCACAGCAGAAACTCGAAACGCTTTTTGAGGCAAAGGTGAGAAACTCCTATTTTCTCTTAACTTAGAGCTCAGGTTATGATATCATCAAGTGAAAAACATGCAAACACACAACAAGCATCAGAATACAAACTTGTCATTGCAGAGCAGAGTTTAGATTTCTGACTAAGTGTATGAGGAAGATCCATGGAAGTGAATTGAGCTTATGATTCCAAAGGAAACTTATATATCAAAAGAGTAAATTGATATAGATGTTTCATCTCAAACTATGCAGGGCTTACTATGCCTGCTTTTTAAACTTTATGTACTCAACTTGCTCTGTCATGGGTATATTTGTTAGAGCTGTGACTGGAGGGCCCAACTAGGGGGCACGCAAGATGAATCAGATTGTAAAGACCAAAGAACAACAGGACACCCCTAATGTGCTTCTCCAGAATTTTCCATCTCCCAAAGACATTTGCCATACCCTGCCCCCATAAGAAACATGCAGATTACAAGTTAGGCTGGAGTAGAGTAACCCAGGCTATCCAACAGGAGCAGGAAGTAATGGGTGGGGGCTCCCCTTTTTGAGCAAAAACAGGGTTAACTGGAAAAAAGAAGAAACACGATTTCGGTTAACGGAATAATGGTTTCCTCAGGGCGCAGCAGCTTGATTACAACTAAGCGTATGCAGGCGATCAGCCAAAGCTTGGAGGCAGAGGCTGGTCCTTTATTCTCTCGTTGATGAAGCTGATAGTGAACACAGGTGATGTTGGCTGAGGGAACAGGAAACCTTGAGATCCAACCACACAAGGGAGGAAAAGCTTTGTCAGAGCAACCATAATTATTATTTCAAAGTGCAGCTTTTTTCACTTCACAATCAACTCATAGCCGTTCCATTTTTTAAAGTAGTTTTGATCTGATATTGAATTTAATTTTAAATTCAATTGATGAAGATATTGCTTTTTTGCACATAAGAAGAGTCTTTTATCAGAACGTGGATCATTATATTAAGCTGTGCTGTTCGTACTTGAAGTAAATAAACAAAGACCGCCAGCCTTTTAAATGATGAGTGGATTACACTCATAAAGGGCTATTCTAGGCTGGCTGACCACTCGAAGCGCTTTTACACGACTTGGCACACTTACACCTACATGCAGATACACTCAGAAGCACATCTCAGGCGCTGCAGCTTTTTACAGGCTGCACTTCACGCGCTCGCATCGACGGGCAATGCTTAGTGTCTCGCTCAAGGACAGCTTTTTATAACAAGAAAGCGTGTCAGTGTCTGCTTTTCTAGACATATTGTTAACACCCACGGGCCGAGATTCTGCCTGTGCCTTCAGTGTTTCTGTATCACCGAATAGCAACAGGTTGATTCCTTTGGAACCTGAACTGAACTTTCTGTACAGCGGAGAAGAAAAACTAGCCTTGCCATCAAACCAGGTAACGGAAATTAACAAAAAAAACAAAAAAAACACACCAAAAAACAACCCCGGATGTTTCTTCTCTGGTGTTGAGAGTCAGTAAAATTCCTTTGGCTCACACATTTGGCCCCAGAAGAATTTTTTTTTAAAGTAACCCCGATATTGATGACACTTTTGCTTGATGAATGGCTTCAAATAATTAATGGATTGTGAAACTTGTTTGTGATTAATTTTCTGTCTGCGGACTCATTGGTAATCAATAGTCAGTTATTTGCCGGAAAGCCCTTGAAAAATGAACGCACCGGAGCACATCATGACCAAACCGCGCCAGAGCCAGAACATCATTACACTGGAGGCTTTTCCTGTAACCTACAGCTTACCTCAGTGAATCCGTCTCAAATGAAATGTCCTCCTGTCTGAAATCATGAAACATGGGCACATTTGGCTCTTCAGCTGAAGGCTTTTGATCCTCATCTATCCTTTTACTGCGGCTTCCAGGCGGCAGCTTGTATTTACTGTATGCTTTGTGGGTCTCCGGTGTGTTTTGATCTGTCCGTGTGAATGTTTCCTTGACTGTTCTTCTCCTGCTGCTGAACTGATTGGGCTAGTTTGGGGATGATTATGTCTAAGTTGACAATAAAATGTCATTTTGGGTTTAAGAATCCCTGTTTTTCCATATTCATGTTCATTTTTTCTGTCTATATGTCTCAGACCAATTTCACTATTCGTATACGTGACATTTGATTTTTTTTTTTAAATGCAAACATAACATTTAGTAAATTACTTATCATTATTTTGTTAATTCCGATCATCAGACTAGTCGTTGATGAGAATGAGGTTTACCTTAGAAACACCTTTAAAACGGAGCCAGCTTTATATTAATCGTGGCTGCAGCTCATAGTACATTGTTCCATTTATCTATGTGCCTTTTCACAAATCTCTTTGCATGAGATGCTCTTTGCATGCATTTAAAAGTAGGAAATTCAGGGAAGGGTGGAGACATATGCTCCAAACCTATTCAGGCAAACCTCTCCTCAGTGATTTGGGACATCTAAAATCCTATCCAAACCTTTAGATTTGGCACATCATCGGTTTTATAATTCTAGATTGATTTATTTTTAAATACTAGATAATGTATATTGTTTTGTTCTGTCTACTAAAAATATATGAAGATTTTAAAGACCAGACTGTCAACGTTTGCATAAAAACAGAAAGGCTGCCCTGCAGGGTCCCCACAAACAAAACAAATCTTGATACTGACCCCATCTTCATGATACAGCACAAAAACAAACCCAATCATCCCCAAATTCACAGCTTCTTTGGTCTTCTTTGGTCATTGAACAAATGTAGGGGGTAGTTGAAGCTGATGGGAACCATATGGCAATACATCATATAAATATATAATATATTTCAAAAGAGCTCCATAGGATCCTTTAATCCTAAACTTTGAAATAACCACAGATTACAGCTCTCAAATGGTTGATGACAGTCATGAATTGCCATTATGGTACGCTTTGGATAAACAGCAGGATATCCAGTCAAACAAATTTCTCCTGCTGAACATGGTTTACTCAGGAAAATGATGAGATGTATTTCTCCAATCCTTTAAAGCTAATCGCTTGTAAATCTCTTTATTAACTCCAAATAAGTTACTGTTATGAAAGGCCGCACTACATTAGAGTCTTTATTTTCATGTTGGCATTCTACTCTCCTAAAATGAGCTGACTGTGTGACCAAATACTGCACGATATCCTTTAACGAAGCATTTCTTTGTTTGTAAATGTTTTGCTTTTCGGTTTTCCCAGCTTGTCTTTGCTTTGTTTTGTTTTTTTAGCTAGTTTCTATTAAGATGATCCCTGCTTCTATGCCTCTTTTAGTCATATTAGTGCTTATTATTTCAGTGTTTTATTGAGTTTTACCAATTGGATGCTGTTGAGAAGTGACTGAAACGATAATAAATTCAGGTTGAAATTGGATAATGGGAATACTTTGCAGAGCAGACGGTCTGTTTATCACAAATTTTAATTACTTGGAAGAAGCCTGGCTGATGTGCTGCATAATTAGCTGCTCCTATGCATATTTTCTCTAGTCGTTTTCCAGTTATTTGTAGCACACCCTGAACTTTAAATTTCAAATTGTGGGGAAGGGTGTGCTTTTTAAACAGGAAACAAGAACATAAAGTTATGGGCGGGGGGGAATATGATTATGAATGATGCTCAAGACAAGACCAGAGTCTTCCTGATCAAATTAACTGTACATAAATGCTCAGGACGACAATAAGCTTGATTACGATCTCAATATTCAGACGGTGCTCATGTTAAAACTGTATGATTGTGGCAATTAATGGATGGAGCAGGGCAGTTTTTCATTTAAATATAGACAATTCCTACAGTGATTTCAGGTGTGCCAATGCTTGAGCGTTTAGTCGATTAAGTGCCAATCACAATGAAGTTGTAACTATTCCTAATTCAGATGGATTTAGAGAATAAGTTCAGGATTAAACACCGCGACATGCTTTCTCATGTTTTCCTGCTTGACTACAGTGGTTCTTCACCTTAAGCATCACCCAAAGCTACAAGACAAAATTGCAAATGCGTGTTTTGAATGATTAAAAAAAATGTTTCTGTAGTTTCAGGTGTATGTACATCCATTTTCCTTACAAGTCATTGTAAGGATTCCCTTTTATGGTCATTTCTCCAGGTAGCCCATGCGTTTTTAAAAGATGTTCAGTTACTGGAGCCATGAGAACGAGCGATCCGCTAGTAGGTTTTCAGGGGCGTCTTCAGGAAAATGTTTTGACATTTTTCAGCTTTGCCAAAGACTCAGCAAACTCAGATGAGATGACGATGTGTTCCCGTGGAATACCAGTTTTGGAGTGAGACCGCGTTTTGTTGGCATTTGAGCAAACATCACATTTTTATCGGATTACGAGGCAGTGAGAGGGGCTAACCGCACTTTGTGTCAATCAATTTGGAGAAAACAACACTAAACACTTGTATTTTTGTGCTTCTGCAGCCATTCGGAAGCAGCAAGAAATCAATTCCACAAGTACTGAGCAGGTTTACCCACAGTCCTGCTACTGTGAAGGTTTGTCCCGCTGCTCACCACTGAGTCTGATGGGGTGCCGAGCTGGAGATAGTAACCTGATTCTCGTTGTTTATGTGATGTTGTAGCTTCATAGATGGCAACTGGAGTGCTTCGCATTTATGAATGACCATCATCCTCCTCCCTACTGTGCTCAAAACAAATAATCGGGCCAGTCATAGGACAAGAAATTAAGTCTAGATTAATCCTTTCAATCTCTGGAGGAGGTCTTCCCCCAAGAGAAACTGCTCCTCCCTTCTAAGCAAATCACAAGCTATTTGGCATTTGTCAATTTAGAATGAAATGAGCGAATGCCTGGAAGAGACAAATCACTCAAAATGGGAGTTTTATTTTTTCATTTTTTTTATTTCCACTGGGGTCATTTGACTGATGATTAAGACATATTTGCTGTGATTCAAAGAAAAGGGGCCTCTCGGCAGTCTTCTCCTGACCCCATGCTACGATACTGCAGCTCGCTCTGTGATGTTTGTTACATTAGCAAATGCATCTATAAAGAATTAACAACACAAAATGGCTCAATTGTTCTGTGCTTTATCCTTTGAGGATTTAAATACTTAGTCCATGTTCATCATTTAGATGCAGCTCAGGCAGTTCTGTTAAGACATGAGCTAATAGCTCGCAACCTCCTCTATAATGCAGTTAACATTATTAAAAGATTTCTTCAGACATCTTTTTTTTTTGGGGGGGGGGGGGGGGTTTTTTTAATGGAATAAAGCACCCCTAATGCATTGCAGTGCACCTATCAGTCAGCTGTTAGGAAAGCATTTAATTCTTCGTTAAACTTTTATGGACCTCATTCTCTCGCCAGCCTGATTTGAGAATGCAAACACTAATTTCATTACTTTCCTGAGGTGAAGCCATTAGGGCAGATTGTGCAGAGAAAATTGGCACTTTTAGAGATTGGGCATATGCACTCCTCCCGTCTCGTTATATATTTCTCCGATGCTTTCATCAGTCGAAAGACCTCATCAATGTCAGGAGGTGGATTTTTTTGCAAAGTTTCGGGCAAAAGCTTTGTTACCCCTGCAGTTATAGTTTACAGAATTGACTGCCGCGTTAAAGTAAGGTCTGAAAAAGAAAGTTGTGCCACTCAGACTCCTTCAAATATATACGAGTCAGACAAAGGCTTCACATACAGCTCACACTTCTACTGAGTGTTCTCATAATTAATGCTTCTTTATGCCAAAAGCAGCCATCAACTCAACAGGTGGACTGAGTAGACTCTTACATCTCACTTTCACCTCATTTCCCTCTGCTCAATGCCTGATTGAATATCAACAATGATAAGAGCTTAAATATATCTAAGCCCATACTTAGTTGAAGTAATCTTTTTTTTTCTTCTTTTTCTTGTTATGTTTGTGGGATATCTGACCTTCCTGTCGTCAGCCTGCTCCCAGCTCAGTGCGGGATTACTTATCCTTGGATCTTGGGCATTAAATCTCTTTTCTCCTGTGCACCGTGTTGTTATGCTTTCCGGCGAAGGATTTTATTGGAGGAGAGCAGAATGATGGATAAGGTCTATTCCCAGGATCTCCCGCCCAGGGGACGAATCAACAGTGTTAGGCCTGGCTAGCAATTCAAGGTGATGGGTGTCAAGGGCTAAAGCAGTGGTGCAGGGAGGGATCAGACCATTAATGGCGCCCCACATTATGACTGAGTCTGCCCATGGCTCATCCTGACCTCTCTGTGCAGCCAGTCATCGCCTGGCTCTGAACTCAATACACTGTTCTCTTTTAGCTTCTTTAATTAGGCTGAATTTGACACTTTAATCCAGTGTGAACCATAACTGGTGAGTCCAGAGTCCACCATGAAAATACACGGAACATTTTTAAACGCTCTTTGTGTTAAGCATGGGTGCTTTTTTTTTTGGTAGAGTTTAGAACTTTTTCCCTCACAGGCGTTTCACATTAGTTTCAGATAAGAAAAAAACTTATTTGGAGACAAAAACTGAACAAAACGGATACAGTTTGGAGAGGTCTGGACAAAACATAGCCGGTTTTCATTAGCAGCTAGAAGAACAAAAAATCCGTGAAGCGGATAATCGGAAAGAAATGCCTGAACTTTGACCTCATCAAGTCCGTCTGACACAGCAGCTGAGACAGTCCGAGTCAATGAAGAAGCCGTGTTCTAAGAGACACTTTGAAAAAATGAGCACAATTCAGCGAAAGTTACAAGTTGAGCTACAAAATCAATGTCAGCTTGGTCCTCATGAATACTCAAATGATTGTTCAGTGAACGATTTAATGCTTTTGCTTATTTGTTCACTTTCAGCACAAAAATGTAGCGTTTAAGGCTCAGAAAGCTTTAAAATGTGTATTTGAAGATATCATGAAAGACCCTGCTGTGATACAATGATGTAACAATTTACAGAATTAATTAATATGAAGCTCAAAAGGCTTATACAACCGTGGATTGGTCTCCTTTTGTGATGTACTGTTTTTTTTTTTGCAATTGATTTGTCACACTGTCAAAAGTAGGGGGGCAGTAGTAGTACATTTACATCTCCTGATGTACTTTTGCAACTTTAGTACTCTATGTGGCCAACAGCCGGACCCCAAGGCACATTTTTGTACTTTAAGAGGCTCTGAAAAGTACATTTATCTTCCCAAGTAGTAAATGGAAAAACTACGAGGGTACAACAGCAGGGTACCACCTCAGTGACAAGACCTAGACCCCTAAAGCAATAATTATCGTAGGTGTTTTCTTTCCTGGGAATGCAGAACTGATCCTTTGCCCTTGTCTTGTGTGTTTGCTGTATTGTTTTTTCTTCTAATGTTCTGTTAGTGATATGGTCATTAGAAAAAGAAAGATTCCATGTTCAACTGGTCGGATGTCCAGATGAAATCTATAGAATACACCAAGCCGGTTTTCAACATCCCTTTGATGCCCAAAATGAACTTTCTGTTGAAAGATGATGTTTGGATTCATGAGACATGAGAGAAGAGGGGTCACAATAATCATCAGCTGTAGAAGAGAAGGAGTCCATATGGTGAAGACACGGCTTTAAACTAAACACATGTAAGTTAGAGCATTCCACTTTGCCTTTAATCTTCCACTCGTCCAGTTTGAATATTTTAAGGACACCCTGCAAAACTGTTCCGACACAGTTTGCCAAGTTTTCAGCAAATAGCTCTTTGGGAATCCCTTTTCTGCCGCCAAAAGACGATTAAGTCTCTGTCAAATCTTATCTTTGCCGTGCTTTAGTCGATATAACTGAATAAATGGAAGCAAATTTTGTTCCTTTGTGACAGACCGCAAGTAACAAGGTCTCTAATAATATAGTTTAAAACTGGCTCTGTGGCCAAGGTGCGTGCTATGTGTCAACAAGACACAAGTTTAGCAGCTTTTTCATAATTGAATTGAAGGATTCTTTTTAAGTGAAAAAAAACAATCAGTTCAGTATGAAGACTGCACTGAAAATGCAGGAAAATAAAAGCTAGCGTCAAAACGTCTGCGCAAATGTGCATATTTTCAGTCCATACTCACTCTTTATACAGATGAGTGTATCTGTCTTGTCCAGATGCTTCATGCTCCGGCAGCCCACTCATCATAAGCACGTTATGGTGCTCATCCGCAAACATTTAAGGCGGCGGTGCCCCAGCTGTGTTACTTTTGCTCATGTTCTGAAATAGGTCCGTGTCGCTCTAGGTGTCTAATGGCCCTTTTTCCACTTGATGTTCTGATTGAATTCCTACCACTCTTAGCGAATACCAAACTTAGATGTGGTAACACTGTATACAATGTGTAGGTTGCAATTATTTATAATTGACTGGAAAACATAAGATACATATATTGCATCTGTGTTGCATGGGTGGCATATCAACATAACATGAATTTCGTAATCCCAGCTCCAAGGATATGGCTTTAAACATGGCTTTTTTCATTTTTTTTTTAGTATTTTTGCTTTGACTCAAAGGATTCAAGTCAATTAAAAGCAAAACAGCATGAATCGGGAATTGAATTAACATTTGTGAAGGAACAAACAATGTGCCACCAAGCAGAATTCAATAACGGTTGTACATTACACTTTAACTACCTTTACTCTCAGATCCTTCTTCTGTATTACTGGGATGGAAACAGTCACACCACAACTCAGAATCATCACAACCACGATTTTTTAAACCATTTTAAACCATTTCACGTTAGACAACCAACTCCTATACGAGCCATGTTCCACTATACAGTAACACAAATCATCATCAAACTAAACGAAACTTATACAAAAGCAGAGTTTCATAAGTTTCTGGAAATGTCGAAAAGTATAGGATTCGGAAAGGATGTGCCACATCGGCCAGAGATCTGCAAAAATCACTGACCACTGTGGTCAAGGCTTGTTTCTATCAATCATTATTAGGATCACAGCTCTTTTAAATGCAGACTGCTTTAAATCCCAATTTGCCAGTGTGATCAGTTAAGAGCTTTTGGCAGCGGTGTCATTGAGTAACTTTTCTGCGAAGCGGCAGGGATGACTTGGTTGCCCTCATTCATACTGTACTCGATTGGTGGGATTAGCTTTAAATCCTCTCCCTCACTAAAATCCTCTGTAGGGAGCGCTGTCATTGAACCTGCTGTAACGGAGCCGTCTTCTATTTTTATTCTTTTCGCTCTCTCCGCCAGCCTTGGTGCGAAAACATCAAAGCACATTTGTAGTTCAGCTAAAGGAAAAACCAAACATCATTTATAACTGGTTCACAGCCAAATTAATTATTCATTCAGATTACCGTTCACCAACACGAACAACAGGAAGATAGACCAGGAAACACAAACACGGACGCCAGTGCTTTCAAAGTGCTTCAGAAAAGTGAAGGGCAGATAACGTGTAAGGCGGCAGTTTTTTTTTCTTGTTTTTTTCTCCCCCCCTAGTTCCCTAAAAAACCTCTCATCATCTCAAAATTGCCAAAAAGCACACAGCGTTGGAGGTTTAATGCCTAGTCTAACTCTAAGGTGTTTTAAGTAGATTAGTGGGTGTTTGGAAGCAGATAAGCATTCAGATTACTTAACTTTCTTTGCAATGGAGTCAAGTTCAAGTCTTTATTGCCGGCATGGGTAATTGGGATGATGCCAAGACAAACAACATCACACGTAATAGCAATCAATGACCTACAGATATGCAAAGCAGTTTAAATCGAACAATCCAAAATGCTGCAAATGGAGTCAATGGGAATGTCTACCGGGCACATTTAAATAGGATTAAAGCACACATTGTGGATTAATCATCCCGGTCACGACTGGACACAGGCGCACATTTTACCAGCAGGTTCGACCTTAGCATTGTAAGTAAAATAATCTGCTGCACAAAGAATGGTCACTTATCTGGTATTTTATAAAAAATATTAGCTAGTTTTATGTCCTAATTTTTCTCTCCACCTGCAACATGTGCAGTGGTTCTATGCAAAATGGTGGCGACGTGATTTCATTCGGAGCTCCCCTGTTTGCAACAATTTGTCAAACTGGTTCAGCCAACTTATTTCCCATATGGTCTTCCACTCTGCAGAGAAGCACAGAGGCACAAAAATGTGCAGGCTACTTTTCCAATATGATATGATACTCGAGGAAGCTAGCTACTCCAGCTGTTTCATGTTCCATTCCTTAGTTTGTGTGCGGTAGTGACCAGAGATCAATCAATTCAATGATCGAAAACGGACTTTTCGGTGAAATTTGCTTCGAATGAATACCAGTATGAGACCACGGAATGTCCTTTAGGGACACAAAAATAGGGGGATAACGTTGAAGTAATGAGATTCAAGTTCCAATTTCAGAAACGCTGACATAACAGACTAGTAAAACATGCAGGTTATGTAGCTGTTCGCTGGTTTCCAATAAGATGGAACCACACAAGGCCATACGGGCATGTTTGCTCCGAGACTCCAAATCATACTTAGCAGCCCAGTGCACAGGGAACCGTAAACCTTGTAAGTCAGGGCTGAACAAGTGTTATTTATTTACCACTCGCTAAAATTCTGAGTATACCTCAAAACAACCATTTTCAAAACTACAGGAGCCAATTTGACAACAGAAACAGCAGGGCTCCCAAGTTTCATCAAAGCTTTGAAATGAGGGCCGAGCTGCTAAAGGAGCAACTCGAAATGGTGCCATAACTTACTCAGGTACACTCCCCAATTCATTTTTGCCCTTTAAAAAATGGTCTAACATCGCTTTTTGTTACTAAGTCACATGTACAAGAGAAATGAAAGAATATACTCTTCAAATTCTCTGCTTTCAAAAAGTAGTTAACAATGTCTGTGGTTCCACATTATGTTTCTTTTTAATTGTAAACAGATTTTTTTTACATGTAAAAACTTATTCAGCTCAGTTGTGTTGCACCTGAAACTTGTCTCACCAGGATTGCAAAATGAAAGGGAATCCGTTCAAAAGAAATCAAGCTGCATCACAACAGAAGACAACTTTTACTAACTCTTAAAGCTTTGCTTTCACCATCTAACTGTAGAAAAAAAAAAACTAAACCCCCAAAAAACAACTTTTATCCATAACACAGCCGAGTGGTCCCTGTAAAACAGCCCGGGGCGTACTCTGTCTCCCCGTCTGCTGTGTGTCCCACCGAGTCAATACTACCAGGTGGTGTGAAACAGATGCTACTTGCATGAAATGCTAAACATAGCACGCTTGTATTTTTGAGCCAAGTGTACGTAGATATGACAAGCGGATATTTCTTAACAACTTTAAAAAAGTCACTCCCTATAAATCCAGCACATATTACGCGACTGAATGCATTTTAAAATGCCATGACTGACAAGAGTTATCAGAGAGAAACTAAATAAAAAAAATAATGATAAAAAAAAATGAATGAAAAAATAAAATAAGTGCAAGAAAATAAAAGGACAATTTTCTTTAACGTGCATTCAAAACATAGTGAAGTTATTCAGGAGTGCGAACTGAAGTGGGTCTCAAAGTATAAAAATCTGTTATTTACATTGTTCCGTTGCTTGGTTTCTCTCTTCACACCCCCTGATGCAAATTGGCACTGAGGTAAAAACATAACACAACATTAAAAAGCATGAACAGTGCAACAATCTCTCGGCCATGAAAACCTCGCCGTCTGAACGGGGCTTTTAATACCCCTTAACACCTGGGGTCGATCGTTCTGCCTCAGTTGCCGTTCGGTATGGCTGCTTGGGCTGGATGATGATCAATTCCTAATTATAGCTATTATGACATTAATGGCTTCCTGTTGCATAAACAGACCTTGGGGTGACAGTTATACAGCAAATGTGAGGTAGGGAACAGAAAGAGGTTAGCAGGTTCTTGGCTGAACGTAGTCTTTCTCTCCAACACGCCGACATGTTTTTTTCCATGAGATGAATTGCTGCTTGCTTACACAAGTTTGACTGAACCTGCCACAGAACACATAGTCCTGTACGGTTTCTGGAAATATTTAAAAAATTGCCACAAACCAAGTTCGTGCTTCCTCTTGGTTTCTTCTTTATAACCAGGATAAGCACCACATGTGTCAGCTTTAGCATTTAGCATGTTAGCAATCATGAACTGAGGACACTTTGATGACACAGAACTTTTTAAGCGTCAAATGTATGTATATGTTTTTTTAAACGTTCTTATTTGCTTGGCGGGAGACAAACAGTCTCATTAAATGTCTACAGTCATTTGACTATAACACCTGAAAGCGGCCCGTTGGACTGGACTGCTAATAAAAAATAATGGCACTGTTTTTGTTTCAGTTCTGAGGTACAACGGAGGTTGTCCTTTGAGAACGTGTGAGGATTTGTGGTCAAGGACAATGTTTAAATCGGCTTAATAATGTGTAACCATCAAGGGGTTCTCTTGCAATTTGTTCCCTTGTCAGTGTTGAACTGTAAGAGAATGAATATCAATATATAGGCCACACTGGAGTTTGTAACTGACAGTACTTTTTAGAATAACAATAATAAATTCAGGATCAGGAATTCTTTTAATTGTGGCACATGCAAGCCCTATTGCACATTTCAATGATTCACAAATCGCATAAGCCGGTATTTTTCCCTTATGGAATATATAACAACATATAAGATGTCAAAAGGGAGACATTTTTGGTATTTACTGAAACATGTTCACTCTTAATACGGCAACATGTCTTAAAAGGTTGGGAAGAAGGCCAAAACAGGCTTGAAATGTTGTAGCACTAAAAGAAATAGCTCTAGAAACATCTCACAACTAGTTTGGGTTCAGGTCAGTTGCACGATCTGGTGGGAATAAAAAACTGTAAAAAGGCACAATCTTTTAGAAGTTTCGATGGGAAGAAATTGAGCAATCTGCAAAAATTCCGCCACCAACATCACTTTATGGGAACAGCTCAAAAAAATCAGACTTCTTCTCCTTTTACACTTATTTTTCTTTGTTACTAAATGATTGAAATCCTGGGATGTTATCATCTTCCAGTATCAGTTAAGCAAAGAGAGGCTATGTGATTAAAACCAGGAGCAGAAATGTTGCACAATGCCAACATCCATAGTGAGCTACTTTCCTCTCAATGAGAGAATAAGGGATTTATTTTAAAATATTCACATGAATTATTTTGCCATTAGTCTCACTGAGTCCTTTAAGCATTAAACATATTCCATTTAATTTATTTTAGACACACAGGCAAAGTAGTCTGTTCTCTAAATAAATGACTGTAAAGTTGCTATGCATGGTCTCTTTTTTTATCACACCAGTAAAAATGTTGTTTTTATTCATATTGGATTATATCCATTAACCAGAACAAGAATGCAAATATAATATTTAGTTTTAGTGATTTTGGCTGCCCAAATAAGAAAATGTCCAATTTGTTATTTTACTTTAATCAGTTATTGGCCTCGTCTTAAACAGAATTTGATGGAACTGAAAATCAAACAAATGAATTTAAAGGCTGGAAAGAGAAACTAAAGTAATAGCTATCATGTAGCATGTGGCCAAAAGTGACCCCTCCCATTTAAATGATACAATAACATTAATGCAACATTGAACTGTATCAATTGTAAACATGTGGGAAAAGGCCAAAATGGGGATTTATTGATTCTTTTTGCCCTGTTTTCCGTGTCTTGGTGACAACAACTACCTCATTGCTATGTTCTGTTTTTTCGACCTGGTTCTGATTCAGGTGACATTTTGGTTATTTGTTCAGTGTTGGACCAAACACACAATTGGTGTGGATCGGGGAAAACAAAGGGCGTACTTAACCGAAAACGTCAGCTGAATGGAGATGGATTTCGCCGAGGTGGAGCTCCTCTGCATGCGATCTCTCTGTTTAAACCAGCCGAATTCCTGGCAAACACCTCTAAATCAACTAATGCAGCAGAGGAAACATGTCATCCTCCTTTTCTGCCTCATGGCAAGCTGCAGGTGATGTTACACAACGCAGACGTGCGACATTCAAGCGAGTGCGAGGCAGGAAACACACGCCTGTGTCTTTGCCAATATGCCATTGCAGGTGTTTTTTTTTGTAGAGAAGTCACTGGAACCAACAGAGACTCTGCCTCAGTTTTCGTCTTATCGGCTGTTTGCCCCAAAAAAAAAAAAAAACGTGGACGTCTACCCCAACAGTCGGTTAATGTGGAAACTGGATTGGAGCCATCTCAGGCTCATTCCGTCCTTCACTGTCTGTCCGTCTCAGTCGGTCCCGGCTTTGATCATGTTTGGCTTTAGAGTGAGTCACACATGAATGAGCACCAGAACGCATCCCACGCAGATTATCTACACACACACACACACACGCGCGCGCACACTCGAAGCTCTTAATCTTGGACTCCAACACTAAAATGTTCTTCCACCTAACATGTGTTCCTACACATCTGTCTAAATCCAGGTGGACAGGGACCAATGTATTTCCTGATGAAAGAAGCGTCTTCTTTTTTGTCATTTTCTCTAATCCCATTTGTATTTAAAGCCTGCCAGTGTCTTTTTGTGTCACAGCCTTAACTTGGTAAACGCCGTCACTATCAACAAAACACATTTGCCCATTGTGAAAGAATGAACAGGCTTTCCTTTAGGGCACTTCTCATCCAGCTCTCTTCGAAATGTGTGTGCGTATGGTCGATTTTATACTTACAAAAACACACATGGAAACTGGTAGCAGACTCAGAAAAGGAACTCCCTGAAACCCATGCATGTGGCTTTTGGTGTTGAAATGTACCGTCAATAGCAGTTATTCAATTAGATTCTGTGATATTGTGCTGATAATAGCGCCTTTGATAATCTGGCAGTGGCTACTTCCTGGTTGACACGTAGATTAATGGCAGCGGTATTGTACCCTGGGTGTGAATGCCGATTTTTATAACACGTGGGTGATTGATTTTACCCACACAAAAAATGTTTTCTTCCCTGAAAAGCCTAAGATTTGCAACAAGAGTTAGCTGCAGTGATGCATTAAAGGCTGTAATTGCATTTAACTGATTGTGTGTATATATATATATATATATATATACACACAATCTGTGTTGTATGTAATTATATATATATATATATATATATAAATATATATATAGATATATATATGTATTGCTTCAACATTAATCTTCTTAATTCTTCTTAATACATAAAGCGTTACTTTGGGAGACAACTGAGTGAGGGGTTGTTTATCTTTTCTAAAAATTATAATATTTTTTCATAAATTTTTAGCTCTCCTTCCACTTCACTGTACGGGAATATGATTTTATTTACAATCAGTTATTTCAACCACATATAAAAGAGCATTAGATCATACCGAGGGGCGGCACGGTGGTGTGGTGGTTAGCACTGTCGCCTCCCAGCAAGAGGGTTCTGTGTTCGAATCCCGGGGGAACCAGGGCCCCTCTGGGTGGAGTTTGCATGTTCCCCCTGTGTCTGCGTGGGTTCTCTCCGGGTTCTCCGGCTTCCTCCCACAGTCCAAAAACCTGCATGTTAGGTGGATTGGAGATTGGGGAAAATTGCCCTTAGGAGTGAATGTGAGTGTGAGTGGTTGTTTGTCCTTGTATGTCCTGTGTGTGGCCCTGCGATGGACTGGCGGACTGTCCAGGGTGTACCCTGCCTCTCGCCCGTTGACCGCTGGGATAGGCTCCAGTTCCCCCCGCGACCCCATGAGGGAATAAGCGGTATTGATAATGGATGGATGGATAGATCATACCGCTCCTGCTGCAGGTTAAAGTTAAATAAGCTTTAAGTCTGTGTTTTTTCTCAGTATATGTCACATTTTACTTAATGCAAATTGCATTGTTCAGTGCCCTTGGTGGGTTAGGGGATTTTTCTGTGTTTCTTTCTTTTAGTGTTTATCGTACTCTCTAGATGTCCACCTTTTATATTCTAGTCAGCTATGCTCTCTATGTTCATTATTAAAGGAGATGTGTCCTTGTGGTTTCTGTTTAGATTCATATCCAGTACCTGCTGGACACTATGTTTAAATTTTTAACCTCTATGCATCTCTACAATTACTTGTCCACTCCCTCATTAAGGTCCAATGGAAAAGAAAGTACATCTTCTTCCTATTCTAAAATCTCTTGTATCTGAACAAAATACAATGTTTTTTTTATTGAGTCGGTATGATCGAATTGGAACATCAGCACACGACCTGTCACACCTTGTCATTATATATTTTAATATATTGCTCTCATTTTACTTTGGTATATAGTAAAAGTAACCTTGTTATTCATCTGAACTTCTATCCGCCTAAATGTTAGGTTTGACAAAGACCTGTTTATTTTTCATTCCATCTCAGTTGGTAATAAAATTATGTATTTTCTGTTTTTGAATGACTATATACATTTTTGTTTTCATTCACAAGGCCATCATTGCCCTGCAGGTCATCTCCCTCTGTTCTGCTCATCTTGGTTTAGCTTTAAATGAGCACAGACTTCCTGTCTGTGTCCTGCTTTTTTGTGTGTTTTTTAAAAAGTTTCAAAGTGTTTGTTTGACAGCTGCCTGACTCCTGTGAGCGTCTGCACTGAGACCTTATTAGCTTCAAGCAATTAACGTTGGCCATCGGGGAAATCGCCTGAAATCTTGACGTTCTCATCATTTCCAATCTTGCCTCTTTTCGTGTGTGATTTCTTTCTTACGCTGTCCTCCATCCTCTCGTTGTGACCTAGAAATGAATCTAAGCGGAGGTAAAAACTAATCTGTCTGACATCTCTGATGTTTAAAATAAAAGAAACAATGCTTTTTTTCAGTTCTATTTATATAGCGCCAAATCACAACAATTGTCCTCTCAAAGAAAAATACAACTTTTTTCAAGCTAATTAGAATCCAATGAAGTGTAATGCAGTTGTAATCCAAATAAATGAAGTTGAACTGTCTTCCACTATGTGTCCAGAGACACTTATCTCCTCCTTCAACTCAACCTGATCTTGGACTCTATTGCTCCATTTCGGTCCATCTCCACCAGGCTGATCTGTTTTTTATTCTGTTAAGCACTTTGATCAGCTCCAGCTGTTGTAAAGTGCTATATAAATAAACATTGATTGATTGATTGATTGGTTGATATGTGTGTATACAGATATGTGTGTGTGGCAAATTACAACAAGACTCCTCTTTGACCCAGCCCTTCTCTCAATGATGCGCAAGGTGACTGTCGGAAGAAAAAACTCGCTTTTAATAGGAAGAAATCTCTCGCAGAGGCAGACTCAGGAAGGGTGCGTTTCTGCCTCAACAGTATGGGGTTTGAGAGGAAGAGGGACGAAAACCCTAAAACAGTTGGCCAGGGATACCTCCAGGGAGAAAGAACACAATTTAATGACAACGTTGATGTCCTTGTAATTGAAAGGTGGATCGTTGGAGGTACAAAACTGTGTTAAAGCATACCCTTAATGATCCCTAACTACTTGAGATACTCCACAAACTAGCTATCCCTGAGCTTTATCAAAAAGTATTATTTTAAGCCTAATCTTACAGGTATATATGGTTCCTCTGATATTGCTTTTAAAAACTCAGACTAAAAGTAGACCTGTAGTCTAATTTATGAATAGCAGAAATTTGGAGGCTTTTCTGGGAATTACAGTGGTCCAACCCAGATGCTGCTTGATGCATTCCCAACAATTTCTGTGCATATCTTTTAAAGACTACGACGGCAAGCTGGACGAGCAAAATCAAGAAAAATAAATTTTCAGAATAATAAAAAAGAGTTCCTAATGAAAAAATAATCAAATCCTACACTGTGGAAATAAGACAGGCAAAAGCAAAGTTCTCCTTTCAAAAGACCGCTGAAACAGTGGATGGTTGACTGAGTGGGAGGGAGGGATGGGTGGATGTCTTCGATGGTAATGAGTCATGGAATGGTGCAAGACAGATGCCTGGGATGTCATGACTCATATAGTGAAGGATTAAATGAATGAATAAATCCGACCACGTCTTAGCCATGCAGACAACATTTCATCTTATGGGCTTCATAAAGCACTGTTAAAGCTGCTTTGTTCCTTTGCTGAATGAGGGGATTTTCTAACATAGCTGTAATTAAAAAGTATGTACAAGCTATTAGGCTTCTAAAAACCGCTTTTAACAGATTTTTGTTTTTCATTTGACTCCAACATTTGACTTGATTTAAAACAAAAAGTAACGTTGAGAACGCCATTTGTTTCGTGCCAACGAAATGGCAGGTAACAAATACGGGAAAACCGTCTTAGAATCTGGAATGTTAATTATAGAGATGACTGACGCAAATTACCGACTTGTGTCCGACATATTTGTCACATATTTGATTTCTTTCTTTCGTCCGATGTTTTCTTTTCCACCTGTCACTCATCACAGCGGCCGGACCTGCAGAGTACGAGGCATAAAACTTTAACAAAGATTACCCGGGGGGTAAAATGGCCAGTGAGTCATTTCTCACAAACAGGTGCTTAATTTCATTGCCACTAGACCCGACGCCCAGCAATGATGTTTGATAAGCCTTAAAAAAAATCTCACTCCTCATTATGGTCCAATTCAATTCACTCCTGTGGCTGCTCTTTGTATAAGGTGCCTTTTAAATGATGCCATTTATCAACTGACATGAACACAAAAAGAAAATATTAGACAGGATGGTTGTGTGTGTCTGTGCGTGTGTGTGCATCACACAAGTCGATTTGGTGTGGCGTTGGAAACTTTATTTTACCTTTCTTGGTGGGTCATGCCCGACCATAGCTAATTAACTTTGGATATCTGGAGTCCCTCTCAATTTAAATGATAAGTCTTCATGCTGCTTTTACTAGGCCGGGCTCGTTCGATAGAAAGGAATGTTTGCGTTTTCGCGTCTAGATTTCAGACAGGAGGCTGGGGGGGAGAAAAAAAACTGCTGAAAGCTGCATTTTCCATTAACTTGCCTTCAAGTCACTAATGTTAACTGGAATTAAATTATGGATACAATCACAGTGAAAGGCGAAGAGGGATGCGTGTTGTCTGTCTTAATCAGTCAGTGGAAATTTTGTGATGAAAACAACTCTCGAGGTGTGAAACCACGGGGATTATGCTAGTGAATTTTAACACTTTGGTATGCAAACGTTGCGAGTTGTGATGATTTCCCATAAGGGGTGAATACACAACTGTAATTCTCCAAAGGATTCCATGCCGTGCAAAACGTGAAAAAAATTGCAATGCAATGGTTCGTCTGCATCTCTGAAGAACCTTGTGATGACATTTGCTGTAATTTTTGGGCTATATTAACACAACTAAAGCCATTTTGAATCCAATATGCAAACATGATAAATCAGAGCAGTTCAAAGCAGTACAAAGAAAACCCATTCATTGCTTCCATTTAGCCATGTCTTGGCATTTATGGGCTCATTGTGTATTTGATGGCAGCATCATATCTCCAAACAAAGCTGCTATGGAGTAAACAAGGACCCTTAGAGAGCCAAATCCTTTCAAATGTAAGAATAGGCACATTATTTTACAAGGACTTCATAGGAGAGATTAATGGAATCTGCCTTTTTTTTTTGCACCTTAGACACATTAGAACGCCAATTATGTATGTTCATACCTCCTCTTTAAGTTCTCGGATGGCCCCACAATAAAAGATAATTAATTTTGTCATGAGAGTCCCTGCATGGGCTCAAGAACTCAACTCAAGAAATCATTGTCTGTGAACACAGTTCACTGTGCGGTCCACAAACACAGGCTAGAGCTCCTTATTGGAAGGAAGAAGAAGCCACGTGTGCACACACATGATCTTCTGACACTGCCATGTTCTTTTGGGCCAAAGCTAATTTGAATTAGACTGAGGGGGAAAGCGGAAAACTGCTTTGTATTTGGAGTTATCAAAGCATCTTGGACTGTGGAAAAGTGGAAACATCTGGCTCGTCATCAGTGCTCAGTTCAAAAACATTCCTTCCAGACTGCGTGAGGGTACATTAACACACGAGGAACCGAGAAAAGGCTCCGTCAATGCTGTAAGTTGTACGTTTAGGTAACTGTGCAGTATGTGCTCCCATGTAGAGGACAACTGTTTCGGGGAAGGCCTTCCAGATTTCAGTAAGACAATGAAAAACCATGTAGTAGACTCACATGCCCATAGTGAAGACCATCCATAAATGAAAGCAGTTAGAGCAATCTGACTTTGCAGTTAGCGCAAAATCTGAAGATGGAGAACCAGAGCTGTTGTGACCATACATATGCTGAACTATTACTAAGAATTAGAATTGTTTACAAAATATAGTTAAAAGAAGAGGGGATGCCATACGGTAGTAAACATGCCCCCCTTTTCTCTTGCAACATGTTTTTCTATGTTCCATCCATCCATCCATCCATTATCGTAACCGCTTATTCCCTAATGGGGTCGCGGGGAGAACTGGAGCCTATCCCAGTGGTCAATGGGCGAGAGGCGGGGTACACCCCAGATGGTCTGCCAGTCCATCACAGGGCCACACAGAGACACACAACCATGCACACTCACATTCACTCCTAAGGGCACTTTGGAGTGTCCAACCAACCTAACGTGCCGGTTTTTGGACTGTGGGAGGAAGCCGGAGAACCCGGAGAGAACCCACAAAGACACAGGGAGAACATGCAAACTCCACACAGAAAGGTCCTGGGAAAGACGAACCCAGAACCTTCTTGCTGTGAGGCGAGGGTGCTAACCACCACACCACCATGCCGCCCTTTCTATATCACATTCTGAATATAAAAACATATTTATGCAGGGCACTGCTTCCACTCTGTAGTATCAGCGTATTGCATGTCCAAGCCTCAACTGTAAGCCATTCATTTCAGCATTATTACCTTCCCGTTTCGAATTGTTTTCTTAAAGGAGCATCTGTAAGTGCTGAATGCGTGCAGAAATAACTTTCCTTTGTTTGCCTACGTTCAGTGCTGCAAACCTGAGCATAAAATTGAACAAACTGACCGCTGCCGCACCGAACCCTGAAAGTTAAGGACACACTAGAAAGAGGAGAGATATTCTAACAACCTGCTCTGAACTCAATCTTCATCTTGAAGCTATGATACGTTGACTACCAGCCAGTGAGCGGGGGATGTGTGTTTTTTGCTTTTGTCCCTACAAACTTGGCTGTGGTTGAATGAGCGAGCGGGTGTGCGCAGAGCGATCTGTGTGTCAAAGTGCGTGTGCCTTTGGTTTTGGAATAATGAGGAATTGTGAAACTTTTATGATGAAGTATGAATCACACCAGCGGTGAATCAGATTTACCCATGCGAGTGTGACTTTGCATGCTTATTTTCCAAGGGCAGGCTTTTCTTTTTAGTTTTAAATTTTTTACTGCACACGTGTAGCATTTAGCCCAGCCCCCCCCCCCCCCCCCCCCTCCCCGCCCCCCCTGAAACTTCCTGCTTTGATTTGTGTGATGCTTGATCCTCTTCTGATAACAAACTGCAGCCTCTCAGAGAGGCGAGCCTGCAGCTGCTTCGCCTCTCACCCTGTCCTCCATCTTTCCACCCTCCGTTCCTGTAGCACTCACCAGCTTTTATGGGGGCAATCAATAACCTAGCACTAGTCTCCGTGTTTAACTTGGTTTTAGAGTCCAGTGAAGTAGCATCCGTCTGCGTCATACTTTGCAAAAGCAAGGTTCATCGAGAGGTCACTTAAGTTCCTTAGAGAGCTGAATAACCCTTTAGAACCTTCCCAATGCTGTATTTTGCCCTTTTAAGTAAGATTCAAAGACCCAAGACTAATCTAAAAAGACAACTTTGTTAAAAAACAAGTACTTTTAAGGTTTCTGGGTTTTAATATCGAAACTATATTGTCTAGTGGCTGGCCAGACTCTCATTAACACTCTCTCAATTTGCAGATGGTAACTGGTGCTACACTGGTGACCAAGAAGTCATTTGTAAATCATCAAATCATCAAATACCTCACTTTTGTTAGGACCCTTGTTGTCAAACTACATATTACAAAGTGCATTTTGGGTTGTTTTTGTTTCTTTGTTGTGGGAAAATATAAAGAAAGAAGTATTTTATTGGTGTGTTAGCAAAAGTCATATTCATGGCAAGATACATATGATGGTTTTCTGAAAACAAATAGAAAAATATTATAAAGTAAAAATATATTATAATTCTCTTTTTTTTATATCAATCACTTTTATATCTAGGAGCCATAAAAATGGTCTTTACTACAAAAGAAAGAAAGAAAGACTTTAGGGGAAAAACTAGTAGAAAATGCCATAAGTCATGAAACCTTTGTGAATTACTAGCTAAGTGGCAACATTTTTCCTTGTGTCGGTTTTTCCTTTGGACATCGGTATGGTATCAAAGAGTTTTGAAATTGCATTACAGACTGAGACAAATACGTTTCTTGAAACCCTTCCACGTAAGTAAGTAAGTCTTCTCCGATCTGACACAAAAGAACCGAAAAAACCTTAAAGAAACTTTGTGAATTTCCCCCGAGAAACCCTTCAAAGAACCCCTGAAGGTTCCCCACAGGCTTCTTCCTTGTAAGAGACTGGATTACACCAGGAAAAAAACAAACTCGAGGAGTGTCTGAGACAGATAGGCCCTTTTAGAGACGTCGCAGTTAAGTGCATGTAACAGGGATTTGGAAAAAAGCAGCCCCCATTATTTATCTGTAGGTGTTTTAACAAGGATTATGTAGGCAGATGACTGTGGGAGCAGTTTCCTAGATGCACACGTGGATCTGAAAGACAAATGCAGTTGCTAGGAGGGTTTGAAACAAGATTATTAAATACCCGACCAGCAGAAATAAGGGCAATATTATATGGACTGCATTTATAAAGGGATTATTCTTGTGTTTTGGACCAGCATTTAAAAACTTTGAGCCACATACACGCAACTGTTGTGAAACTTTGTTGCAGATTAACCAAAGAATAACAGAAGACAAATTTCTACCTAAAGCCCCAATAAATTAATTTGCTCTTACAGATGCATATTTGTACGACTTTCAAAGCGTGTCAGCTGAAACTTTTGTTTGTCCATCAGAAACGGTTTAATTTTCCAGACGGATGGTACTTAAGGAGATTAAGAAGTAAAAAAAATTTTGCCATAAGAATATCTGTTTCACAGCAAGCCTGTAACATATTTCTAATTTCCAGCAATTCATTCTGTCTTGATTTCTTCCTGCTTTAAAATGTAAATGGTTTAAGATGGTCTTTAAGATTAGAATAATCTTGAATAGTTTCAAACTTGGGGTGCTGCAGGTAAGGAACTGATTACCTGTACCTATTACATAGAAAACCACTTACGCAGATAGAGTAAATCTTCTAAGACGGGACCTAATATTACAGAATATATTTGAGATCTTAAAGGATTATATGGAATGTGGTTGGCTTATGACTCAAAATATAATTAAAAAATATAATTTAACTCAACTGTCCGATTTGCGAATAGAAGTATGAGCACCCTCTCTTTTGTAAACGAAGGAAGAATTGTGATGGGGAGAAATAAGAAAAGTTAAGAATAGTGCCAAAAAAACAAGCAAAAAGTATTTAGATAATAATCTTATATAACTAAAATTCAGAAAACGTTCTTTCTGAAATTATCCTCTTTATTTAGTTATATTTCCTTAAAGTTTTATACTGCAGCAAGAAGATTTCTTTGAATGGATGAATTAAAGTACTACTAACTGGACTGGACCGGCTGAATTTGTGAGTCCACTGTGTACAGCGTTTGTCCCGAGGAACTAGCCAAACCAGACACCAGGCATTTCAGGAAGTATAGCGAAAAAGTAAACACGTATGGCGTAAATGTACTGAAGTCAAATTCAAAATGTAAAGCAATTAAAGATTGGATTTGTGTTTTTATTTAGGAAATTAACATTTTCATAGCCCATTATGCACTTTTCAGCTGCCCCATTTCAATTTAACCTGTTTGTCATAAGTGAGAATGCTTAAATCTAACTCTGATCTTAATACTAGTTTAAGATTCTGTCTTATTTGTGGATTCTTCATATGACAAACAGATCTTTTGGGTTACCGTTATTAAACACACCTGAAAAACGTCACTACTTGCTACATTTAAATAGCTCCTTCTGCATTTGTCCCTTGATAAGCACTGATATTTCAAGCATACTTAAATCTATCACGCACAACCAAGCAACACACAAGCTACTTTATCAGCTCACAGAAGTCTAAGCGTTAGCAAGCTGACAGCTCTCCTCGTCCAAAGAAACGTTTTTACATTTTTTAAATGTAATCTCTTATATTTAATTCTCTCGATAGTCATATCCAAGTTTGCTTTGTGTTGCAGAAAATGGACACTAGCACACCAGCAGTCAGCACAAAAAAAAAACGACTGTTTTTGATTTGTGTTGATTTTCATCTGTATGTTTTGTTCTTTTTGTTTCACGCCGCTATCTGTGAAATAGCATTTTGGTGGTGGGATAACGCTGCTTTAATTGAATATGTTGCTATCCTTGAGTTGTTAATTGGGCCATGTGCTGCTTTTATGACATGTATTACGTTTGACTGAAAAGATTTTACCAGGCTGTGGTACAACCTGTGGAATATGTATTCATAATGTAAAAAAAGGACAATATTGAAAATCTATATATATTTTTTACATTGAAGTTAGTTTTAACATACATACATACATACATACATACATACATACATACATACATACATAC
>JABUIW010000011.1:3268415-3290222 GCA_013363375.1 Menidia beryllina | reverse complement strand
CATACATACATACATACATACATACATACATACATACATACATACGTGTTTACATCTATTTAGACACATTCACAGAAATCATCTGCCATTGGTCATTATGTATAATGGCCGGTTGAGTAATTTTCTTTTCTTACACTTTTTTACCACCTACAGTATCTTTCTCACCCACACAAACACACGGACACATGAACAGGGAAAATTTTGTGCAGGACTGTCTGTCTGACGTACAAAATACGGGGGGTGGGGGGGGCTCTGAATCATTACCAGTCATTCGCCGTCTTCAGAGCAGTGGCAGTAAAGTGGGCGGCTAATTATTTTCTCCCCCTCTTCAGTGTCATTTGACTGCATGTCTTCCAGTGGCTCTGAAAGCAGCTGTAAAGAAACATGTTGTCATATTGACATCACTTTTTTTTGTTATTATTCTGCACACACAGCACACAGACACAAGGTTGGCATTTTCTAATTAAACGTTTCCTTAAGCTGTGTACATCTCCCTGGGAAGTCTGAGAGATGCAGATGCCCTCACTGCCAAGATGAAAGAACTCATTATTTTTCCCTGCTCACTATCGTCCCCGTGTTTCCCCCCTTTTTATCCAGATAACAGAACCATTCCATTTAATCAATGCTGGCTGCTGGAGTACAGCAAAGCAGCTGCGGTCAAGAAAATGCACCTCAACAAGTGAGCATAAAATTCAATTGGCCTCCCCCCTTTCTCTATGCCACCCTAAAAACAAACAAGTACAAAGAGCATTGGGGCATTCATCATTGCTGTTTCTGGTTTGACAACTCGCTTCGTTTTAGTATTACAATCATAAGCCCTGAATTGGATAAGGGCGGCAGGAGAGGTTGAAAAATGGAAACACAACAGATTTGGCCTGCCACCACCAGAAAAAAAGCCTTTTTTTTCTATTAGAAATTATAACACTGCCTGGGAGTTCCAAAGAGTCTGATTTTCTTTTCTATTCCAGTATTCAGACTTTAGCAGGTCTTCTTGAACAGAACTCAAAGACATTGTGTGGAACCCTTGAAATGGAAATGATTTAAAAAATAAAAAAGTCATACTTTTTGGCGGATTTTTAGTTTTTATCCATAGCATGGAGTTTGCTAGTAGTTGTGTAAAAAAAAGGAGGAAGGGGTTGTAAACAAACATTTTTAAAAATCAGCTTACAGTGTTCGCTAACTTTTCAGATTCAGTTCAGAGAAGTCTGTTCGAAACTCCATCAGATATCCAGCTGACAGACAGGCAATTACTAAAATAACCTTGTCGCTCTCACAAGAGAAAAGTTTCTTTGGCGAAAGAGGGAAAAAAAAAACTGTTCTTGCAGACAGCAGCTCGGACCGAGTTACAGATCAGTCACATTTTGTTCGGAGCCCTCAGCAGGAACAGCAGGGCGTTAAAGTTTTCTTTGGAACAGATAACTGTTAGTTCAAACACATCCTATCAGACATAAAGAAGAGAAGAAGGTTGACCAGGAGATTCTTAGAGAATGGTTTAACACATTCTTTCAAGAAATTATTTCGGACCACCCTTTCATGTATGTATAGTATTTTATTAGCTAAAATAATTTTCTTCATATATAAATGTATCCTCATTTGGTGTAAAATGACCGTAGCAATAATCTGACTTCTCCTCATGAACGGAGAATTTCCTATCTGTTTCTACACAGGACGGGTCAGTCCACGGAGGTTTCCATGTCGTTCCGCCATTTTGAAAAACTCTAATCATAGAGAGGCACCTAAAGCACTAGTCTACCCGTCTAGCTAATCCACAACACGTTTTCGTTCAGAGCCAGAGTCACGTGACTGAAACCAGTAGTGCCGCACGATTAATCGCAATCGCGATGTCATGCTATATAATTATGTATTAGTACAAAAGATTGCGATTTTGTAAACAAATATGCATGTGTGTGCCCTGTGAACAGCATTCTCTCTTAAAAAAGAAAGAAAGAAACTCTTTATCTAACATTTTGAAAAATACCGCCATTGAACATAGCCTACATGAAAATAGAGGCATATCAGCACAAATGTTACAATGAACAGGACTATCTCCTGTGTGTTGTGGAGCACGCCACAGCCACACTGTGTGCAGCTGCAGGTAGAGTCACGTGACCACCCGGCTTTCAGCAGAACAACAGCCAACATGTGCTGCCTCCAGAGTCTCGTTTTACAGAGTTCATAAAAAGAAAGTTTATTTTTGTTGATCTGAGAAGAACTGTTTTTTGATGGTGTGGAATAATGTATACGCATACATAAAATATTCGACTAAAAGCTGCTGACTTTGAAATCCTCCACTTCAGCATTAAGTCAGTACAGATAAATGTAAAAAACAAACAAAAAAACAGCTCCAAGACTTTGAATATCCACAATTTTGCTGGATTATCACTTTGTAGCGGAAGAGAAAACTCTTCTCTACACTGTTATGTCAGCTCGTTGAAGTTTTGTTGTCATTTAATGAGGTGTAGTTCATGTTTAGTAAAGTTCAAACTAGCGGATTTTAAACCAGATTTTAAAATTGTCACAAAACAGAGACAAAATGTGAATTAGATCAGTTATCAATTCCGAACCCTAATCGTGATCCCTCTAAGGTATGATTGGAAAGTTCCTTCTGAGCTAAAACAAACAAACAAAAAAAAAGGTGACTTTCACTTTAATGAGGAAAGCAAGCAAAAAAAAAAGCTAAATAAAACAAAACAAGCTGGATGGACAAGAAGACAGTGATGCTTAGCTTAATTTTGTCTCATTATAAGTAAGACGGGACTTAACTGATTGCGCTCTATTTGCGTTTGCTCTGCTCAGTTAGTGAGGTTGAAATTTGAATTTGAAGTCATGGAAAAAACAGTACGCATGATCATTTCTCTTTCTGCTCTGTCTGGGCAGTAAATCAGCGAGGATTGAGGATGTGGTTGATTACTATAATAAAACTAATGAAACATTTTTACATACTCCATTTACTTTGGTGATTTATATCATGACCAACGGGAAACGCGTGACATTACGACAGCAGTGTGTTCAGCTGTGATGTGTGTTCACAGATTGAAATGCAAGCCAGACCATATTTGGTCTGCCTTGCAGATGAAGCCTGAGTTATCCACCTCATCTTTTTGTATCTTACCACATGAACCAGTCACCTCACAGCTAGAAGGTTCTTGATCTCAACCTTGTCTTTCCGTAAAAAAACAGGTATGTTAGAGTAAAGTTAGCGAGAGTTCATGGTTGCTTGTCTCTGTGTGTAGCCTCTACATGGCTGTGCCTAAACAGGAATAAGACCAGTGGTGTTACATGCTACAAAAAGGCAAGAAAAAAAAAAGGAATAGCAGCACATTTTTATAGAAATGCTTTAAGATGTGACTCAGACTCAACTCAACTGAGTCACCAAAGCTGGAACAGATCATGGCAGAGGACTCTGTTGGTGCATATCACAAGTGATGAGTTCTGAGTCCTCTTGTAGGCGGATTTTGGATGGAAAAAATGGTACCTTCTTTATGAAAACAAGTAAAATTAGCAATTACTGAAGAAGGAAAAGTGCAATTAATGGATGACAATGGAGGACTGATGGAAGAAAGCATTAAAAAAGTAGAAGGCAATACAGGGGCTGCCAAGTTCAACAAATATCTAGGATCCCGGGTGTCATGAATCATGAGTGAAATATTGGCACTTGTATCGGTTAGTGTACTGATCCAGTCTATTTTCTGCCTGGTAATTCTTCCTGTCAATATAGACATAATTTGTAAAAGTCGACCACGATTTTTGTAGCTATCAAGCCTCGATTTTAAGACGGGACGAGGGGGATACCAAGGGTGTTTATAGCCACCACCAATTGAGGTCACTGACCACTTCTCTGGCTCCAAATTTTTAAAAGGAATTAAACGGGCAGTTTTGGAGTCTAAACATGTTGCTCAGTACGTTATTCATCCTCTGTAAAGATCAGGCACATGTAGATAGCATTCCCTGTGTAGCTACTTTGCTTTGTGTATGAATTTATGTTAAGACTGTGCTTTGATGAACTGAAGTTCAAACGTGCTTTGTGTGGCTGTAACGGAGACAAATATAAAACAGGGATACATTTCAGTGCTTTTCCAGAGTACACGTGAACCTGCTAATGCTACATATAGCATGAGACAGCTGCAAGGCGCCCCGAGATGCTCAACAGGATTGACTCCTACTTAATTGGTGCAAATGAGCATGTTGGCAAATTTGAGCAAAAAGATTTGTAACTCACATGGGTTGATTTACCGAAATCCGTGAACAGATTGGCTGTACAGATCGACCAAAGCACCACATGTAATATAGAAAAACATATATGGTGCATTTAGAGGAAGTTCTGGATCAGCATTACGTGTCAGTTCTTTGGTTGGAGTCTAATGTAAATACTTCTCTTGGTACCTTTCAGCGATAAAATAATCTTAATTCTAACGTTTTCCTCCTATAACCCTTGTTTCTAATCATTCTTCTACGCAAAAGTTCTATCTTGTATCTGAAAAAAAAACTGTAATGGAATAGTGCTAAAAAATGAGTGAACATCATTGCAGTTCCACTGCCAACTGCACACTTCCCACGCATGGGTTGAATAATTAACATGACTGCTCAGTAGCTAGAAGCTGTAATCTGGTTACCTTACAGCCATTTAAAGAGCTAAGTGCATTACATAAGTATTAAAGAGTTAATGGCAAAACATCAAAGCGAACCTGGCAGCAGCAATCTGTTTGTTCAAACCTTGTGCATCACTATCACTATGGATTTAAATAATTCCAAGTTACAACTTCCCTAGCCCACCAGATATCCCAAAATTAATGTGCAAGCTGCTTGTATCAAAGATGATACAAAATCCAAGTTTAGCACAGTAACATGCAGTCTGTCCTAAAATGCAGATCCCTAAAAGTTTTCCTTTAAACCAATGTATTTTGAAAATTCTTTTGAGAAAAAGACAGCAAGCAACACATTTTGGATGCATGGCTCAAGGAAATATGACAAAAATAGCTTTAAACCTAACTTAATGTCATAAAATATGGAACGGCCACTGTTTAGTTACAAATGAATGCGACTTACAACCTGCAAATTGACAAATAAAATGTGTCCAATATGACTTTTTCAGGTGGAAAAGTGGTCAGTGTGAAGAGAACAGTCCTTCACATGATTCTTTAATTGTGGTGCAGCATTTCTCCATGAATGATCCATTTTAAAGGCAATTCATGCACAAATCAACCTTCTATGGTGAGGAGTGGGAGTCTGGCTGTGATGGGAATAACGCTGTGGTGGGGCAATCACTTTATGAACCTGTTTTTTTAAGGATACTTAATAATGTGTAAATGTGAACCCGTGAGTATACAAGGCTTAAAAGGCTAGCGTTATGAAATAATGCCCTCTAGAGCAGGAAGGTGTCAATAGATTTGAGTCGAAATTGCCTGAATGGGGTGGTACTCGGCTCCTTTTTTTGAATAAAGTTGAAGACCGGAATAATAACTGAAAGAATTCCGACTTGCCGGAACGATCCGCCGGGCTCCCACTCGTCGTGGTGTGAAAATATAGTCTGTCGCAGCCCAGCGAGACCTCTAATGTTTTCTCTCTGTTGTAAATGTGTGTGTAGAGAGAAGCAATATATAAAAAAAAGGCCTCACACCGAGCCCTGCACAATTCAGTTAGTACAGTTACCCCTGGAGAAATTAGCAGTAATGTTCTTGAATTATAATTCATAATGTTCTTTTAGAGGCTTGTTAGCAGTGTCTGGTCTAAGAACAAATGGCCCCATCAAGAATGTTGAGTGGTTTTAAAGGGTTTACATCAGGATGCTTTGTATGATGTAGACTTTGTACACTTGAAGGGGTACAATTACAAATTAGAGCAGATCATTCAGTCCCTCTGAGTATGAGGCAAGAGGGGGCCAACCAAAGAAGCAAAGAAAAAAGTTTAAAAAGTGAAAGCCAGCTGTCTAATTATCAATGAATATTATATTTCACTGAAATGCCATGTGAAATCAGTATCTATGAGATGTGTAATGACCAAAAGACAAAATGTATAGCTACATTAATGAACTTCTGGGTCATCTTCATATTTAAATTACTACACATTATTCAGTTTAGTTCAAAGTATAAATCATCTACATTTTAAATGTGGTGCTATGGATTTTAATTAACCTTCTTAATTTGAATGGGACTCAGTGTATTCTCGTCATTTAAAGAGAAATGTATTATACGCTCATCAACAACTATCGAGCGATCTTTGTTAACTTGTTCACCGATCCAAGAAACATCACCTGGAGCAGTTAATTAGATTTTGTAAAGCTTAATAGGTATTCAGGACTCTCTAAGCAACAGCGAATGTTTGTGTCGGACTTTTGTTGTCCCTTCTATCTAATGGCCACGTTAGGTAGATTTATTTTTCTGCAACTTAAGCAAACTGTTACATCTAAGCATAAAACTGGAAGCCTGAATCCTGATTACTTGCTTAAAGGGGGGTGTCCTTGCTGGCTTTGAGTAACTGCCAAGCTAGCCCAGGAGCTCGGAGCTATCTCAACCAGAGTAGCACCTTGAGATAGCATTTTTCACAGCAAAGAAGCTTCCTGTCTGCTCTTTGCTCTGGGAGCTAAATGGGAGCTTGTCACGGGGTGAGCTTAGGAGGCTCCCAAAACCGGAGCTCTCAGCTCTAAAAGCAAGTCAATACACATCCATTCCGATACCACCACTTGCATACATTCTAGTACAATGCACTCGGCTTCTTTACACACATATTGGAACCGGTCCTTGCATTATATGGCTGAGAAAGTTGGTGTCTAAGGGCAGGTGACAATGTCAGCAGGGCCAGATTGGCAAAAAAGTCATAGATCTTCATTTACAGAGCTTTGAAGGAGTTCTATGAAATATTTTTGTGGAGTTGAATAAAAAATAAATAAATTGGTCAAATAGTTAATTATTTGCATAATATTTTAATTTCATGCTACATTGCTTCTATTTTCTTCCAAGCACCATCAATATGAGGTGATTTGGGAGATACTGATCATAGTTGTGTAAATTAAGAATGATCTAGCAGCAAGAAAAACATTTGAGAAAATGTTCGCACTCAGATTGCTTTAAAATGTTCAAATGTTTTAAGTTTTGTACAAAAAAAAGATGTGAAATCAAAGAAGACTTAAAAAAGTTTCCTTAGCTCAACTCCCAAATACAGACTTACATATTTAGCATATTTACATGAATGGACTGTGAATTATTTTTAAAAGGTCATAGTCAGTTAAAGAAACAGACTTTTGTTATAAATTGTCTTAAGGCTAAACCTAAATGTAAATCAGAATGTAATCTCAGAATGTTTGCTCAAACGAGGCTCAACAGTGTGATTTCCAGTCCAAACACGGAGATGAGTTCAGTGAGTTTAGGCGTTGTTTTACCAGTCCTGACCTCCTCCTTTATGCCCCCTTTTTCAAGTTAGAAGAATCTACCACTTGATCACGGTCTGACAAGTGAATCCATTTTTGTCATATTTGAGTACACAGACACAAACACTTCTGTCGCCACCCCCTTCCCTTCCCTCTCCGAGGGGGAGAAATGCATATTTTTCTTTTCATTCTCATATCCAAAGAATGGCAATAAATCAGGACGGTTCTCTTAAACGGAGAGACAGTGGAGGAACTTGTCACGCCTGAAGGAGCCAGTCCGGTATGTAGAGTTTGGGTTCACATTAGCACAGTAATCTGGTCAAATCTGAACCAATAAATGCAATCCGCACAGCCCTTTTCACCCTCAAGCTCCCGACGCGTCTCAGTTCTGTCCCCACAGACAAATATTCTGTTTTCACATTCAATTATGCAAAAGATTAAACTCCTCTGGAGAAGCTGAGATTAGACAATGTCATTATGTTTTGGCCTCAAGTTGACAGCTACTTCTGCAAGGACCGACAACTAGAAAACTCCGCTGATGGTGTTTGTATTTTTTCAACATTTGTTTGATCCCCTTTGTGCACCTGAAAGTGCCTTTTGTGCCACATATGAAAAGGGGATTTTCCCCTCCCGCAGCTCTGTGATGCTTTTCTCCTGAAATCCAATAACTTGTTATTTACTGCAGTTTTATGAGAAAGGAGGAATCCTTGACGGCAGTAAGCTCCTCTCTGGACCGTGTAGAGTATAATACTTAAATACATACCGATTGCTTATTAATGAGGGGATGTACAAAATACACAAAGCTTGCTGCTCTCACAAGACTGGAAATCAAACCGGAGTTAGATCATTCTTAAATAATAAATAAAATGAAAAGAATTTTCATCAATAAAAGATGGCACTTGTTATTTCAATTCGCTTCTACAGCAGCATGGCACCACATGCCTGCCTTTGTAGATTCCAGCTGTCACCATCTCTCAGAGTCCAAGTACACTCACTGTGCTCCGACGCAATCAGAAATACCATTAAACATTTACTTTAGTTAACTCTAAAGAGGGAAAGTCATCCAATCCTAATAAGGCACTTTTCAAGTGAGCTGTTACTCCTCGAGCTTTCAAAGCAGTCCCGTGATTCCCATCCGAGCACAAAACCGGAGAGAAGAGACTCCACAGTGAGCAAAATGGCCAGATTGCCTCATGTCACTGTAATTGTCTGTGTGGAACAAAAACAAATGGCTGAACTGTCAGTTTGATGTCACGCCTTTCAGCTCTGTTGAGAAACTCCTTTTTTTTCTTTTGGTCTGAAGGCTTTCATGATGAAAGTTTGAGAATTTCTGTAATCAGGAGCCAAATTTCCAATCAATATTATTTTGCAAATGGATGTCGTTATTTATGACAAACCTTAACCCGTACAGCTACTTCTCATTAATTTCTCCAAAGTCTGCTGCATCATAGTTGAAAGTTAACCCCTCTTTTAGTGTGTTGGTTTGGATAAAAGCGTCTTCTAAATGCACAAATGTAAATGTTAATGCATCATCCCGTTTCACAGTTTTTTTTTTTCATAACCGTCCGTGTTCAACCTCGCTCTCTTAGCCTCAGTTGTACCTTATGCGACTCAACAAGTTTTAAAGTCTGACACCCTTTTTGTCTCTCCGAGTTCTGCTTAGCAGCAACGTCAAGGAAAAAAGAGACAGACATTGCAAATAAAGTGCGACATGGTCTGACAGAGCAGCCATTCAAATTTAAGCTGACTGGATTTGTCAGATCACAAACATTTATTCTGTCAATAGCTACAACAATTGTTTTGGTTGTAATATACTGTAAATATTACTTAAACTTAGCAAAATGATTGATTCCTTCACTTTTTAAACTAAGCTGAACCCACTTCATATTACTGTATTTGAGTTTTTGGAAAAACTCGACAACTCCACGTTACCCAACAGGGATGTTTTCCTGTTTGACATGGCAGTGTACCAAATAGAAATGTGAAAATAGACTACTGTAAGACAGCAACAAAGGCCCATCAAGCCTCATAAAACATGCACTGCTTCAAATACAATCCAGTGTGGGTCTGTGAAGCGCACAAAGTGGACACAGCTCAGCACTCTACCCAGACTCCGGTGTTATTAGTTTTCTTTACTTGGAATGGGTTATCATCTCCTTACAATAACAACAAAGACAAACTAAATGGTTCAACGCTTCAATCAGGTTTAATTCAGAAGGTAAGGGCTCTTAAAAACCAATGCGATGTCAAAAACTAGTGGCAAGGAAAGCAAAACAAAAAGCATAACATTTAGAAATGGTATAACCATGTATAATTACTGGTAAGAGCAATGGCTTAGTCTATAAGGGGTTTCATTGTTGGTAAAAATTGTGAAAAAAGAAAAAAAAAGGCAAAATGCTAATTATGCCTTTGTTGCTTGACACCATGAAGCTTGTAAGGTATAGCTAATGATTGTTATGGGAGTGACGCTGGTACCTTCATTTTAGACATTCAACCCATTCAATACACTGATTAGGTCGTATTATGGTATCCTATGAGAATGTCTGAGATTTATGGTAAATCACAATGTATAATTTCCTGGGTAGCTTTTTTCTGCTCTATGGAATTGCTAACTCCATTTGAGTCTTCAGAATTCCATCCCTGTTTTAGAGACAACAAGACAAAATAAACAGTAAATATAGTCTTTTTTTGTAAGCATACTTATCAACAGACATACTTATAAAGTGTTGAATTTGCTAAAACGGATCAGAAAAATGAAAACCAGAAAATGTTCCAGGTGTTATTGCTGGCTGAGTTCATGAAGACATTTTAAAAGTTCCCCTCCTGCAAGCGGGAGCTCTCAGATGGTTAGGTTCCGCTGGACCAAAATGCAATTAATTAATATCCCCCCCAAAAAAGAAGACATTTCAACTGAAACACAATTAACACTGACCACTAGTTGAATCTGTTTAACATGCTGGAGTCCCTTGGATGTGCAATTCCCAGGAGGACACATTTATTCTCATAACCGGTCCATCTGCCACTGTTCAGTGGAGAAGTATGAGAAATACTGGATGCTTCTCTCTTATTATAGAAAGACTTTATTCTTCTGCATAACTTCTCTGCCAACCGTCACAAAACGAGCTTCCCCTGAAATAAATCACTTCGCCATATCTTGCTGCATCTGAGAATGCAATTAGTTAACATCCAAACAAGACTGATTAGCAAGTCCGGACCAAGAGACCTCCATGACTAGTGATTAAATGGAAGCCACATATGATCTCCACTTGCAGTCAATGAGAGAGCACGGTCCCTATTTAATTAACCGTACATATATGGGGGAGAGGACAATACACAGAGATGTTCAGTAACGAAGTAGAACTACTTAAATACTGTACTTAAGTACCAAAATGCAGTATCTGTACTTTATTGGAGTAGATATTTTTGTCCGTACTTTTACTCCACTACATATTTTCGATAAATTTAATACTTTTACTCCGATCGATTTTTCACGGGCTGAATCGTTACTCGTTACTGATATGTAAAACTCCCGAAAGATTGCGAAATCATGGCCTTCAAAAATTCCCCATCTAATCTGAAGAAGCATATCAAGGTAAGTTAAAAAATACAATGACATATAAGCTAGTAAATAAGAGCTAGTTCAGTTCTCCCTGTAGAACGTAGCAGCTAACATTAGCTAAAGCTAACCTAGCTGGCTAGCTGTATGCTACATGCTAGCATAAAGGCTCAGCTCAGGATTCAGACAGATGTAGTTTTCTGTTTTTGTAAACACCTGGATGGCCTTTCACACGTTTGAAATAATATAAACAATATCTATCACACTTTTGACTGCCTTTTTTAAAATACACAGTACTTTTACTTATACTTGTACTTTTGATACTTGAGTAGCAATTTTTGAAATACTTCTACTTGCAATTCTTAAGTTCCAAAAAAATGGAGTACTTCCGTACTTCCACTTAAGTATGGTGTTGAAAGAACACACACGTAAGAACACACAAGTAATTTTTTTTATATAGTACTTGTACTTCTACTCCACTCCTCTACTCCAGTACTTTAAACATCTCTGACAATACAATACCATTGAAGTGAATGTATGACGGTGCAGATAGGGGGATACCGAGATGATCCACAGATCACGAGTAGCAAGGCTGATATCAAGAATAGCTTCTATAGATGTGGCAATAGCTCTGGAAAAAAAAGGCGTTTCTGTGAAGAATTTTCTAAGCTCTGCGAGACGCTTAAGTGTTAACTGCAATCGTTCGCAGAAGAGACATTTAACGCTTCTGCTAATTAACTGTTTTCCACAACAACACCTTGCCTCCCGCAGGGCTTGCTGCAGCGCCTTGTGTTCTTTTCTGCAAGAGCGAGCGCCGCAGCGCGTCTCTGTGAGGCTGCAGTGGCTGCCCGGTATTGACCAAAAAGCCTGTGTTTGCTGTGGGTGTGCTAATGCAGTGCCCGCTGTTTTGAACGCTTCCTGAGGGATCTGTTGAAAACCCGAGTCAATATTTATGAGTATTGCTGCTGTGGGCTCTTCCCTAATGGCAAATGGTTGCTGAGGTGTCCATGCAGAGTGGTGAAAGCAGGACGCCTCGAGGCTGACGGTGATGAGAGAGCCGGAGTGGCCAGAGACACAGTGGATTGTACATTTTTGGGGAAGCTGTGGGGAGAAAAAGAAAGGGCTTCATTCGGTACGCGTTGACCGGACCTGCGCACGGCCACGTTGCTTCCTCTGACCTGAAACCCAGGACTAGAACTCTATTCAGTTTGGAATGCAGAGGGAAACGTGGTGCGTTCATGCCCTGACGTGAGCTCAAATGAAGGCAACCTCAACCAGCTATAATCAACAAATAAAACATGTCAAGTGTACTGAATGTGTCAGACCATTTAGAACTCTTGTCTGACCGTGTAGAAACCATGTAGAGCGTTTGTAGGACAATGGGAAACTCTCCTAGAACCATGTAGAAATAATATAGGACCATGTAGATCTCTTGTAGGACAATATAGAAGTCTTTCTTTCTATCCATCTTGGGAGAGAAATGGGGAAACAATCAGTAACCGATTGAAAAAAAACAACATTTTCTACATGTTTGTCGAAGGGCACATATAGCTTTTCCTGGACACCTGAAAATTATTTTCAAAGCTGATGGACATTTCTGTGCCAGCACGTTTCTTTGTTCCTTCTGAGCAGCTGCTTTGTTCGGCTTTGCAAGCTCAGTGCTACATGTTGTAAGGGTTGCTGTTATCTTTAAAGGATTGGTCTGAAAAACATACAAACAAAGTACCTAGGAACAAACCAAGAAGACACAAGTCATTGTGGACAAGAAGCCCCAATATTGATGATGTGTAAACAAGTTTTTTCATTTGTGGCGTACAACCTACATATAGCTTTGTCTAAAAGCGCCATGTGTTGTTGGCTTTTTTAAACCCTTAATGTGTTCAATTAATCAGCACTGTTTACTGAATCAGATTACCACTGAAGGTACAGTAAAGCCTGACAACAATCCATCTTAACTCTGAACATCTATTGTGTATAAAAGTACACAGTATACGTTCCCATTTCAGATTTTGCATAAAATCTAGCACACAGACTTTGCTTTTAATAGACACTTCATTTGAGCCAAAATTGTATTAATATATTTTTCAATTATTCATCATATATGCATATATGATATTCATATATGCATATATATGTTTATCATGCATATTTTACATTTTTCACTAAAGTCAATACCTTTTTCGGTATAAGTTTACTTTACTTAGCACATACTGAACCTTATATTTATCCAAAGTGACTTACAATGCAGATACAACATTACAGTTAGCACCAACCTAAATCTAACCTATCCTTTTGTACAGCTTATTGTGATTTTAACTGTAATGTTGTATCTAAATTGGATAAAAGCATTGTCTATGTGCATAAACACAACTGATCCTCATATGATCTAAATAAAAAAAGAGTAGGTTGGGATTCCTAAACCAGACATAACCTGAACAGTAGATGCTGATTTAGATGGTTGAGGAAGCCCGCTCACGTCCAGGTCTTAGAGGAATGGCGACGCAAACGCCATATTCTAGCTTTTTATGGGTGCTACTTATGGCTTTGCGGCTCACATGTTTCGTTAACGGGCTACCTAAATGGGTCACAGTTGCACAATAACTTCTATATCAACACATGTACCCTAAATATTTCGATTTCTATTCTTTTTAATCACAATTCAAATGTGTTCTGAAACAGGACTACTGAAAAATGTCCAATCGATTGGAAATCGTATTTCTGTGAACGGCCTTAACAGCTACCGTGATGTGCAATGCTCATTACAAATCTTAGCTAGTTGTTGCTGTATTGTGCAGACATTTGCCACCCAGCTGTAATAAAATCAGAGCAGCAACGTAAGGCAAGAGTGGCCTTGATGAGACAACTTGCATAATAACCACCAACTCACAATATGTCCTTTTCCATCGTGTATAAAAACCTCTCGAAGCTATTGCTTTAATAAATTTAGCTCTCACCAGAAAACGACCTCTACTAGACATGCTATTTTTCAATTCTGTCTCTGTCTGTGTGGGGTTGTCATGGAGTTAATAACTAACACAGTGAAAGAGTGTGTTTCAGAATCTGTTCTCGCCTCGCCGTGATGCATCATTACTGGTCTGTGATTGCACCCTTTGTTTTGATTCAGCTGCTATAGAGCTCATTTATTTGTTGATCACAGCTGTTGTCTCATGGAAGCCTGTAGGTACGCCTCCCGACTGCAGACTTTTCCTGCATTGCTCATTCATTAACTACTCAAGTCCCACTTTATCAGGGCTGACAGTCAGTTTCAGTTAGCGGTTGAGCTCGTCCTGTTCCCTGATATTGATTGCAGTTATTTGGGGTTTCGATTGTACCTACGAGTGCACATTGTTTGCATTTTCCCCTCCTTCAACAGGGTTCAAATCAGCCCAGGGTTCTTTAAGAAATGTGTGTTTGGCCTTTAGCAGTGATGACAGTGTGATCAACAGGAATTTTGTTCTATTTGTATTAACTAGAGCAACCTTTCTGCATGCTTTTCAGTGATTTATTTTTCTCTTTGTTCCTTCATCAAATGTTGCAGGGCGCATATTTTCTATAGTTATTTGCTATTTAATAGTACATCTCAGAGCTTCAGTATTAATTGCTGCCTGGCATTAAAAATGTCTCTCATAAAAAACTGAAAAAACTTTGATTATCATTCTTTTAGTTTAATAGCATTTATTTATTTTTCTTTTTTTAGGCATTTGGAACTATAAAAGAAAAAAATAACCCCCCTAAGTAAAAGAGTCTTAAATGCAAATATAATAACATGTAATAATACTGGCTGGGTATTCTGGTTATAACCTATTAGTTTGAGTTATCACAAATGCATGCAAGACAAAGGTGTTTAAAGTAGTCATTAAGTACCCAGATTAACCCAGATAATTAACCCAGATTCCCAAATAACTGTTAGGTATTCTATGCATTGCTCATCCATATAAGACAATTAAATATGCACCTTTATACTTAAAGGTTCTATTTTGTGTTAGCACATTTATTCACTTATCTTTTCATAGATTACAACTTTAATTCTGAGTATAAAGCACCAATTTGGACTGAACTCTTAGCTGCGTTTTTGGCAGATATCAAGGAAGTAAGGTGTTCTAAAATTGTGCTGTCAGCTCAAGCGCATGTGTTTTATTCCTGCTTAAAAAAATCATTTGATCTGATCTCTTACTCCAATTTCTAGGATTTATTCATCTTAGAGAAAATGAGTATGCCTTGAAAACAGAGCTCACAAAAAACAGATCATTGACATACTGTATATACATTCTGCTCAACGCGTTCTGCACTGTTTTCATGCTACTGTCGAATTTGTGTTCTCACTTGTCCGTCTAAAGAGCGGGTGAAGACAGGTGCACCATATATTCCCAAACACTTGCCAGCTGTCAGTATAACTCTGGAGACATTCAAGTCTTAGAACAAACTCATCACTATTATGAAGCGGGACGCAGCTTTCTTTCTTTCCTCTGCTGGGATGAATGAATAATGATATCTTTTGATTTTTACTGAAACGTGATAGAATTTTTTACGTCTGTCAATTCGTGTTTCATGGACACAAAAGGAAAGGAAAGGAAATTGTTTCTTCTTGAACAACTATCAGAAAAAATAAGATCAAATTCAGAAATTCATAACCAAGCATGGTGCACAAAATATTTTGGGAAAAAAGAAAAAAAGCACAGAAGTAAAATGGTTTATAGAACACGCAAGTAACACAATGTGCCACAATTAATAACATGTGGGAAACCCTCTTTGTTAGGGCATTTATATATGTAGTTTCATTAATTGTTTCGTCTTTAACCATGAGCACCAGGTCTTGCAGTCTTCATATTCAACAGAGTTTAAACAGTATGCAGTACTGCATACTCTCTGCACAAACCTGGATGCAAAAAAAAAAAACTGGAAACAGAATCATTATGTGATTCTGTCTCACGCAGCCTGGAATCACAGTGTCTGTGTGAGGAGAAAGAAAAAGCACAATCACCCGCTGATGGCTGTCCTTGTCATTGCAGGGCTTTGTTCAGAACATTAGAAAGACTCTCTTAAGGGTACAAGGTGCAGGTTGGTGTAGTGGGAGAACTTCTTGCAGTGGTAGATAAGTGCCGTTTCATTCAAAACTTCAGGGTGGGAAAAGACGGAAAGCAAAAATATGCCATGTGACGCGTTTCCTCACTGCTGCTAACAATAAAGATGACGGTGAACAAGAAGTCACAATACACTCATTTTGTTTTGCTTTAAAGTTGGAAAGTATGCTTCTACAGCCTCTTTTTCAATTCTGGATTACTGCAATGCCCTGTTATCAGGCTCTTTGAAAAAGTCCATAAATACTCTTCAGCTGATCCAGAATGCTGCAGCACATGTTCTGACAGGAACCAGTAAAGAGATCATATTTCTCCTGTCTTGGCTTCTCTGCATTGGCTTCCTGTAAAATCCAGAATAGAATTTGAAATCCTTCTTCTTACATTCAAAGCTCTTCATGGTCAGGCACCATTTTATCTTAAAGAGCTCATAGTAGCTTATTGCCCTACCAGAGCACTGAGCTCTCAGAGTGCAAGGTTACTTGTGGTTCCTAGAGTCTTAGAGCCAGAGCGTTCAGCTATCAGAGTCCTCTCCTGTTAAACCAGTTTCCAGTTTGGGTCCGGGAGGCAGACACCGTCTCTACATTTAAGAGTAGGCTTAAGACTTTCCTTTATGATAGAGCTTATAGTTAGGGTGAGTCCACCCTTAGTTATGCTGCCATAGGCCTAGACTCCCATGATGCACTGAACTCCCATGTTACTAACTGGAATTTTCCGCTTTCCCGTAGTCATCCCTCTCCTCTCTCCTCCTATCACTTCCTGCATGTGTCCCTGGAGCTGTGGAAGCTGGATATGTGATTGGAAGTCTCCTGCTGCCCCCGTGTTCCTACTCTGCTACAATTGCAACCACTGCTCATAGTCTTATTGCTATTATTACTGCTATCATTATCATTACTATCAACATCTTAACCATTTTTCATCCAGTCTATGTGTTACCATGTAGGCTGCCTCCCTCCGCTCCCTCTGTCCTTCTCTCTCTCTCCCATGCCCTCTCTGTCTCTCACCCCCAACCGGCCAAGGCAGATGGCCGCCCACCCTGAGCCATGGTTCTGCTCGAGATTTCTGCCTCTTTAAAGTAAGCTTTTCCTTGCCTGTGTCGCCTAGTGCTTGCTCTTGGTGGGAATTGTTGGGCTTCTGGAAATAACTTAGGGTAGGGTCTGACCTGCTCTGTTTGGAAAGCGCTGTGAGATAACTGTGGTTGTGATTTGGCGCTGTATAAATAAAATTTAATTGAATTGAATTGAATATCCCAGTAGTCAATGGGGGAGAGGCGGGGTACACTCTGGATGGTCCGTTTTTATTTTAATCTATACGTTTATTTATATCTTATTTAAATCGTTGTTTTAATCTATTTTTTTTATTAATCTATTCCTTTTTATTTAGAAAGCTCCTTTATAATTCATATACTGCTTGCTTGTGCTGTTTACAAGTCCAAAATGCTTATACTGTATTTGCTGATGGACACTTTCATGTTGACTTAATGGGTCAGTGAACTTTAGCAAACTAAAAATGTATCTCTAAATCTGTCTAACTGTCAGGATCTTAGGTTTTATACTGTTGTGAAAAGGTGGGCCAAGGTGGGGAGCAATTCATTTACAGAATTACTGCTGTTGTCAGCCTGAAAAGGCTACACAAGCCAGTGTTACTGATGCAATGGGGATGTTTAGTTCCTCCCCCAAAATGGGTGACTTGTATATGTGATAAATCACAGAGGTACAGGAACTCTACCATCAAGTTGGCATCTTTATCTGTCGGGCGTTGATTATCCAAACAGCAGAATGTCAGACCTCATTTCGCATGGTTTGCACAGGCACAGAGTGTTTAGCTGGCCTGACTGTTGCCCACACCTGTTTTCTATTTAAATTGTGTGCATAGTCAAACATCAACAACAATGACTGGCTATTGAGCAGCTGAAAACTTTCTGCTAGGAAGGAGGGATGTTTCTGGTTAAAGAGTGTGAATCAGAATCTTCAGTGCCAAACTATTAAAACGTGTCAGGCTAATTGAACCCAATGATAAACTAAAATCACATTCCTTGGAATTGTAAGAGGGTAAAAGAAAAAGAAAGAAGAAAGTTAGGTGCTCTTTATTCTTTCTTCTTTTCTTTCTTCTTATTATTGAAAGCCAGGATGAGCCAGGTACTGATGGGTTTTAATCAGACACCCAGTCCCTTACTAATTAACACTTATCAAAACTGACGGGTGCTTGTTTCCTGTTGGAGAAGGATGTGTCTTGGCACTGGTTGGTAGTGACAAAGAAGAAATAATTATCCATGTGTGTTAACATGCAACTGACGACCATTTTTATCTAGTAGTCCTGTATAAAAAATAGAGTTACCCCAATCGGTCTGTACATCGATGCTCATGTGGATGCTTTACTGGTTACTGTATATGTGTACACCAGCTCAGTGTGTCTTTTTGCTGAATGAGACCATTAACATGAACTGGCCTAGTTCTGGTGAAGTAACCTGGTGAAACTAAAAGCTCGTGCAAGCATAATCATCTTGAGAGCACACTTTCATTGCTTACATTTGGCTTTATTTTCAGCATACAAAGTTGGAATTTACCTACACTGTAATCCTACAGCTATGACACAATGCAGCTTCAAGTGAGCATAGAAAATGAATGTATGGGTATATTTTTGTGTATGTGTTTTTAGAAAAATGTGTATAGATTCTTTCAGATCTCCCTGGTAATGGTCAGTTTGAACACTTTCACATAAACCTTTTTCAAAGATGCCTCAGTGCAACGCTACTGGTAGTAAAAATAGACTAAAAAGTTTGCATCCATCCAACTATTGTCTGTAACATTTAGTCCTTGTAGGGTTGCGGGGGGGGACTGGAGCCTATCTAAGCTGTCACTCAGCGAGAGGTGGGGTATACCCTGGACAGGGCGCCAGTCCATCACAGGGAGGGAAAAAAAAGACTAGAAAGAGTCTAAAATGAAATGCAGAAGAGTTACACTGAGAATATATCTGTAAAAGCCTGATTTTACAGCTTTTACACACTCGTTGTTTTATGAAAGTCTTTCATCTGACTGGCAACAGTTAAATTGCACCAAATAAATCTCCCCCTATTGGTTTGGCTGTGGGCTAAGATCTCAAATTTCTTCCTTTAGTCCAAACTTGGCCTCATAAAAAAAATCCCTACTTACCTGCAAATGAGAGTTTTCTTTTTTTTAACCTTACAAACTTTTTTAAGGTTAACTCCGCAGCCCTGAAATGTTCCAGGTCAGTGGCATACCTGACCCTGTAGTAAAATCTTTGGAACATCATTGGTGAGACGATGTGCGATTCTATAATTCTGTCATCTTATATCCCAGAGAGTTATCAGCTGCTCAGTCAGTAATCGTATCTGTCTGCTGGTGAATTTGTCGTTTCCGTTGACCTGTGCGCTGCTCTCTGGTTGCTCTCTGCAGACTTTCAAGTGTACTGATACATGCAGCACTTGCATTAACACAATAAAGAACCTCATCTGCTATTCCGAACTCGGAAAACAACAAAGGGATTTCCATAGAATATTTTCAGGATCAAGTACTTCCTCCTTTTTGATCAAGACACCCTTCCCCCCCGCAGCTAGCCCTGCAACATTCCATGTTGGGAGAGCATCTCCTGCAGAAAGCCTCCTACCGTGATCCTTTTGTGTCAACAAAAAACGTAGAAAAATAGTCTGGATTAAACTGCCTGCTCATTCTCAAAAACCTTTGACATTGTACAACGCCTGTTAAAGTGCCGAAGCCCTCTTCTTTAGTCTTGAGCTTCTTCTGTGTACGCTCAGCCACCTTTGTAGCTCCTGTGGTGCAGAATAAGTTCAGTTTTAGTGATTTTTCTATTAAAATAATGCTGTCAATTACATTTTCTGGTTGATTATCAACTGAAAATAGACTAACGGCAAATGTGATTCGCTCATGTGACAAACACAGCCTCGATGAGGTGAGGTGATTGAGGAAATCTTACTGTGTCAGCGATATTTAAATGCGTGCTGCTGCAAGGACACTTTAGAACACAATACGGTGTATCAACAAACCGCTTTATGTTATTTGTCGTTTAAGAACTTTGTGTTGATCTCACCACAGAATGTTCTACCATTGAAATTATGAAACAATAAATGAATAGATATGCAGGGGTTATAATTACCAAAGAAACAGTTTGAATCCAGTTTCAAGCCTATAATGATGGTATACAAAGTTTGTATATTTACTTTTATGGTTAGTATGATTCATGTCTGCAAGGGTTCAACTGATGTCATCTAATCACTACCTGTCTAGATTTCATACTGAAGGTAAAAACTAACTATAGACTATTCACTTTACATAAACATTAAGCTGAAGAAAAACTATTGCTTTCTTAAACTGCAACATTTAAGCGAGGATCAAGACAAAGCAAAAAAAACACAACGGTCAGTGAGATAATTGAAGACAGAAATGGGAAATTCTTCGTCATTTGAACTGGAAGAATGTCCATTTTTTTTCTTCCTAACAATTATGACGAGGAACTGTGGAATAAACAACCGATCTGTATCTCCACAGGAAGTTATTGACAAAATTACCTCAATCTTATTCAAGCCGCGCGGAAATCTGTTTTCCTCCCTCAACGCTGCGACTAAGTATACGACGACATCTGCGAGCACGTCTAATCTTCCTAACACTTCGACACGCACATTTCATTTATCAAAGTCTATACCACTGCATTGCTTTCATCTTTCTGATAAACAGCAAGCCCCACCACCACCACCACCACCCTGTAGCAATGGTCTCCAAGTCAAATGTAATCTTCAAAGGCATGCACCGAGGCATTTGTGTGGCTGCACTCTTGCATTAAGTATGTTCTTTTTGTTTGAATCAGAAACGGATTCCGTCACAAGGCTCGTGTCTTTCCTGCCAGCCCCCCTCTGTGCATCTTTTTCTGTGGTTTAATGAAAACGGCGTTGATGAGATTTAAGTTCAATAAGTAATTTCATAAAAGAAAACACACACACGCGCAGGAACCGCACTGGAACATTTGGTGTGAAAACAAGAAATCGTCTTTATGGGTGGGAAGATGCATCAAAGAGGGGGAGAATAAATTTGATGTAATTATAAAGCAACACATATTTGCTCTTTTGCAGCCTCCATTTCTGGATATCTGCCGTTTACACTGGTTTTCATTCATTCTGAAGGTCTAAGGAAGAAGAACCGCCTAACTATTTACAGAAAAATGTTGTGGTGTGTAAACCACAACCACGGACGAAGAAGGATGTTAAAAAGAGGTGCTTTCTAATCAACACCCCATATGCTACACAGCTAAATTAGCGGAGAAATTTCAGAGGCTGGAACTTTCAAGGTTCTACAAAACTGACCAGATAGTTTAGCAAAAGTCAGTCTGAATCTGGACAGAAGTGACTAAGTGGGGTTTAAAATGGGAGGCGGTGAATAAAGATATCTGAAAAAACAGATAAACAGCACACAGCACTGCGGAAGAACATACATGGAGTCTTTGAGAACATTCACATTTGTCTGATAATTACAGTTTTATAAAAATGAAGCAACCGTGGCTTCAGTGTCTTCAGATTGAAGAAAAAATACAGATGGAAATCATCATAATTAGATGTTTCCATTATTATAAATCCAAATGCTGGCATATTCACTGAGAGGGAGAAGAAAGCAAAGCAAAGAAAAACTGAACAAGGTGGCTCTTGCACAGAGCAACGACCCATGGATCTTGTTTTCTTTCTGAGCTCTGTCCAGCACCATCCAGTAGTTGTACTGATCCCTCAAAAGAAACACTGTGTGTGACGTTCTGGCTCCGCCCACCTGCTCTCACCTCTGCCTGCAATC
>JABUIW010000011.1:3246405-3268405 GCA_013363375.1 Menidia beryllina | reverse complement strand
ACCGTTTGCCTCCGGGTGTTTTTGGGTCCGAAGAACCGTACATTACACTGTGCTAAAGTTTCTTGAACGATGCAAGTGCTGATGAATCGGTGCCTCTCTTTATTAGTGTTTTGTTGCTTTTACATGTAAGTGCTCTTGTTGGGCAAAGGCAAAAGCAAAAGCTGGTGAGAGGGGCTTGAATTTGAAATTACTCTGTTACAATCAAGCAATTATCAAGTTCACGGGCTGATTAGCCCCCATCAGGAATCAGCGAGCTGCCCTGCATGAACAAAAGCAAGACTTATGTTTCATTTTCCTATGATATTCAAAAGAACTAAACATCCCGCTGTTAACATGGCCCGAGGTTTGTGGGAGAAATGAGATTTTACACTTTAACAACAAGCTTTTAAACTCCAGCCAACAGAAGTTGTGATTACTCTAGTTTAATTAGTTTTGATTTCAGCCACTTCTTATGAGTTCATGTTAACCAACTCTGGCAGCTAAAACAAAAACACTATAAAATGTAGTTATACTGTAACTACTCTTTTAAACTGTAATTACCTAAGTTAATTTGTTAAGCCTGGGAGCCAATCCCAGGTGACACTGAGCAAGACAAGGGTGGATCCATGAGGGGCTACCAGGTCCACATGGAAACAAACAACCACATGCCCTTACAATTCACTCTTACAACCAATTTAGGGTCTCCACCTAAACTAACAAACATGTTTCAGACTATGGGAGAACCCAGAGAGAACCCACCCATACAAAAGAAGAACATAAAAAGAACCCAATCTGAGGGTCCGAACCAGGAACCCGCCAACTGTCATTTTTTCAGATGGCGGCCTTTAGTGACAGAAATGCTAAACTTGTATGTCATCAGCAAATATATTTGCTGATATTTGAACGGTTTGATTGGGTGGCATTTGCCATCCCCAATTTCTAGAGTGCAGACTTTATCAAAGGCTTTAACAATGTTGCACTTTAGAGTGAATTAATCGGGAACATAAGCACTGATAGAACTGCCTCGATAACAGTATTTTAAGGTTATTTGGTCTGTATAGGGCTCTTATCCTGAACGCTCAAGTCTATTTAGATTTATTCAATGAAATTTGGAGGGGTGGAGTGGAACAAAGTTCTCACTCCACATTGCTGAAGTGCTGAAGCATATTGATTCAACTCAGGGTTGCTTCAGATTTTGACAAACATTGACTAAACATAGTTTTTGTTGAAGAGAAAATTACATTTTGACCAGATTCTTGCCTTTAAAAGGCTGTACCTCTAAAAGTGGTGGCAGGCAAAGGGTCAGTGTAACTGAGAAAAATGTTGAATTACACAACTCTGAATGAATGAACAAATTTACAGTTGCGTTCTTTTTCTCAATTAATATGCCCAGCTATGAGCAAAGCTATTCAAAGAAATGATTTTTATTCTCGTTTTTATTGCCGAAAACTGGTTCTCAGCACTGTTGTATTTACTTGTAGGCAGTGTCCAAAAATCCTCTGTTTGTGTCTAATCCAACGTCTGTGTACTTGATCGCTTTTAAAAAGAAACCAACATGTTTCCAGCACCATTCAGACCACCCCAGCGTTCCCTTCTTCTTCTACTTGCTCCCCTGCCGTTACAATCTTGTCGACCCGTGCTCCCTTCACCTCTGCTGGCTTGAGATCAGTGCCCTCAATGTCCTTCAGTCTGTTACTTTCCTTCTTGTTATAGGGCAAAGCATTCCTCTTTCAGGGCAAATTATCTACCTCTGTGTCCCAACAGGCAAATATTTGGACCAAAAACATCGCAATTTATATCTACTTTCTCATAACCTCATGTGGACATCGGCATAAACACTTAATACCGCACAACCTAATGGTCCAACAACAGGAGTTGGTGCAGGTATATTCAATTCCCATCCTCCTCAGTTTACAAAAATTAAATAAATACAAAATTTGCATCAAAGGGAGATTGCCTTTTAACTGTGGAGTTATGTTTCAGTATGCTCAACATATTAGTGCCACAAAAAAAACATTTGTTGTGCAGCCCGGGACATTAAAACTCTTCTTTTTTGTAACTGTGGTTGCTTATGTGGGTGAAACCCTAGGTTTATTAGATGATTGCATACAGAGAACGAAAGTGGTTCAAGTGATTATCGGAAAAACTGCATGTTTAAGGTTAACATGGTATCTTATCAAGGGGACAAAAAGCAGACCACAAATCATGTTAAATTATCTGGAATTAAAAGACATAAAAAGTCATTAACCAGGAGGCAATGTGTTTACATGTTGTCATGGCATGGGACAAATTCAAAATCTATGACAAAAGAATGATTAGCCTGACTGATTTTTAGATTTAAAAAAGAAACAATGTTTGGTTATTTATAACCAATCCTTTAACATCAACACTTTGTAAAAGAATGGGAAGAAGTGCATTTTCTTTTTTTTTCATTTCTTTGGAGCAATAACAGCAGAATCAATGCTTTATGGTAAAAGTGGGGGAAAAAAACATATGCTTGACTTAGACCATGCATACCTAAACTTAATTTTAGAGCTAGTTTAGGTAAGTGCACTTCCTATTGGATACCCTGTGACCGAGTATAATCAGTGGAAAGTGTGCTCGAATGGTTGAGCAGGATGTGAAAAGGTTAGGAATAGTAGTATAACATAATTCAAAAAATGTTCTAAAATGCAGAAAATATTGCATCACCAACATATTCACTGTAAGTTTATCCGTGAAGCCAAAACTGAGCTCGGCATTGAACATACGCAAGATCTTTGAATATTTAAACAAAGTTGTCTGGAGCTGTTGCAATAAGAAAGAAGAGGTGGACACATTATGTCTCGTATTAACTCATATTTCTCAGAGCGTGCGCCATCAGTTAGCTCGCATCAAAGACTCTAATAATAAGACCAATACATTATTTTCTCCATAGAATCATTTCTGTGGTGTTCTTCTTTGCGTTGAAGCGAAATGCGCATCTTAATTAATTTACTTCTCATGTTGGACAACCCTTCTTTGCAGCCAAGAGCACAAACACCTGAAGAGACTCTCTCCTTTGGCAGTGGAGTGATGGAATGCTGAGGCTTTCTGAATGTTTTCCATTAGTCCGTGAAACACCCCAGAGACATTATGTACAGTACCAGTTGAACACCTCCCCGTGGAATGTGTGAGATGGTGAGTGTACCGCCATGTACTGTAAGTGTTTTGGAGAGCTGGAAGAATAAGGAGGAGGCCGGAAGAAAAAAGGAGAGAAGTCAGGAAGGAAGCGACGAGAGTGTGATAGTGGTAGAGAGAGGGAGGAGGAGATCGAGAGAGGTGAGGAGAGAGGCAGAGATGAAGCGAAAAGAGAGGCGAGGACGGGGGGGCCGAGCCGGCGGGAGTGGGACGGTCTGTGAGCAGCGCGGCGGAGGGAGAAAAACCTCACTGAGAGCATATTGGTGTAAGTACGCTGGTTCAAAGAGACAGCAAATCAGGCTCCACGGGGGCCGGTGGAGTGAAGCTTCGTAGCTAACGTTGGCTTCTTTAAAAATACTACACTATTTAACAGTCGTCTTTAAACTGCAGGGCAACGCTCTGTGAGCAACTGGAGAGACTCTGCAGGATAAAAAAAAAAGGGAATCATTGTGCCTTTTGAGTTCAAAGTTCTCAAAATGGCTCAAATTAGAAGTTCTTAGCATTGATCATCGTGGTACTGTTAATAGTTTCTTAACACTCCTTCTCCTCCACACCGAATACCTCAATTCATCACATGACCGGCATAACAATGAATGTTCATTCCTTTTTCACCTGACACTATATGCAGTGGAGGGAAAAAAAAAATCTGAAAGGCGCTTTTAAATGTCTCCCTTTGTTTTCCTCCAGAGGGATGATGGCAAAAAGCCTTCTACCTTTTGTGTTTTTTTTATAGTGGCCGAGGCTGACCTGATCATCGTGGGGATTGCTGTTAAAGCGTAGCTCCTTTTTCCCTCTGGCTCAGGCTTCACGGTGTGCTGGTGCATCGCTCCCTGGCAGAGGATGAGAACAGCCCGACAGTCAGAGAACTGGCAGGCTACAAATAAAACACTACAGGTGATACATATAAATCATTATGGCCGAACACGAGACACACACACACGCAGAGCGAACCGATAGATTACTTCAGGAATTTTTCTACAGTAATAGGTTGGAGTTATTTTATTATATAGTTCAATTACTTCAAACAAAATGGCGTAATCCAATCCCACTTTTCCACTCACTGTCGTTTATTCCTCTACCAGATTTCTGTCCTTTAGATTTTTGCACTAGAACTCATCATCTGACGATAATACCTTTGCAGCTCACTGATTTGTTGAAATACCTCTGTGATGGGAGCATTAGATCCTTTGATGCCAGGGGAGTTTTTTCTAAATCTTTATATTCCGTTATCAATGTGTCACAACCCCCTTCAGATGTCGTGTCAAAGTGGGAAAAAAAAAGGAAAAAACGCAAACCTTCTGCTGCGGGTACACCGGTGTATTCCTCGCCGACAGCTTCTTTGGCATTCCTCTGCTCTCTGTGAAGCTCCCCACTCCAGGTGCAGCTTATGAATTGAGACATCCTTCAAATTATTTAGCTGTGAGTGATTGCTGGCGTGCGTGCGTGCGGCAGAACACCTGAGAAAAAAAAGACATGGAGGAAGAAATCAGACAAACAAGATGAGTCTTTTGGGGGCTTACGTGCCAAATTGTTGTAAGGAAATCTTTCATGTCCACTGACAAAGACGCTAATGAACAGTGATTTGGAAACCAGCGCAAAGTTTACTAGTGACAGAAGATGTCTGGTGTGAAATGTCAAATTCAACTTGACTGTGCAGTGGCATGCACAGGCTTTTTTTGAAGGGCAGGGGTGGAAAGAAAAAAACAAGGGCTCATATGGCACATCCTGACCACTGTACAGGGCACTTTAGATATGTTTTATTTGCTCCTAAGAGGGCACTTGAGGGCAGTTTAATATGCGTTTCGGCCCCTGAGGGGGCACTTGAGGGCCATAAAATACTAAAAAAATATTTTCATGTGCTATGGTTAGAGACGTACATTACAAATGGGGTGCATATGCTCCCAGCTGAGGTCATCAATGTCCATTTCTGTGAGTGAGACGGTTGCTTCACTGTGCTTGGCTGGAAGGTTCTGACAGTTGCTTTTGTGTGTGTCCACCAAACAGCAGTTCCGATTACTCTACCCCATTGGACTCACTGGGTTGTGTCCTCAAGGACGTGTCGCTAGGAGGACTTCAATGCCCTTCTTGACAATGACAGAACCACCAATAAATGAAATTCTTGTTTTCTCTACAAACAAGCCAATACTAAATTATTAAATGAGATCATTATGGACTGACGTCAGTCATTATGGTGAAAACAAATACATCCATTAACTTTGCTCCCACAAGTGCGTAACTAACTAAAAGCCACTAACTCGGGATGCTAAACTAATGTTTTCTGTGAAATCGCCTCGGCCGAACATCAATCTCTTGACTCCAGGGGACCTTTCTTTGTTTAACAAACTTGTACTGTAAAAACATTCCATACCAGTGAGATGCATACTGGAATGATCATGCTGAAAATCGTAGGGAGATTGTATTGCTGCATACAATTTTCAAACTATCGTTTCCATGTATCGCACAAGTGGAAAAGGTATGTTTTACACGTACTGTGGTGACGATGGCCTTGTATAGTCAAAGAATTGTACAGTCGTGATACAAGGTCCCTCGGATTAGTCCTGCTTGTGCTGCTTTGTTCTTACAGGATATAATGGCGACAGATGCAAATATGAATTTTTGATGGAAAGTTCCATTCCGTGGCAAATACTCCTTTGCTTTACGAATACCCAATATCACACTGTGTGCTAAGCTAGCACGTAATGAATGACTGCCACAATGCAAGGCTATTTAGAAACACTTGTAGTCCTGCAAAGCAATAGCCCGGAGTATTTAGGAGGAGCTAATTGGACAGCCAGGAGTCTTCAATCTCCACATTGCAGGCTCAGACATCTGTACTCGGCAACCCACGGAATCCTAATGAGTATATTTCCAGAAGCAGCAGCAAAAAACAATGGCTGTCTTGCTACGTATTTGTAACTTCAACGGCAGCTCTGATTCGCTCCTGCGATCACTTACACAGACGCACGAATATGCCTCACTGCAGATTAGTGGCTCTAATCAGCATTCTATCTGAGACCTGTGCCGAGACTGTGATTCATCCTCACACAAAACCCCCAGGGAGGAAAAAAAAAAATTCAGATGATTCAAATACGAGGGAAAATGCTTTGGACTGAAATGTTGCAAGATCCGTCACATCAGAACACGCACAAAGTCAGAGTTTCAGTTGTTTTGTGTGAGTTTGTCTGAACGGTTTCGGTGGGGGAAGGATCCGGATGCAGGACCGAGGAGGGAGAGACAGGGCCGAAGTCCTAAGGGCAAAAAAAACAACCCAAAACAAAACCTAGAGATAGAAAACCAAGATAACTGACAAAAGACAAAACCTGAGGTGGAGACCATGGAGGACGGTAAGACGGTTGAAACGACAGGATACATACAACAAGAATCTGGCACAAGACAAGGGGCGACGCAGACTATAAGTACACATGAGGGTAATTGGGAACAGGTGAACACAATCAGGAATCAAGGAAAACAATCAGACTGGTGACACATGAGGAAGGGCAAGAGATCTGAAACGAGAGGCAAGTTAATTTTTCAAAATAAAACAGGAAATGACGAGAAAAGACATGACCAAAAACCTCCAGGTGTGAGATTTATGTGTTGTCGTTGAGCTGAATGCGCCAGCAGGGGTTATAGTTGGCGGTAAATAGTACATTGGCAAATAGGAAAGCTAATTTTCACTGATATATTCTTACATGCTAATAAGCTTTGGTCACAGAATAATGTTATAAATGGAGGAGGCAGCGTGCTCATGTCCATTATCGGCTTAATGTTTTTTACATAGCGCTGAATCACAACGATTTCATCTTTAGACCCTTGAATGATAAAAGCCTAATTAAAGTCAGCTCCAGTCCAATTTATTGAAATTCTATCCAATCAAATCTAATAAATGAAATACCCAAATCAAGTTAGGTTATCAAAGGCTCTTAAAAAAAACAAAAACAAAATCCCTTGTCCTGAGTGTGGAAAAATAAATCCCTTTTAACGGTATGAAACCGGTTGTAGAAACCATGGAAGAGACCATGGAAATGTGGCCATCTGCCTCAAATGATTGGAGGATATGGGAGTATAAATGAGAGGAGGAGAAAAAAAATCACAATGATTCCAATGGGATGGAAACCTGAAGTAATCTGAAGTGATTTACAGATAACCCTGCAGCGGTATAACATAGGTGAATGAACGTTACTTGAAACAGTGGAATGATCTGGGAAGGAACCAGGATCCCAACTCCATTGTGGAACCAAACACATTTTCAAACTTTACGATCATTTTTATCTAATTTATGAACCCATTTACAGACCTTCCATCACTGTTTCTTGCACTCCGAGCTCCACACTGCTGTAGAGCTCAGGCGGTTCCTGGCCCTGTAATGTAAATGTCACCTCCAGGATGGGAGATTTATAGCCTGCTAGGTTGTTATAAGGGAGTTTCGATAATGTTGCAGTGCATTTGCATGTAAGTGCTGCTGCAACAATAATAGTGGCAAAAACATGTCAGTCAGATCTTACTGTCGCAGTGTGTGATGGGAGGATTCCTTTGTAGGCAAATAGGGTTAAAAATGGCACTGCAGGGACAGGGAGTCCAGCATATATCTAAGCAAACAGCATCCATACTGGCAGGCTAAATTGGGAGGACAAAGAGAAACACAAAAAAACAACGGTTACCAATATCGACTTGAAATTTATAAAAAATAAAAACCAAAATGATTGCTGTATGCCTTATACACAACACACTCCTGACACATTCAGGTGTGTTCGGTTAGACTTACAAAGCTCAGTACAGTACAAAAGTCATTTGTGCTTTTTTTTTTTTTTTCACTTGAATTATTATTATGCCTATAATATATTATGAATAAATAAGTTTACATCAGAAAAATCTAGTCTAAACCAGGATTCATGTCAGCATTAGTCTGAGCATGCCAAGTCTACCTCTACGGCAACACTGGTAGGACAAAAATAATTTTAACATCTTTTTGTCCAAGCTGCAAATAGCTATTTTGAAGCTGCATATCTCCACCTGCGGTACAGGAGATTAGTGAGTTATTTAACAGGGTATTGGATAGACTAAATAGACACAAGCTACATTAACAAGCACAACCGGCCGAAGTAACAAGTAGCGAAAGCCCTCAGAGAAATATTGTTATCGATAAAATGGAGTGGAGTTTAAGTAATAAGTTTTGCCTAAACTATTTGACTCAAGGAAAGTATACATTCTCAAGTAAAGTCAGTTTACTTTAATATACTGCCCGCAAACATAGAAGTCATTCCAGTGACAGGAAGGACTTCCATGTTGTGGGCACAATTAAAAAATGATTTACTTCAGCAGTGTGATCTTATGAACCTCAGGTTTTCAAGAAGCCCAGGCATTATCTGGGAATCTTCCGCAAAACAGACTAATAGTGCAGAGTCCTCTTTTGACTGAACAGCTGCTGGAGTGAGGCTTAATAGATGAACAGACGCTTGGTTTAAGCCTTTTTTCTTTCCTTTCGGCGACAGTCGCTATCCTTTTTGCGATGTTTTGGCTGATACTAGCCAGGAAAGAGATCCATCTGATGGTCTGCCCCACTTCACCCACATTTTCCAATCCTGACAAGTATATTTCTTGTTTAAGTCGTCGTAAAACATCGATTAAGGCTGCTTTGTCAATCCACCCGCGATTTATGCTGTTTATGCTGGTGCCACTAACCTCTACCTTTTGTTAGTTGGAGTTGACAGATTGCATACAGGGACTCTAATTTACTATATTTATATATTCAGAATGCAAATAATTCAAACCCAACATTTTAATCTAATGAATAAGCTTCCTATTTAATGTGAAAGTGGTAAGATCTCATTATCAAACTCTTAGCAGAACTTATAATAGGCTTACTCAAGGGTCACTCATAAATAATCAAAATTGTCTGTCAGCACACGGCACATCAGGGGCATATATTACACAATTCGACAATCCTGCAGTCATCTGTATTACCAAGACTTCTACCTATGTATTGTTGCCCCATATTGGTATAAAAACAAAACACCACAAAGTATCAGTCACAGATGTCTTACAAAGAAACAAAGCCCATTAAGTGTAGCTCTTTGAGTTTTTAAAATGGCAGAATGTCTTTTCTTGTAAACCACACTTCAGTGCCCTTACAACCGCAAGCTACTAATCGGTAAAACATTCACCCACTGGAGAAGCTCATATCTGACCTCCTTTCCTTTGTTCCTATGGGCTGAATTATGCAGAGTCTGTGTGAGTAACAAAGAGAATTCCACATAGACAGTGGAAGGACTTTTCAGATCACAGCGAGTATTTCATTATCCGTGTGCTTCTGTAACACCAAAACATAATTATTATATCAAAATTAAAAAGCACTAACAATACAAACATGTATTTTTGATGCCCACGGAAAGGTTTTGGACCAAACACTCTCCTCAGCCCTTAAAAGAAAAAAAAACACACCAAGGGACTTTAACTACATGTGAGGAACTAACAATGCTGTTGGACCACTCTGCTTGTTTGCCTGTGTATTGATCACACATGAGTGGTCCTGACTGGTTCACTGCTCCTAATATGCTCTGTACCTGAGCTCTGCGCAAGCAGACGCTCTGCAGACCTTTTCCTCTGCTAGGCGGGGGAGCAGTGACTTGAACGGACAAAAAAACAAAAACAAAAACGAAGATATGGAAACACGCCGTCCAGCGGACGGGGCCGTCTCCTGCATGCGTGGGTACAGGTGAATGCATACATGTACATTACATGCTGTTACAGATGGTTAAATGTTTGTCTTTGTACGTGCATGGTCATAAACAGTTGGCCACAGGCTATACAAACCCCAACAATAATCGGCACATTATGCCGATATCTCTTGTGATCAATCGAATCAATCTGCAGAGGAAATTAAATTAAATTTGAAGAAAAAAAATCCCAATGATACTCCCTTCCATAGAAAATATTGCAGCAGGTGACAGCTAGGCAGTAAACAGGGCTTTATCGCATTTGTATTATTCGTAAGATATAGCTAAAGTTCAGAGGAGTTATTTTTATGGATGGCTGAGCCGAAAAAACCTTTTCACTGCAAATTTTAGATTCAGTGAAATATTTAGAATTAGGAAACCAGCCTACGGGTATTGCTTTCCAAACAACACAGACATGCTTTTTTCATTTGCTTGCCTAAGTGTCAGGTTTAACAAAAAAAAAAAAAAAAAAAAATATTTCAATTGATAGAAAAAAAGAAAAAAAAAAAAAAAAAAAAAAAAAAAAACAGAAAGCACCGGAGGTGAGAAAGTGTGAGAAGGGCTCTCTTAACATGCATCTGTGTGTCCCACCAAAACATGAGATGGTATGTCCATTATGAATGTTAGGAAAACATGAAAAACCACTAAAGAGGGAAACCAAGAAATAAAGACCGCCGTGACACCTGCTCTTCAGGAAAAAAAAAGACTGCAGTGAGTCCAGTGCACCTGAAGTGCTGGTAAAAACCTTTCTGACACTTTTTCATCATTACCATTTGCTTGTAAAAATACCAGTGGCCACAGTTTTAAGTTTCAGAGATCTCTTGATTGACTTGCTGGTCGTCTGAGGAGTTGAGCAACTTTTTTTATGTCTATTTCTCTCTCTGTTTGCCATCTGAAAAATAACTTATTTGCACTGCTTCCATTTATTTTAATTCAGTAGCCTTGTTAAAATATAAAAAAAAGAAGTACAAACCCTTGTGTTGTGTAGGTTGAACAGTTACAGATGCGTTGCATTTATGCTAAAATTGTTTGTCATATTCCTCAAGGATTTTGTATGTTACAGAACTGTAAATCATATGTTAATCTGTTGACATTAAAATACAAGGTTATTATTTTTATGCTTCTATAAATTGGATGTTCAATGTCCATTGTAAGCATTTGCCTGGCACTGACAACCCCTAAAAAATTGAATAAACCATTAAAAACATTTCAAAAGCCTATCTCGGCTCCCTATTAGGCGGGATTCAGGGCATACTTTGGACAGACCATAGCCTATTGAAGGTCCACTAAAGAGACATAAGGCTTTTGGACAATGGGAGGGACCGGTTCATGTGAAAACCAAAGAAAAAGTCCCTTGTTGTGATTTGACCTGGGAACTTGCAAACCTCTGTTTCATAACATTATACTTAGGTAGGTCATTGAGAAAAATGTCCAGATGCATTAGAAAAAAAAATACTAAGCATGAGCCACTTGGAGATTAGAAAATATACCTGTGTAGGTTTTTGTGCAAGATTACTGTGAAACAGGGTTCCTGTTAGAAGAATTTGCACCATGTGGGCAGGATGAAGACATGATTGATGTTCTGTATGTAAATATATGCAGTGTTCATTAACTTCTGGGTTAATGATGAAACAAAACAAGCAATTATGCCAACATGATTCTTAAAAATGTTGGCCTGGATAGAGAGCTTGAATAAAATTTCCCCCAGTAACAGGGGTGTTATAACACATGCAAAGACTTAAAAGACTCGCCCTGGTGACCGGGGGATGCATTATTATCGCCGATCTCCGTCAGGACAGTATCCCAGTCGAAAGTGAAAGGTAACATCTCCACACGGAGCAAGGTTAGAGGGAAGGTTATTAGATTAGCGAGAGAGAAGTGTTTCACCAATGGTCCCTGTAGGGCAAAGTGATTGAGCTCTGAAGACAGATTGTGTGCAATTACTGTCCATTTGTTCCAGCCCAGCATACCCGTTAGAGGGGACCGGGTAATAGGACAGGCTTCCTGACTTTCGTCTGCCTCCAAATATCTTTGACTCGGTTAATTTTTTTTTCTCCATCTCTCCTCTGGTCTTTCAACTCTCCTCTTATCTGTATCTCTATCTTCTGGGTCCTGTCTCCATTTCGCCGCACAATCAGAATCATTTCTCCCCTGACGTGCAGTAAACACACAGGAATCTCTGCTTTTCCTTCGTTTTTTAACTCTTCCTTCAAAACTCTCGCTACCTAAACACTCTCTCCTATTCTTTTCCTGGTCTTTTTGTCATTTGACTCGGACTAAGCCACTTCAGTACCTCCCAGCTTCTGACTGAGGGCCCTCTCTCCTCAGAAACAAACTCCCCTTCTCCTGCCATCTCACTTGACCCCTTGCTAAGGAACTGGTAACTTGCTGGATAAATGAGGAGCGAGAAGTGAAGGCTGTCGCGCCAATAAATGGAAAGGGCTTTCACCTAGAAAAGGAACACATAAAAGGACATGTTAGTGAAATATCACTCGGTAAGTGCGGCGAGTTAACGAGTCAATGTGTCAAAAGACCAGCGGTCCTTTCAACGGTCCCTCACAGCTTTCAATCATCTTCTTCTTTCTCTCTGGCTAATGCAATGATACGTTTTTGCTATTAAAATCCTCTTTTTTTTTCCTAACACCAACCCTTCTGTCCTACATGCCTCCACCACAGTAGATTCTACAGTTCCCGGTACTTTCCCGTCCTTTGAAAATCCCAAAGGAGTTATTCCCTCGGGTGCGTCTCTGCAAGATTCAAGAGTTGACAATAATTACAAGACGGCCAATTTGTCAAGAAATGCGCTGTGACCTCAAAAACAGTCCAAAGGAGAGAGAAGGGGATGATTTAGCTCTGTAACGTTAGATTTATGTTTAGTACCACACCGACACAGCAGTATTTGTAGTTCACGTTCAGAGAGATATTTATGTAAAGAGACGTCCCCGCTTTTATCGTTGGAAAAAAATGTAACAATAGGAGTCAAGGTAACATCCCCAGAGGAAGCCGAGATAAAAAAAAATAAACAAAAGGAAGAAAATAATATCTTTTTATCTGATATTATGACAATAATTCTACAAGGAGAAAAAAAGAGGCCTACTGAGATTTAAGTCAGACAGTGGAAGATAAAAGTTGTTTTTATCAGACAAAAGTATAATTCCAAACATTGTCTCGGAATATATAAACCTTGGGCTAAAAATCCAGACGAATTCTTCCCTGCTAAATAAAATGCCAAAGTACCTGGATAACTCACGCGTGGGCCGACGTTTTCTTAGAAAATTTCAATTAGTTTCCTCCAACGGAGTGCCGTGAGTTCCACATATTTCTCCTGCAGCTTCTTTTAAGTTATTCAGCCTCTTCATCAGTGGGCACATTTCCCGCGTAAAGTAATGCATAAAAACTGAGCATTTTATTAAAAAAGATGAATAAAACTCTGCTTCCTTTATACACACACACACACACACACACACACACACACACACACACACACACACACACACACACACACACACACACACACACACACACACACACACACATATATATATATATGGTAGTCTACCTCCAAATATGTCTGTGTGGAGCAGCTTCACACGTCAGCAAACTGTAAATGCAAAGCTCTTCATGACTATTGATAGATAAAGATGAGTGTCTGCTCACAGCTAATCAATGAAGTGGAGAATAAAGAGAAGTAAAGGTCATAGAAATCCATGGGGCCAACAGGCCAGAAAATCATGGTTGCTCTTGATAATTCTTAGAGCCCCACCCCCTCCGATATAATGCCGGAGTGTTCCCACAGTGTTTGCTTATTTACAGCAATAAGAGCTGCTAAGATGACATCGACAGTACTGCGGAGTTGTTTTGAAATTCAGATTTGAGAGGTGAAGACAAATAACGGGTACAAGTTTGTAAACTCGCCTTGAATAAGATTAGAGCACGTGGTTATTATATGCGGCGTAATGACGGCGCGGGAGCTGTCACCGAATTCATTTGCAGAGACGGGGTAATTTACGCAATCAAGATGTTCTGGATGGAGCCACCGGATGAGAGGGAGCGCGCTGCCGTGGGTGGGCATTGACTGCCACGTCTGCGCCACGGTTCTTTGACGTTTCGTCGGATTCCAGGCGCAGACAGATGAAACATTCAGAGGTTCGGTCGTGGCTTATCTTGGAGATGTCTGGCCCTGTGTTGGAGTGAAGCAAAGAGGCCTCCCCGAGTCCAGCCGCCCACCACACCCTGATAGTGTTCTGACATTTCAACTGCTTCTGTGTGAATGTCATCACGCAGGCCGGCGAATAAGAAATGTGAATGGAAATAGTTTGCCACTTCCTTTTTTTCGTCGGGTCTGCCGGTAGACACGGATCAGAATTTCAATGCCCCAGCACACGACATAAATAGCATCCTGACACGGACAATAGAAGCCCGGTTTAATAGGTTACAGACATACTTTATATCTAGTTGGGTAGGTGTGAGCACCCAGCCTCTGGCAGGGCTAAAACATTTAGCTAGTAGTGGGCTGTCAGGAATTACTGGCCCTGTTGCAATAAAACCCTGTTCCATTTTGAATTAATCTTTTTACATATGTATATATTTATTATTACTATCATTAATATTTCTGTTCTGAGGACTTCACTGTTGTGAGAGTTAAAATTAGAAATCTGTGCCCTATGTGTTCTGTTTGTAGTTTCTCTTCCTTTTCCTTGAACCTTGTGTCTTTTTGTCTGCCATTTTGAATGTAACTTCTGTTCTTGTTCTGTGCTGAAATTCTTTGTTCTAATCTGTAACACTTCAATCCCCTCTTGGGTCATCTCCAAAGTACCCCCTCTTTAGTTCCTCACTTCCAACCACTTGGCCCTTTCCCTGGGCCCGTTTTGAGTGTGTCCCATTGGGGGTACGTCGAGTGGAGAAGATTCCATGAAAAATCGCATTGCTTCTTCGTTTCACAGCAGACAGACGCTGTCAGAAAAGTGCTATCAGAGGTAATTAGCTCCAGATCTCATCTTGTTCTTCTGACAGTTTGCAACAGAGAGCTTTAGGGATTCATGGTGTTGTCTGGAAGTGTTGATGAAATGGAGAACAGTAGGAAGAAATATAACCCGTCAGAGATGAACTGTTGCAGATAAACAGCCACTCCCACACCGTACGCCCACTTCCCAGGAATTTATATTTCCAGCCATAAATTTCAAGTAATGACAACCTCATCCATCATGCACGATGCAATTCTGAGAGTACCTTGGTGGTTTTAGTATGAACGACATTCTTTATGCATAAAGATCAAGAGACACACGGTTACCCAATTTTAGTTTCATCCCAACGTTTCTCATTGAAAATTTGCAGTGGGGACAAGATTGTTGGGCCACTTGCGAAATCTGTTTGCCCTTTGATAAATTTATCCCCCATTTTTCATAGACGGGTGAAACATTATCTCAAGACATCTCAATGCATTTGGAACCACGGTCAAAATCAGCATTGGAAGCCATCAAAGAGTACTGCATTGAAAAGAGACATGTTATAGTCATAGAAATCACCGCACAGGCCCCGAGATACATCTAGAAATGAAATTCTGTAGACGCAATTTGATGCGCCACCTGCGGAAAAAAACAAAAAAACATGTAAAAGCTTTATCATGCAAAGCGGTAACCAACCAAGAAATGCAACATGATTGCACAATCGAGGCAAAGTTGAAAACTGTTCTGGACATACAATTTAAAAATCCTTTGGGAAAATCATTGACAACATATCCTCCAGACAAACCATTTGCCTTGTTTTTTTCAGCACTCACTATAAAAGCCTTCACTTCTGAGCATAAAGGGGGAGCATTAGCGCTATGGAACTGCTAATGTGACATCTGGAAAGGTAGCATCATTCCTGAAAGGTATATACAAGTTTAATAGAACTATTTTGCTCACATCCAAAGTTGTTTCTTCGAAGAATGCCTTATTAGCTAAACAATGCCAGACTACATAGCGCCTTCTATTACCTCTGCATTTGACTCTGTTGTCAAAGAGTCCAGGTGTTTGCATTTGAAAAACAGAAATTGGAAAAAAAAAAGGAAAAAGAAAAAAAAGGGGAAAAAAATTTAAAAATGAGAGAAAAAAAAGAGAAACAGAACAGAATGAAAGACAAAGAAGAAAGTGTCGGGCCGTTGAGCTGCCAGATAATTCTTAAAAACACAAATGGAAACGTTCCTCTCCCAAAACTTCGGGATTCCCAGATTGACAGGTGGGGACAGAAGATGGCATCCGCCCACGGCAGCAGAGTTATGTTTCGACTCCTTTTTTTTAAATAGACAATTTTTCAAATCCTAATTCATATTCATGTTCTTTTTTTATGCTCATCATCCACTTCTTAAACTGCACAAACATCATTTCCCTTTAGGGGGGAGTGAAGCTTTATGGTGTTCTGTCCCTAAAAACCAGACAGCAAGACATGCTAAATTATTATTTTTTTTAGATAGCAAAAGCCCAAGGATGCATATGATGTATTATATTGTAGGCCCACCACTGCAACGAGGCCTTACTCCACACCTTTATGACTCCTCATAAAGTTTACTTACTATCTCTTCTCCTCCTCTTCCTCCCCCTTACTTTACATTTATTACAGCATGAAATTAATTCATGCACAGTGACAACACTTGTACCTGAATATATTATTCCCTTCATGCATATGTTCCTCTGTCTAAATTAAAACGGTAGGTTTCTGCCGTCTTCTCGGCAATGATCTGTTCTCATTTCCACCCCCACCCATGTCACCTCTCGTGCTCCCCCCGTCCCGACTTCTCACGTCCTCAATGTGGGCTCGTATTCTCCGTCAATTTTGAGCTGCCAGTCTTCAATAAACAGAATCTCCCCCCACTCCCCTGTTAACACCTGCCGTCTGTGAATTTTTTAATATCTCCTTCCTCCTTGCCCTTCTTTCTCTATGCGTTCCGTCGTCTTCTCCCTCTGACTCGCCGTCGCTCTTACGACGCGCGGGTCCTCCGAATCGAATTAATTGAATTATTGATATGTGACATTTTCGCGCATCTGTCCCTTTTCCTCTTCGTGAAAAGCTGAATGACAACTGTATTGTCTGTGAACCGCGTTCCTCAAAGTATCGACATTTGAATATCTAACCACACTATAGCAGAATAACTCCACAGATGTTATTCAGTATCTTTAAATTGGTTTTTGCATGTGGTTCCGGTTCATTGGCCAATTATTTTTATTCAGATCAGTCATAAATCACATTCAGAACAGCAGTGGACTCTATCCAAACTGTTCAAGGGGCAAAGCACATGGGCTTGAATGCTCAACAGGCCTCCAAACTCCCCAGATCAATGACACCATCCCATTTTCTTTGCCTGGTAACAGGCCTTTTGGCAGAACGAGGAAGACTTCCCTGGCCTGCATTGGCTTCGCCAGAACCTCCAAATTCTTCTACAGCTGGCAACAAAGTTCACCGCTCCGCTTTGTATTAACAAAAGTTGCTGATCACCATAAACCATCCTGATCGGAGAGGACTGAAGGTTCGCTTCGGCTTAGAAAACGATAACAGCAGAGAAGTGAGGAGCAGAGGATTCTGGTTGTGTAACTCCACACTTTGGACTTCTGGACCATTCTTCTTCTTTTTTTTTCAATTTTGTGTTTCATAGTCTTTCCACATGAATAGGATTCTGTCCGTGTGCCGTAATTATCTCACGTCACAAAGCGTTTAGTCTCTCTTTACGGAAATGGGGAAACGTTTCTTGTTCAAAAACACCAAAAATCTGTCATCACAAGGATCTCGATTTAATGTGGGGGACATGCATCCGCGCTGTCAACTGCATCTGTTCTGCTGCAAATCCGTCTTTTTCATTAACTGTCACGCAAGGGAAAGCATTGCCTGTTCCAGGCTGCTAATTCTCCCCGTGATGGACATGTTTGTTTACTGTAATTATAATGACACTTGAGATTATTGTTGTAAAAATTCATTGGTGCTAAATTGCTACATGTGGTACCTTTAATTATGCGGCTGATTCTTCATTCTTTTTTCATTGCTTTTTCAACTCTCTCATCCCCATCTGGTAGATAAACACATTTATACCATTCCCTAATTGTTTTTGAAATATAAACTTAATATACTGCCACAGCTTAATTTAACATACGTTAAAATATTTATTGATTGATTTGCTTGGGCCAGAACTGTGTTTTGAGTCTGGGGTCCTCCTCCACCGGTAAAATAGTTTTGAAAGAGGGTCCAGGTGCAACCCAGCAAGAGATCTGTCCTTCCCCCCGGAAAAACTGGTGATTACAAGGCAATTACAGTAAACGCTAACGGCCGAACTTCATCCCCAAACACAGGCTTTTTCAGTTAGCCACCCCCCCCACCCCTCTCTCTGGGCAACATTGGACATTTATCTCCAAGTTGACAGACAGAAAACCCCTCCGGGGTGCATCCTGTGTGGAAACAACCTCACTATAAACACGCTCATCTTAGAGAAGAACAAAAACAAATTTCCCTGGTATGTCCCTGATATCTTCCACAACATCTGTAAAATAAACTGCCCAATTAAAGTCTGGTCGCTAAAGGTAATACATGTTATAGCGGGCTTCCGACGGCATTAGATTAAAATGCAAATGTTTTTTCTTTCTTCCATTTCCTCTGTGATAAACTTGATAAAGTAGAAACACATTTAATGCCACATTGAAATCCTTAAAACGCTGGACTTCACTACTCGATAACACACTCCCTCTTCCAAATGGCTCCATCAGCCAGTGATGGAAACAGAATGAAATACCATTTCTGATACATTTACTAATAAACTTGAATGAATAGATAATAAAATGGACTATTTCAGTAGTATTTTGAAGATAGTGTTTCTTGATAAAGAGTATTTATCGATTTAATGTTCCCATTTGTTAAGCATTGTTTGTTTGAAATGGCATTTTTTGCAGACAGAATATGCTTGTGTTTCTGACTCTTGAGCTAAAGCTTTTAAGTATGTTTTATACTACTACTAAGAAGTCTAAAACTACTAAGACTACAGAACACATTATACTATTCAAGCATTCGAGTTTGACAGACAGCACTTCTTTTGTTGGTTGATTGTTGCAATGCGAAACCAGCCATTTCAAAAAGCCACTTTTCTTTCAAATGGACGTCGAAGCAATGTATGCTCAGTTTTGTGGGAGCCAGAATAACAAAAGTCCACTTTTCTCTTCAGAGCTTTGTGCCACCTGTTGATACAATGCAGTGTGTTGGTTCTTTTATTTTAAAGCTCAGCAGTAATCTCCTGTTCACGCATTCTGAGCCATATACACAAGATTGATATTCTCACAGTGAACTTTCACCATAACACAAATATTTGAAGACAACCCGAAATACGTAAACAAGATCAGACCAACAGGATTATCTAACATGGTCGGAGTGTGCCAGTGTGATGTGTGCCTTGCTCTAAGACGGCTGGGATAAGGTCATGTAGTGTTTATGTAAAACGGTCGGATGAATAATTAGACCATTATCTTGTCATCAAGGGCAATGAGTATTTTAAGGGTGGATGCCGATGGGCGGTATGTTTTGGTAAGGACGGTTAATGGCTGATGGAGTCGTGTGAAAAAGAAGCATACCGTTCTTTTCATTCCACAGCTTTCATGTATCAGGACGTGACGGCAAATGTTTTGAGCCTCACTGCCAGCTCTTAAAAACAATCTCTGGAAAATAATAATGGATTACGTTGTAAAAATCTGTCAAATCTGGCCTCCTCCTCTTCACATCAAGTGTTAATTTTTTTGGGTTAACTGAGGCACAGTTGACCTTAGGTCCCATTTCAATCAGGAACCGGGAATCTGACAGACTTGACTCGTTTCTTTTCAGCCATTTTGTTGTAGATTTCCTCATGTGCTTGGAAGCTTTAACTATCCCAAAGATGCCTGTTTTTTTCCCCCTATTATACCCATAGAAGCCCAGGATGCCCACATCCTGTGGGTAAAACTCAAGTCATCACCCCTGCCCCCTTGTGCTTAACCGTCGGTGTTTTTGCTGATACACTCATCTGTCCATAGGACATTGTTCCAGAAGTACTGTGGTTAGCTCAGTGTGCCACATCATGCATCACCTCCTTTTAGGTCAGTAGAAACACTGTCTTAAAATCCAGTGAACCAAACCATGCTGGTTCAGTCTTTCTCTAATTGCACTGTCATGACGTTTTGCATCCAGCATGCTAACTGTACTTGTGTCAGAACCTCCTTGTATCCGTGTCGCTAAATATATGATATTGAATTAAAGTGGCTGCTGAATACAGAGATGGAAATGTCATTTGTTTTAATAAAGCCTTTAGAGTCTGAGATTTAGCTGTTAGGTTTTTCTTTAAACATGCATGGTAAGATGACAGGGATAATTTCTAATCCTGGAAAGTTTGGAACCGGATGTCAAATGTCTGAGGACAACAGCTCGGAAAAATGGGTAAAATCGCTTCTTTTATAGAAATGCTCACACTTTTTAGTGATTAATTAGTCATCTGCATGGAGGTTTTGCATAAGCATTCCAATAGCTCTGGCGTTTTTAATTTTTTTTTTTACATTTAAAACACTTTGTTTTTATGGTTATGGTCTGGTTGTTGCCCCATAAAAACAGAGGTTACCAGTTCAAATTCTGGAGTGTTGAGTTTAAATGTTCTCTCTGGGTCTGAGTGGGTTCTCTCCAGCTACTCTGGTTTCCTCCCACCATCCAAAAACATGCCTGATAGGTTAATTGAACACTCCACATTGGTCCTAGGATTGAATGTGAGTGTGTGTGGTTGTTTGTATCTGCGTAGCCCTGAAATGGACTGGCGACCTGTCCAATGTTTGCCCTGCCTCTCAAATAAGAATAAGTTGTATAGATAAAGGGTGGGTTTACTGTTGGAAATATTTTCCTGTTTCAGTCCTTTAGCAAACATTTTTGTCTCTGAATATAAATCCAAGCATTTTCGTCTGAAACTACCTCTGCTGTGTATTTTTTTGGCTGTTTTGTTTGCCACTACCAATCAAGGAAAAATCAACCAACATACATTTGATTGATATCGAGGGCACCCATGTGAACTAAGAACAGATTGACCTGAATTGTAATTAACAGTTGGGGGAACTAAATTAATGATTAAGTCCACTCGATCACATGTTGAGTGTTACCCTCACCGGGTCGTTCTGGTGTTGACCAGCTGTCCTGATGGCTTCTAAAAGGAAGTGCTGTGATTCATACTAATGATGCCTTCCTGCTCCACGGACGCATGTGTGTGCAGGGCGTGTAATCTAACCGTGCATAGCTGCGAGGAAAGATCACTTCAAACGCGAGGGCATCCATCTGTTCTCCGTCTCCACCTCTTCAGTCTGTCGTGTCTGTCCCTTTTTTTCCGTGTGCTGCTATGAACTGTGTGTCCAGCAGCTGCGGACACACTGGCCCTGTGGCAACGTTGCCTGCTGTCCGTGTTGCCTCTCCCGTAACACGTCCCGCCGCTCGCCGTGTGACCTGATGATTTTCTTTGCAGGAAAACCTGAGAAAAAAAACAATATGTCACCGACTTCACTGTAAAGCTGTGCCACAATGCCCTTTTTTTTTTTTCCACAAGTGTGCTCGCAACAAGATTGAAGCTTATAATCCCGTGCATCCTATTCATGGAAGGAACATGACGGAGGATTCTCCACATTCTGTTTGTATATTTCAAGTGTTTTCAGACCAAACACTTTAAGGAAAACATTGATGATACACTCTGACTGCAGACATCATGAAATGTTAGTAAAAAAAAATGGTTTGCTGTGGTATGTTTTTCTATCTAGTCTTAAGAATAGCATGGCTTTGCGCCTGAATTCATATATAAATATTATAAGCTCCCTCTTTTAATCTTATAATGCCATATGTATCTTATTTGATACATACGGTTTCTGAAATGTTTTGCATCAGAGACCTTTTGCATCGTTTAATGGTAAAAATTTTAGCACAAAATGCCAGTTGTTTCTGTTTATTTTCATCATATTTTATGAAAGGGCCAAATAAAGTCTTTGAGCAAAAACAATCTCTATACTTTTTCTTGGATCAGGTTTTAAAGGGTTAATGTAACACGCAACCCTGCAATTGTTTGTCTCTTTTTCCTTTTATACAGTAATTTATGTTACAAACTGGATCAAATTATTTCTTCCCATACAGTAGAATTATTT
>JABUIW010000011.1:3232704-3246005 GCA_013363375.1 Menidia beryllina | reverse complement strand
ATATACACACACACACATACAAACAGGCAATGGATATAAGCAGCACAAATAATGTGATTGCTTTATTTAGTATTTGGAAAATGAAAATGAGAACACAAATTAGTCAAAGTGTGAGTTTTTGACACATGGATAGCAGAATACATGTTTAGCAGAATACAAAATTTAAAAAAAGTCTACTTTCCTCCACACCGTTTTGATGACTCTGCCCCATATAATAGATGGTTGCTGACCTCAGTTTCCCTCTTATTGCTCATTGTCACACTCACTTTCCTGAGCTTGCTTTTGTTATATACAATATTTCTACAAAGACTAAAACATTGTTAATAGACCCGTGCTACTTAACACAGAGTCTGTGCCACTCCTGTCAATCAGCCATTTATTTATTTATCTTCACCACCGGTTGCTGTTATTTCATAAATGGCCTCTGGACATCTGAATGAATTAAATGCCTGACAGGTGAAATTAAAAAGCACCAAGGCTCTCGCTGTGTCATTTGAATATCTCTATTTCTTTCCTCGATCCTCTTTTCCCCCTTGCACATTTCCATTTAGTTCAAACACAGCAACACAGCAGGGATTGTTCTTTTCCCTTTCAACACAGTCGACTGGCCGGCAGGAAAAAACATACAGGGCGTTCGAAAACTGACACTGACAAACATTACGGCACAATCACAGCCATGATCTAAAGTGTTGTATTTAACGTCTGCCATTCATATGCTGATTTTAAATTGGCAACGGCGTCATTCTGTGCCAAGTGTCTATAATCACAGTCACAATATACAATGTTCTGGCCCGTGGGTGAGAACTCCCTCTCCAATTATGTTTCTCTTGGCCTGAGATTGAATCTATTACTGTGTAATTGCCTCTATATCTCCAACTATCACCCACGGCAGTTCCACAGATTATTCACACATATGGTGAGTAAATGTTTGGCAGAAATCAATGCTATTTTTAGGATGTTGTGGATTTTGAAGGAGCCGCGTCCCGACACTTTCCAATATTGCTGTTCGGAGTTGTTGAAGGGAGTATCTTATCCCATATTGTTAGTGGCGATGACCGGGGCACTCCTTTCCATCTCTGAGATTATTAGAGTGGAATGAGAAAACTCATTTAGAAATGAATATGTTAGCATGGAGGCTGCACTGTGACGAGCATCCAACGCTTCCTCTGTTTGAATGGTCTCAGGGACATGGAGCTCATGGCATTAAGACTCGCTGAGTCTCTTTTGCTTTTCCGATAGTCGCATTAAAGTGTCTGGATCAGAAGCTGTCTGAAACATGTATTATATACTATATATATTATATATGTACTATATATTTTGGGCTTGACTGCCATTTTATCTAACAGGTAGAATCAAGCATCAGAATCAGTTGAAGTTTCAATAGAGCCAATTTAGGATTTAGAATTAAAACATGTTTCAAACTATATATTTTGGGCTTGACTGCCATTTTATCTAACAGGTAGAATCAAGCATCAGAATCAGTTGAAGTTTCAATAGAGCCAATTTAGGATTTAGAATTAAAACATGTTTCAAACGTGTGGCACAACAGTTTATTAATCGTTTTTAGAGTTCCTCGAAAATGAGAAATTTTCCACTATTGGCCTGATTGTCAGGGTTAGGGTTAACCCAGACAAAATCTGACCCTTTCATACAAAAGTCTCACAAAACACCACAAGGCAACTAGCAAGCCAACTGCTCTTCCCTTTACAACAGATTTACATCGCTCCTCGGGGCCAGAATGCGCTCCATCTGCAGAAAGAATAACAACATGATAAACTGGACTAATTTCATAAAGGCTGAAATGCCGTGCGGACCTGGCAATTCACAAGATCGCAGAATTAGTTTTCCAATCGAGTGACTCAATGGGCAATCTTGTCGCTCCGTTGTTACTGTATATTACTGTAAGGGCTGCATCCTTCTTCTGGTGGTTTTAGAGTTGATTTTTTACTATAGGTGGCTGGAATTTCCCTGATGCAACTTCCATAGGAGTGCATTCCTCTCCTAACGCATTACTTCAGTGTTCTTAAACTGAATCCTTGTTTGTACTAAGATGAATTTGACAACCTTGCATAGTTTATAACTTACTCTAAAGTTGGAGGGTAGTAAAAATTATTCAACAGATGTCTTTCTCTATGATAAATCTATTAACTTTGATGAATTCAAACTCATTTTGACCCGTTCTTAGGGATTGTGTGCTTCATTTCAGCTCATTAGTTATGTTAAGGCAACACTAGCTCAGCATCTCCAAGCAAAGAGAATTTCTCTCCTTTTTTTTAATTTAAGGTTTGCACAGCCCAGTGTAAAACAAAACCTGGGCGAATAGGTTTCCCGGTAGTAGTGAATGTGTTAATGTGTTACTAGGCAGTGAATGTGTTACTAAGTAGTAACACATTCATCTTTGATACATTTCTCACTGTATACACATAAGGCATAGCATTTACTGTATGGGATAGAATTTTGTCCCAATTTGAGACAGCAAGATTAAAGACTTTTTTTTGTCATTTGAATACAATAGTGGGGCACTGCTGCTCTGAAATGGTCCATGAATATTCTGGACGCATTACACGTGACAGTGCCATTGTCCACTAAATCTGCTCCTGGTGTCATGCAGTATTTACCCGAGCAGCTGCGTGGTGGCAAGAAGTACAAAACATCGACAAGTGCAACAGTGTGTGAACACAACAAGAACCGATGTCAAACACCTACAGGGGACGACGTGTGTGCACTCGGGGAAAAAATGAAAAGTTAGGGAACATTTTCAGACCTGAAGAAATTAAAATACAACAAATATAAGAGATATTACGCTGACACATGTTATAAACACTGCTGGTCCACCCTGAGTTTTATTAGGCATAGTCTGTTTTAGTGCCAACTATCATGTAGCTCATTGTTCAAAACTAAACAGAAAGAAAAATAATATTTCTGGCATAGACTGCCTCTCCCTTAATCAACTCTAAAAAATTAAACTGTAAAGCTTTTAGTTCCTCTCACACAACAACATGAGTTGTAATCACACCACCACATGGTTCTATTCAATTATGCTTTAAACACTTAAAAAGTGTTATAAGCCTCTCAAATCTGGCAGCAGCCAATTGTTCCTATTTTTAGCTCGACAACTGCTGCAACATTTCCAGGTGTCAGACGCAAACAACATTTCAAGCTTTTTCTTAACTCTCTGCAACAATGGATGTGAAGGAGCTGTGCCTCTGAAAGGGATTCTTATAGCGCCCACCTACAAAGAGCATTTACACATCATTCAACGTGTTGAAATACACTATGAACAGAAGGAAAGTGACCTCTGTCCAGTCATCTGCTGCGCTTTGAGAGATGCTCAGACGGACAAGTAATGAAATATGGAGGCTGCGTGATGTGTGTGGCGTAAATGGAGCTCGCTGTGAAAAGAGGAAAACATCATTATGAGGATATACAGCTCCGAATGATCCATTTACTCCAGGTCACAAGCATTTGAGGAAATGATAACTGGCCCCTTTTGACACCTCCAGGAATCCACAGGAGAGTCCTGCCCACAGAGTTTTAAGTCTGAAAGTGACCATTTGTTGTTGAATATCTCAAAGGGTAAAAAGGCAGACTGATCATAACTGAAAATTCACACAAAGAAAGACAGAATATTTAAAATGCCAGTCAAAAGCCACCCTGTGACACCAGTCACGCTCACCAAATCATAGTAACTGACTAGATAAAACAGAATAATATAAGATAAATGACATCTATCAATTTTCATGGCACTAATTAGAGTAAAGGAGAGGTGTGATGCAGTACCACGAAAGTCTAAATGTTTTAACTAATATTGATATGTACGGATTGCATTATGTCTTGTTATAGGAGCAATTTTAAATTCACTTTATTAAAGATGCTCTATTGGAATAGGCAATTACCGAACAAGAGAGGACGAGTAATAAGATAATATTGACTTTATTATGCACCGGCAGATACAAAGAAGAGAGAGGAAACAATCTCAGCTTAGAATCCTTATTGCATGTTTAGTGGAAAAACACAGTGAATATATGCGCAGTATAATATCAGACATTGCCGGGAGTTATGTTTAGCATATTTCCTCATTGTTCTTTCGAAGTTGTTGAATGATACTGTAAAACGTGCTTATTAATGATCGAAACTGTTAGATGCAAGGTTCATGCTGTTTAAAAAAACTGCATCATCCATGAATCAAATGTCTTTGAGTTCCCAGATGAGCAAAGGTAACACTCTGTGTGTTGAAGTGGAGCTGACTGCTTTTGCATGCGTGCATAGACACTGCACTGATGTTTGTGACACCTGATAGATTTACTAACCCTCCCTGGGTTTTTTGCCTTGCCCAGGACCCAGAAACAGCTGTCTTAATGCTTAGTCCTGACAGTCGTTGGGGCCTCACCCTGACAAATAAAGTGTTTTTCAGTGAGGATTTCTGCTGCAGCCTTACCTGTTAAACCATCAAACTTCTAGTTCTGGGAGTTTCCATGCTTAAACAGAATGTGAGTAATGTAGACTAAAAGAAAGTGTCACGGCTTGTGCTATAAAATGTAGAACATGTCACTCTGACAGACTCCTGCTAGGAATTTGGAAGCATTCGCAGTGGAGAGCAGTGCAAAGCGAGATGGAGGGATGGGCTTCCTGACAGGCTGGCTGACCATGCCTCATTAAATCTGTGGTTTAAGTAAAGGCAGTTTCAGAACGTGTAGCTCACTGCGACTGAAAACTCAACGAGTGAAATTTTCCAAAAAAGGGCAATTGCCATCTGGAAAAAGCAGAAATAAATATGCCGACTTTGTCATATCACAGAAACAACAATGCATTATTAACTTCTCAACCAAACGCAAACCAGTCCTTGCAAAGCTGTTCCCAGCAGATTAGTACACACTGAAAAGACTAATTGGTTAGAAATCCTGTCTTATATTTATATATTCTTACGGAGGATTCTTGGTTCAAACCAAGCCCCGATATATAAAGCACAGTACTGAAATTAAGCGGAACAATTTTGGTTACGTTCGGTTCTATGAAGCGATTACTGAAATCCCCAACACTTTTCTGCTAATGAATTCACCAGTAGAACAAGCATCTCTTCACCGACTCCAACTATAAGCAATCATCATAATTTGAACTCGGAAAATATAAAACTATTCAGGCCTTTGTTTGTTCAATTGTTAAGCAAATACAGTTGAGAAGCATATTTTCTGAGCAAATTTGCATTTATTGATATAAATGTAACTGTAACCAAGATAAAAACTTCACTGTTGGCTCTGAAAAGATATAATGCCTGTCAGCGGTTGGCTGCAGTTGTTGCCTTGATGTATATTTTCTAAGGCGCTGATACCGTGAGCAGTTAGTGACCAACACCTACGCATGAATTAGATAAAAACAAAACTGAATTGATTTTCTTTTTTTCAAATTCGTCATAGAACGGCCTATGTTAATGACCCCTTTTGGATCATTTTCAAGTCTGTGTTTATATGAGAGCGTTGCATAATTGAGGGTGTAGAGTTAAATGCTGCCGTTAGTGTTAATGTCAGCCCGTTGACCAGACTGCGTGCTCGCCCGGTTTCCGGGGCGATGCGCCATATTCAGGCTAAACTAAAGCTGCACTTAGATGTCCTCTTGTTACGACTGTATGATCTCACCTCAGCGGCCGCGAGAGGCTGAAGCCACCTACAGCTGTCTGCGCCTAATGAGGTGTCTGTCGGGCCCGGAATGGTCAAGCTCTGAAGTTTGCCTGCGCGATTTTCATTAAAACTTTGTCTCTAAGGCAGTGGGAACAGTAGGAGACGCTGCAAAGTGCTAAATTACAAGAAAGCATGAAGCAGGGGAAAAAAAACAACAAACAAAAAAAAAACACTGAGAAGACATGAAGACATATTTGATGTACTGCAGAAATAATTGGGCCTACAATTTAGACACGGAACGGTCTTTTAAATAGATATTTGAGTCATATTAGTCAAATGTATAGCACTATAGACACCGTTCCATACTTCAGTGTTATGTAAAGGCCCTTTATTACAGAGGAAATCTGAGAGCTGTGGGCAATAAAGTCACAAGCAAGCCCGAGATAACAAACATAAGGATGAATTTTTCGCAGTTAAAACTTGTTTCAGAGAGGGCTTTTTAGATCCGTTTTGAAGCAGCTTTTTTTATTTACCAGTCAGGACTTATTTTTAGTTTTCAGTATAGCACATATTTAATGAGCACTATACCTTTAAGTTTAGCCATATCTTCTCTCGACAATGCAGGAACTGAAGTTTCTTTATTCAACTTTATCAACTTAATCAACTTGATGTTGATTTTGTTGCATACTAGCTATGAGGGATGCATTTCTATTTGAGCGTGTGTGTTTTCCTTCACTTTCTCAATAAATCCAAATATGATAAATCTGTTAAAGTGGAAATTACACAGCCTCTTTGTTCCCCCAAAATTGCTTGGTGGCTAACCGCAGAATACTACTGTGCTACTAAGAAGCTTCCAGCTGCAAGTGTATGTGTGTGTATGTTTGTGTGTGTGTGTTTCTCCCCCAGGCCTCAATGCAGCAAATTAGAGTTTGTTCTTAGTCAAGTCACTGTGGTAAACAGTTAAATGCACTGTTAGTCAACAGCAGGGAACATTGCTGAGAGGTCACCAATTTCTTTGGTGTACACTAAAAACTACACAGCAATTTTTTTGTTTGTTTGCGGGGGGCGGCTTAAATAGGAAATATCACAAAAAGTATATATTGTTGCGTCAATATGAGCTAAATAATGATTAGAATAAATCTTGTCTTTACAGACAAAGAAGATTTTTGTATTCAGAATATTAACAAATGTAAACTTATCTAAAATGACAGATACAGGGTCAAAACTAAAATTTTTGAGAAAAGCTAAAGGAATTTTGAAATCATACAAGTGATTTATGACCATCCTATTAATAGGAGACAGGCAAGGGTGTTAGGATTGGGTATAATAGACTTAGCACCATATAGTGAATTTATTTTCCCCCGCCGACACTAACCAGGAGCCCTCTTGCTGTGAGGGGACAATAATAACCACCACTGCCCTGCAGAAACCCTGTATTAAGTGGTCAATGAAATGGATGAATCGCCAAGCAAAGTGTAGATTGTAGTAGACAAATTGAAAACTTGTCACTGCATAACTGTAAACATTTGTGTTTGGACATCTATGTTGTGCGATGGTTTGAAAGGACACTGGGGATACCAGTCTGTGAAGGTCAAGAACTCGTTCACCACTATGACCTTTGAACCAACATTTAATAATTCATGAGAAACCATCTCAGGACTCCTGTGTGGAAAAAAAAACTATTTTCAATCCACACAGTCTGCCAAATCATCCATAAATATGAGCAGAAACTATTATCCAGAAACAAGACGGTCTCTCAGCTGTACGGAATGCTGCAAAGTTTACGACGGGTTCAATTCAGCTTTGAACAAAAAGGTACTGGAACACATCTTCTTTGATCAGATGAGTCCACACTTAAGATGATTTTCTGGGGGAAAATATATCTAAATTCACATTTTGTTGAACAACCAAAGATGAACAAGCCAATGACCCCTCAGACAATTGGACCGCACACAGCTCTGTGTGGTACAACTTCTGTTTATTTATTTATTCATTTACAAATGAGATGCACTGTGTACCTTGCGTTTACCTTCCCTTGTGGACCAACTTATTTTCTTTCTTCTGGCTCAAAGCCCTGACAAGAGCAACAAAGAATGATTCACATGCATAAAGTTAGTTTAATGCATGCATACACAAGAACTTTAACTCCCAGTGTGATTACCTGGAGAGGTTAGTCAAACTTTTAACCGGCTGTTGTATGATTCCAGGGAAACCTACATAATCAGTACTGTCTCTCAAAAGCCATGTAAACTTATCGAGTGATGTGGGGAGATTTTTTTGAAAAAAAAGTATATTACAAATAGCCTGAAAACTGCTAATACAATATATACACTGTACTATAACAAATGTCAAACGTCTGTGTCCTATCTGCCCACTAAAACTGAGCTTGTTGTAGTGTAACGGCCATGAAATCCACTCAGTAGTTAATATGCTTTTCATTGTGAAGTTTTAAAAATCCCTCTCTGTTCCACGGGTATGTTGAATGTGGCCCTAACAGGAGCAATAAAGGCAAAGTTAAAAGTTTCCTCACGTCCACATGTCTCAGCTGATGGATTCACGGTGGCAAAATGCATCCAATCTGGAAAATCAGGATTTTATCCCAGCGAATAATTTGATTCCATGATGACGGTGAATACTCGAAATGGAACACAGCAAATACAGCTAAGAGTGAGTGTTATGTGCTGAGATAAAAAGGAGGAACCCTGTCCACTTGTGGAAATATTTTCAGGAGCACGTTAATGTCAATGGTACGCGCATTACCATTGAAGTGAGTTTATTATAGATTGAATAATATTGCTTATGAACCTAATTTTAAAATACCTGACTGAGGACTAATGATTTTGGTAGTTGATTAGATTACCATTAGTGTTGGTTGTATAGATAAAATACTTATAGGACACAAGTTGTCCTGTTCGCAGAAAGTCTTACTCGTAACTGTATTTAATATACTCTGGGTGGTAGTAAAAATCTGATGGATTGTTGACCATTCAGCAAATTTGATTTACTTTCATATCTGGATGTACAACTGCACTCTGAGATTCCCTTGCAGGCTTCGCAAAGACTTTTGACCCAATTTTGACCAAAAGAATTAAGCTAAAGTCTTGGTAAATTTAATCATGTTCTGGTGAGCAATTGCTCTCCGTTTGCGAGTAAAAGACTGTCTGAGTGATGTGCTCTTCCTTTGACCCACCTCCACACAGGGCAGCTGCTTTCTTTTTTTTCACACAATAAGAACTCATCGGACAGACTCTGAACCAGAGGAGAATACATTTAAGACCAACGACTTATCACAGACGAGCGCTTGGAATTATTGAGAGCTGAGATTTGAACTGCAATGTCTGGATAATTAGTTGCTTTTGAGGGTATAAAGATGCTGCATTAAGGGTGAAACGGAGGCTGTAGTCCTCTCTGCTCGCCCTTGACCTCACATTATCTCAGCTAAGCTTTAGTACTTTATTAGCCTGCAGATTTGCATATTATTACATGCCTTCAGAAAGTTTCTTGTCATTACAAAGTGTGTTATTATGGTATATTAGGTTCAGTATCAGTCTTTGTGTGCACTGCCTGATAACACAGTTTAAACAAAGTGGCTGGACACACAACAGAACTTTAATTGTTTCCGTTCAGCTCAAGTGTGCGTGCCTCGTACGAGTCCTTGAAAAGTTTTCCTGAGGATAAACATCGGATCCCAGATTCAGTCAAGTTCAGCTCGAAACTGCTTTCAAGTTGTTGTTTTGTTTTCTAATTTCTGCACAAGTAACTGTAACTCTGTGATTTCAGTTCTAATTTGTGTTATCATGACAACATCAGTGCTTTCTCACCATTTTGATATCTGTGGCACCACTGTGAGGAGCCGCTGGTGCTAATTTTAGTACCATTTGCAGGCTGATACATATAAGTGCATTTCCCCTGTTGTGCTCTGACTAGCTTCTTCTTGGATGAAAAATACCAAAGCACATCTTCATTTGATTTCTTGCGTCGAGAGACATGCCGTTATGTTTCCCCTTAACATTGCAGTTATTTACACAAGCTAACAAGGCTAGGACAGGATTTAGACTCCTGAATGTCATGGTGGTTTTACAGAATCAGAATTTAATAAGCTCCCCTGTCAGCTTGGAGTTCAGCAGTGAATTAGTGTGCATGAATATGTATAGGAATCTCTTTCTCACATTTAAAGGATTAACTGCCGAGTCTGTTACCTGTTTTAGAATCGCTGCTATTTTTGACTCCAAGGGGAGAATTATTTACCATCATTATTATTGCGTGTAAGGGGAGAAAATATTGCTCTTAGCTACCGTTGATGTGAAAGCAGACCTGGTTTAAAATGCTGCACCTCTACGGCCTGCCATAATTACTTCATTCCATTTGCATATTGCAATAATTTGTGGATCATATTGTGTTTTGCTCATTCATAGTTTTGAATTAATTGGGTCTAATTTTCTGCATGGTTCAGGGGGAGGTGAAGGTGGAGGTTCTTGACCCACTTCCTGCAGTCGGTGTAACTGAGTCTATTCAGCTGAGTCAGGTCCGCCCTCCCCAATGCAATCCAAAACCTTTGCCTTGCTATCCTCTTTCTATGTCCTCATCATCCACAAGCCAATAAATTCCCATTTGTTCTGGCAGTGCAGGTGAACGCCGCTACAAATAGCAATGGGTCATTTAGTGAGGACAAAAATAACCTAAAGGATAGAACAATCAGGCGTGTTTCGATGAGACTTTTGGTTTAAATCCAAAAAGAAAACAATCACAGTCCCCGTATTCTACAAGGACACATGAATGTGTGAAATGTTTTCTTCGTAGATGTAGAAATGTGGGACAAAATATGTCTGAATGCATGATTGAGCAATCAGGGTTCCTTTTACTAGTGTAGTAAAGATAAGGCTAAAAAAACTTGAATAAGATGCTGTCTCTTATTGGGTTTGAAAACTAACTAAAGCCTATTGTGTTCCTGTGTTTGGATCTCAAAAGCACCTGGATACAAAGCTTCGGCAAGAAAAAACAAAACAAAAATCGTGATGGACATCCACAAACTGAGAAGGAATATAGGGAAAGCTTATCCTGAGGAGTCGCTTTCATCTCTAGGACCATATGTTATATCTTTCCAGAAATACAGTGATAGAGCTTTTGGGTTTTTATTATCTACTTAGAACATTTGATCTCAAACCAAAGAACTACTCACATGGATAACACAATGACATATACATCGTTACACTTGTCCCTACAGTCAATTGAGAATGTAAACCTAGATTAAGTACGATCAGCATAAAGAACATGCAACCTCTGCAAAAGAAAGACCCAAGAGATTCTTACCACACACCTAGTTTCTTTGAAGTGGAAGTTTTAGAGTTAAAAGCTATGCAATAATGATAATTAACAAAAAAAATAGGTCAGATTTTGTGTTAAGAGATCAGGTTAGTGTTCGTTGTGTAATGGTGTGCCATTTTCTTACTTTCTTTTTCACGACTTAATACCATTACTAATTAAATTTCACAATTTATGTACCAGTTTTCTCTCTAGAGCAACATAATTGATGGTGTCAGTGAGCAAAATCCATGTCAAATATGACGGAGAGTAAAGAGGATTTCAATGGTCTGAAGATCTGAATCCTGTAGAACACCCTTGGGATGTACCAAAGTGGAATAGTTTCCAGCATAAAATGTGCAGCAGACAAATCAAAGGCGATCACGTCAACATGGAGCGGAATCTCACAGGGAGGTTTGCCACATGTTATGAAATCCGTTTCATGAACAATTTAGGCGGTGTCCATTGAGACTCCGCAGAGAGTTATTATACATGCTTTCCTATTTACTTCTTGTCAGAAATGGACTGAAAATTTTATATTACTTAGGTTTACTTTGAATTGTAAATAAGCAACAAATCAACTAACTTTATATTTAATCACATCTGCAAAAACATGTGAAAGTAAGGTATTTTAATATGCATGGAGTTTGCTACTTGTATCTCCTCTGTGCAAAAAAAGGCGTTACACTAATTTCCATTTTCAGTTATGCAACCTAATTTTACCCTTTCTTAAGAATAGGTAAAAAAGGAACTTCAGCTGAACATACTCACAAATTGGCTACTGACACAGTGTTGGCCTTCATCTTAATTAAACAAAAAAAAGAAATGACTTTTGTACATGGCTGCAGGGTTTCAGGTTTCACTGCTGGGGCCCTTCTGCCCTTCATGCTTTCCACATTATTGTTTTAGTACTTCAGAATCCTCCAGTCATCAAAGAAACAAATATTTATGGTCTACTTGTGATTCTAAGTTGATGTGCATAGTTTTTTGTCTCTGTGAGGCCCTATGATGGAAAGGCCCTTTACAAGTGGCAGGTGACATGAGCTGAACTGAATTGGAAAAAGTGGGTATTGAAAATGGATGGATGTCCATCTTGGCATGCAGGTGACTCAAACTGATTTGAAAATGGCCTCAAAATACTTAATCAATCTCATGGCCAGCATAAATAGGTTTTCTAAGTTCCGTACTCATGTCTTTCATCCCCTCATCCTGTAAACTCATATATTAATACTTCACTTCCACACATGCTGCAACTGACTCTTTTAATTCCTAGGAAAGTGAAAGAAAACTTAGCACTTTACATAAATCGCATGCCTATTGTTATTCATTTGAGGTTATATATTGCCTGTAAAAGAAATCTAGAAATCTGACCCATCAAAAAAAGCTGGTAAGGTCCAGATTCTTTTGTATTTGATATGTTGAACATTTTAAATGAAAGAGAGATTAGGTTCTTTCTTCAAATGATTGTATGTGGGTGGTATGTTTATCAGATATCAATTCATTCTAATGAGAAAACCTCGATCCCCAATCTTAACATCTCAGGTGTGTCCAATTATGAATTCAATTTAACAGCTTAACGTGGTTTTACTTATTCATTGGATATTCAAGGATGAGCAAATGAAATGTATTTTTTTAAGACAGAAACAACCAAAAAAAGAAAGAATTGGCAAAAGTAAAAGAGAAAGACAAGAGACAGAGATAGAAAAGGAGCTAACATCACCAATGAAAGCGACGAATGCATTAGAAAAACTAAACAAAACTCGACAACCAGCTGCTATGTCTGAGGAGAGGCTGAACACAAAATGCCCTACGGCTTCTGTGGGGAAAGCAGGCAGAGAACCATGAAGTGTATCTGCAGGAAGATGTACGGACAAATGGGGAAAAACACAAACAGCGACAGCTACACCAGCAAGTCTGGAAACAAAACGGTGGACACTCATGATTAAAACAACAGGACAGCCCAGCAGCCGTATAATAAACATGTGAGTGGGTGAATAAGGCTGCGTTTGTGACCGTGTGTATTGCGTCCAATGAAGAAAATATAGGGGAAATGTCTTAATGCAGTAAATAACAGGTCCAAAGGGATATCACCACGTCAACCCAAGACCCGGGCAACCAGCAGCCCCCGAGGAGCAAAGAACCGAAGCAAGTCACTGCAGGAACAATCACATGCACTTCAGCAGAGGCCCTGCTACACGCAAGCAGACACACACACGTGTTTTCATTATATATAAGGACGCATGACGGAAATAGGACAAATGGGTACGTGCCTTTCCAAAGGTTCTATAGGTCTGAGAATCCCAGAGTTTCCTATCCGAGCATTTAGGAAAGCCACACACACGCACGCACGCACGCACGCACGCACGCACGCACGCACGCACGCAC
>JABUIW010000011.1:3188459-3232694 GCA_013363375.1 Menidia beryllina | reverse complement strand
CACGCACGCACGCACGCACGCACGCACGCACGCACGCACGCACGCACACACACACACACACACACACACACACACACACACACACACACACGAAGACTGGGCCACCCCAGACAATCAACCAACCAAGAGTACCCGCAGTAATTTCAACCCAAGCGAGCCGGACTATGAAAAGCCCCAGACCCCATTGCCAGGCACAGTCAACCAAGCGCATACGTTTATATGGACACACACTCACATAGATTTAAACAAGCATCCTCTCAGAAGCCACCCAGGTGGCCAACCTCATCCGGATGAGGTGTAGTGGGAAATCTTAATTAACATATTTATTTTCAATCACTTGCAGAGAAAAGGGCAGTAAAACCAAAAAAAGTGTAGAAGTGAAGGACTTTGTAGAACAAAACGATTAACAGACTGATTTGGAAAAGACAAGACTGTGTGCCAGAGAGAATACAGAACATATAATCATCATGAAATTTTCTCATTTCAATAGCCAATCTCCAATAAGCTAATTTTATAGTCAGGACGGACATACTTTACTCCTCTTCTCCAGCGGTTATATACATAACATTTCTCTTCAGTCATTTTAGTCCCTTCAACAAAAATTGTGGGACATTTGTACACCCCACAAAACAGCCATTGAATATGGGTCATAACAAACAGCTGCAGTGCGGCTGTTTGGTGCCGACCAGAATGTAGTGGGCAGCCAAAGGAGCTGTCACATCCAAGAAACCGAAGAAACGTCTGTGTGGATGACCAGCTGGCTGCAGCATGCCCATCGCCGGCAGAGGCCGGTCTGAATTGTTAGCCTGTGATGCTGCCGTGCCACAGGTTGAATGAGCTCTCCCGCCGTGTGGTGGAGAGGGAAACTCTGCTGCTGTAAACTAGAGAAATACCCACCGCGTTTCACTGACACAGTTTGCTCAGATGGAGCCTTGCGCCTTTGTACAGCGTCCAAACAGCCGGTCACAAAAGTAACCTCTTCTGCTCTCCAGATTCAAAAGGAGAAGGGGAGAGAGGTGAGGAGGCGAACCCCGTGAAGCTGTAGTCAAATGGAAACTTTGAGCCGTCTGATGCAAACTGACTGCAAGAGGGATGCATAGCGAGCGCATAAAGGTGCTCCACTTGGTTATCAGACATGGGAGAAAGGAGCGCAACTATCTTATATGAATGCAATGTTACATACACATACTCAATGAATTCAAATGGGGAAACACAAAGGGCCTCCAGCCCCAAGATGAAATCCCTCGATGGTACACTTGATTTAACCACAGGTCTCTGTTAATGGGACCATTTCATGCCAACACATAGCCAGAAGATAAGCACCTAGCATAACTTGTCAAAACTGTCCTGACGGGCAGAAATAGCATCTGAATAGAACTTAACTGTGGAAAAGAAGCGACCCCAAACAAGGAGCTCCAGAGGAAACATGAAAGTAGTTCCTGTCTTGACACCCCACTTGTTGAAAGACCACAATTAGAAGCAATTAAAGAGGACCACCTTAACAATGAAGGTGCATCCATCTGGAGGCAGAGACTCTTTTTACAACTGGTGCAGCCAACTTGCGGTAATTTTTGTAATTTTTGCTTATTTTTTAATTATTAGTTATTATTTTTTATTTATTTATTATCTCTTTATTGTATTGTTGTTGTTTTTTTAACAAAAATATGCCGCAAAGCACGATGCAGACTACTCATCAACCCAGTGGATCGATGCTTGACCACCAACGGCTGCTGGAGTTGCCGTCATGTCGTGTTTTTGGACTCCTAACTACAACTACTACTACTCTCAGTTGTTTGTGCGGCTTCGGACTGCTTCGGGCACGGGTCCCACGGCCCAAGGGGCAGCAAGCGCAGGAGGAGGAGCAGGCGAGGGCAGTGTGACTGGCGGCGGAGGCGCGGCTGTTGCGGTGGTTTAACAACTAAGCTAAAAGCTAACCCGCACAGAACGCCGCTAACCCGTACAGAACGCCGCTCCCAACCATCCTGCTTTCCAACGTCCGCTCACTGGATGGCAGAGAGGAACATCTCACAGAGGTGCTTGTGCTTCCTGTGGAGCATGAGTAGAGCCCACCTGCCCCCGCCCATCCTCACAACCTTCTGCCGGTGCGCTATGAAGAACATTATGACCAGCTGTCTCTCTGTTTGGTGTGGAGGCGGTGTCGCCTCCGACTGGAGGGGCCTGAGGAGGGCAGTGAGGACAGCGGGGAGGATCATGGGGATCCTCTTCCCTCCATCCAGCGCTGTGTGTCCCCAGCCCGTGGCATCTGGGAAGAGGTTTTGCGGAGTCCGCTGTGGGTCCACCAGGCTATGCATCAGCTTTTGACCTGTTGCCATCAACTGTTGGATTGTTGAGTTCTGTTCTTGTTGTGGGTTGTATGTAAATGAAATTTCGTTCTGTGTGCACTCTGTGCATGCAAAATTACAGTAAAAGTTGTCTAAATCTAAATGTCTAAATCTAAATCTAACGAGGTTTGTCAGCCCATGTCCGTCTGTTTGAGTTGGCCAGTGTTGCCGTTTTGCTGATGGTCAAAACCCTTTGATTAGGAGATTTGATTGTAGGTCCGCCAAGCCTTTAGTGACTACGCAGTTATGACTCAGTGCGGCAGACATTAAGCTGAATCAACTGAAAAGTAAAGCCCTTCTGTCATAATAATAAGGCTGGGATGGTAAATTACGCAGTGACTGTGATGAAAGTTGTAATACAACCTGAATCAAAAGCCCTTTGTTTCTCGATGGAGTTTGTCACAACTCTGTCTTTTAAAGAAAAACATGACAAAATGACATCAAATCCGAAACGCACATATAAAGTTATTGCTTGACAACACAAAAAAGACTGGATTCACTCTGCCATCCTTACCAGCATCACCCAATAAAGATACAGCTTCAAAAATTCAATACACGGAGCCATAAACAGACATTTATGAAAGACACAAACAGATCTACTGTTTGCCCAGAGGCAACGGGGAGGAATCAAGGGATGAATGAAGTATGTGGGAGAGAGAAAAGGAATAGGAAAAGACTGGAAAGTGAGGGGTGGCTGAGGCACGCAGAGGTCAACAACAAAAGCTTCACAAGCAGAAAGAGACAGCTGTGCCTCAGGATATCAGCTAATGAGCAGGGAGCATCACTTCTCAACTATCCAAGTGCTCATGTTATGAAGGAATGTTGCAGAAACTCATCCTTCATGTAAGGAAAATAAAAACTATAACCATCATAATAAATAAGATATTTTTTGGCCTTTAAACGAGCAGAGTTCGTATCAAAATTATGGACCCGTTTTATATTTTTATTTTCTTCTTTTTGTTCTTTAAAAAATCAATCACAGCTCCAAAAGAGAGCCTCAAAGGTCATCGGAAGTTTGAGCAATGCCGCAATTATGTTTCAGCTCCGTTACCAGAGAGCAGTACGAAGGTCAACATTGGTTATTTCGTCAGGTCGGGGGTAAGTGTGTTTGCAGCAGTGGCCTTTGGAGCTCTGACGGCATCATATGGGGCTATCTTAAGCATCAGTTGTTCGAAAGGCTCTTTAATCTCCCAAATCAGCACCTTTAATACAGAGGTTCTTATAAGAGGATTAAAAGTAGGATTAAAACCATTTATCAATGTTTGATACCCTTGCAGTGTATCAAGCCTTTCTAAGTATTGGAAAAAGATCTGATGGTTATAACTAAGAAAATGTAATGCTCATGGCAATAGTAGAAAACAACTTTTCTGAATATCCATGTAATTCTTTGTGGAAAAGTGGGAGAGTTATTGTGATGTTCTGGCTTAAGGATGTTGAAATGACACATTCACATAAACTATAATACTCAATGGCTAGTGGTTTGGAATGTCCACTGTAGCCTAACCAGTGGCAATCACAAAGGGAGACATTATAGGGTGAGTCTCAAGTATGGACCGGACTGTACCAAGACCTGAAATTATCCACAACTACTGGCTAAACAAACTCTTTGCACACTGAGCAGAACAACTTACCCATCTGCTTATATATCCCAACCAGAATGGTTTACCCATTATCAAGACAGTTCTGATTACCGAAGACCTCCAGGAAAGCTTGATCCAACCAACAACTCTTCAATAATCTGCCTATCCATGTGGAAGATCCTGTAAGGGTAGTGGAGCATAAAGGATGAGTTGGCACCTCTACAAACAGGGTAGTGTAACCTCCTGATTCCCCAATGACTAATGACTGTCACACAAAAGTCATCAGCCAATGGCCAATCAATGGCTGATTACCAAGCATACAGATCAAGGCATTACCTGGATATACTACAAGAAAGCCTTTGACTCAATACAGTACACATAGGTACTAGAAAATCAACAGGACACAGATAATCTTCATAAAGAACAGAAAAGAGGTGGGAAAAACAGTGAGGTTGTAAATCCAGTCGGAGAAGTTAACATCAAGAGCAGTATGTTCTTGTTTTTTGTAAGTTTGTAAAGAGGTAACTCTGGCTTCCATTGGAACATAATGGTATAATCTTCTCCATTTGTTTTCTCTGTTTCTGAGCCAGTGAAATAGCTCATGGTCACTGAGAAGGCCACAGTCTACAGTCCATTAAACCCATAGAATCTAAAAGTAAAACAAAAATGGTTGTCTCTCTCTCTACTGTAAAGCACATAGTAAGAAAAAGCCCAGCCCCTCTAGGCTGCAAATTGTAGCTAAAATAAGGAAAGGTGTCTCTTTTTGTTTATTAAGACAGTGCTGCATGAAATATTAATGAGATGTGTTTGTTTCGTTTATGGCAAGAAATCTGACAACATCCCCTGGGAGTTTTAGTCTAGTAAATATATCATTTTGTATCATGTATTTGGATATCATTTCACCCAAAAAGAAATTCAGGTAGCTCACACTTCTTGCTAAAAAATGTTTTCAAAAATGCAGAAGCTCAACAGAATAAGGCAGGTGTACATGGAGAAGGGCAATCTCAGAAGTAAATCCAAATCACATGCTTCACACCCCTATAAAACACGCAGACACAACTGCAACTGAGATTAAGAGGTCCAGATTGCAGAAACCCCTACAAAAAGCACACCGACACAGGAAGGAAACGACTACGGGTGAAGTCTCTCAGGTGCTGAAAAGGAAAAATGCTCAATTAATTATTAAGATAAGTAAGCACAAAGGAGAAACAAAATAGGAAATCCCAAAGCAACACATCAGTTGTAACACACAAAAAAAAAGACACGATGCAACAACAATTCAAATATTGCACACTATATTTTAAGTATCAGGGAAATAAAGATCAACTTTTGGAAACTGTGAACAGTAATTATTTTTTTCTCCCTTTCACATACTCGTGTGGGTCACCTAGCACACCAAGTACAACTCCAGATAACACCCACTGGTCGACTTGGAATTCAGGTAAATCTTTTTCCATATTATAGGATTTAAACATGCTGGTCTGAATGTTGGCATTTAAAGTAGAGTCCACACAAAGGGGGGGGTTGCATTGCAAATAGAAAGCTAACAAAACTGAAAGCTAAGCTTTAAAAGCAAAGAACTGGCACTCTTGAACTGCGCCAGAGGAGCAGCTTAACTTAGCAGTACATTATTATATGTTGAGTAAGCATCAAAGCAGGTCTACAGTCCCCTATGTTGAATGAAACAGGATATTATCATTATTATCATCCAATACTAATATCACATAATAACGATCTTGTATTCAGTATACATTACAATGACAGGGAATCTTCAAACACACCTGCAAGATACAGAATCACTGGACGAAACCCAAATAAGATTAATGTAGAAAACGGATACATCTGCTGTAGGCAAGAGTTAAAGAGCTGCCGTCGGAGCCCAGAGGTGGAGGAGACCACCACCTGGTCAGAGGTCAGAGGATAACAGCGATGTTGACTGACATCTGCCGTTTACATTATGCAGACTTAAATACAAGAGACAAAGGCCTCGCTGCAAACTGACATGCAGAAGTTGTCTGAACGGTCTGGCAATTTGCATGTATTTGGCCAAGGAGTGACGAAGAGGTGACTTTGAGTGGCAAATCTGAAGCATCTATTTTGACTGCTTATCTCTGAAAGACAAACATTGTAATCAGTTAGTGTGGAACTGAGTGATGTGCCGCACATTGAAATTGCAGATGCTAACGGGTCTAAGGCCTCTCTTCTCATGTGTCTGGATAACATCCTTTAGAGAGAAATGAACCGTGTGAACGGCGTCTGTGGAATGTCCTGTGAAGCTACCGCCGGGAAACAAGGTAGGCTGCACGTGCACGGGCAATACAGGCAACAATTCTCATAAATTCCCAGCCGAGGGTGAAAGCTAAAGTTGACGAGGGCTGAGCCTTTATCTGAGAATGATAAATCCCACCACCACCACCACCTCCCCAACTGCCGCACAGAGGATCACTGAGGAACCTTGAGCTGATTTATCGAGCTCAGAAAAACAGGAAGACTGAAGAACCTGTCCTCTGGCTGGATATCACTGCCATTCTTCATTTGGGTGACGTTTCACTCAGCCCTCGAAGAGAGACCCGGGGAATACTGCTATCCCAGCCTTAAGACCTAATTCTGGGGAGTTTGTGCCTCAAAAAGTGGTAAAAAAAAAGAAGAAAAAACAATGCTGGAGAGAGAAACTATGTGTTGATTACGTGGTATGGTATTCTATTATCTTATCTCCACTGTTTGTCACATGGCATCTCAGAATACAACACATATCATGGTCTTCTTCTCTGGTTTATCAACCACGATAGCTTCTCATTGGTAAGCCTGATAATTATTCCCTAACGTTCTAACTAACTAACCTAACTAATGTTCTCTATCTGCCTCGTGCTGGGACACTGGATTGGAGTGAGAGCTTTCAAGCATTGTGAGCAGATTTACCATCCATTAGTGACTTCTTCTAGCTCCTAAATTTGCCAGGTTGACTGACGCTGATGATTGGAAGCACACAAGTCTTGATGGGTCAGACTTTTCCTCCCATTCAGTTGATGCTGTTTACTACTACAAGACCTGGATAACTGTTGTAGGTACTTAGTTTTGACTGACTTCCTTGCCATTTGCCTTTGGGACTACCAAGGTTGATATAACTGTTCAAACCTTTGCTGTATTGCTAGTGATGGTTCATCTTAATCATCTTGTCTTCACTGATACCATATTACTATTCTTTTCTAGCCTTAAAGGTAAAAGATGATATCTTGATATCTATCCTGGTCAGAAGTTTCAAACCCACGCATTGATGTTGACTTTGCAAGATATCAAGCAACATTGTTGTCACTGAAGTGAATCACCATCGACAAACAAACTGACTTGTCAACAAGCCTGACACACATGGAACTTTCAACCCTTTGCTCTCTTGGCTGACAGAACCACTGTGCCTTTGACACAACCTTATCAGTTGTCATAGCGATAGGACGTATTGTGTGAGATAATTGAATCCATGAAGACTTGAAGAACACATCTCACTCTATGAGCCGTTGAGCAAATGGCGGCATACTGCACACGCAGAACAAAAGAAAAGTAGAAAAAGTGGCCGATGGTGACCAAATCACTTTTTTCAAAATGATAAAGTCAGATTTATGGTCATGTCTGCAAAGGAATAAACACGTCTCCACCAGAGAGTTTTGAGAGGATTAAAAAAAAATCGCATTGGTCTTAAATGATTATTCTTCAGTGGGTAAACTAGCTTGTCAGCGGCCGTACTGATATTGCTGATGTTTACCTTTTATACCGTACAGAGAGAATCTATTGTTGGGCAAGCAGAGACCAATTACAGCTCCCTCTCAATGCTGCAATGCAGCCACGAGAAATGGAAAACATCCTGTCAATTTTTTCTCTTTTTCCGCTGCTTTCTCCACTTCTATGAGCAACCTGAAGCTGAGTGACACACATACACACCTATTCAGTTGATGCTGTCAAAGCAGGTGTATCTGGCTGAAGGACTGTGGGAATACTTCAAGACTGAGCTACAGCAACTCATTACGAAATCAGTTCCTCCCAGAGGGCACCGAACATTACAGATCTGACAATGTAAGAGCAGGCTACTCCAGCTTAGATATTTCTTTCAAAGTCAGTGAAACATTGCAAACTCCTGGCTGATTGGCTGATCGGCCATCACATGAGTGTGCTATCCACCCAGATGCTATATCAAAGAAAAGGTTTGTAGACGTGTTAAACGCAGTTTTATCCACCATTCACCAATCCAGCCATGTGGTTCTGGGCTAGTCAGTCATGGGACGATTTACAGACGGTGCACCACTGACATTCACTAATTTTAACAAAAACAAGAAATAAAAAGAGTAATTACAAACAATATGATGGTAGCAATCAGCATGGATTTTTATTCAATTAACACTAGTCACAGTAAGTTGGGGATATTGTAATTTACTATACATGAGTGCTTTTCCTACTTGGTCTGAATTTTAATGAAATAAGTCAAGATTCCCTTTTATATGACTAATAATGAATGGGAAAAAACACTATTTAATTAGTTCAATACCGCTCGTCTGTTTGGTGACGTCGTCTGTTCTTGGCTGTTTGAATGATGAACTTGGAATTACTTACTGATAATACCAGCTTTTTATAGCCACGGAATTTTGAAATTGATGCCATAATGAAAAGGGTTTTCTTTTATTTTTTTGGTAATGGCCCCAGTATGAAAGGGACACTGTACACAGTGTCACCAATACTTCGAAAACAAAAAATAAGGTGTGTCCATCACCCCAATACAATTTCCTCCCTATCCCAAAAGTCTCTGAAGTGAAACAAACACTGTATGTATGAAATCAACTGAGTCCCTCACAAGATCCCTAACTTATTATGAATATTGTAATTGTAGTTACCAAATCCTATAATATGTTGTTTCATTATTAATACAGCCAGCGATAGTACAAAGAAGGCAACTCATTTTAATACAAGCAAAGTTAGAGTTTGAATTACTCTTTATTTTGGGTCTGTTGATTATGAAGTTAGGAAAGGTCTGCAGGGATCTATTTGGCCTTTCAGTATATAGTTTTCAATGGCATACCCTCTTTTTCGGAACTGGGTGCTTGAGCGTGGGTGAGTCGTTCAGCTTTTTTGAGCCACAATTTTCTTGTTGTCATAAAACCAGCCACCCGGCTGCAGTTTTAACGCAGTAAATTAAATGGTGAGTTGGCGTCTTGGCCCAGGAACCTGTTATAAAAATCTGTTGGGTTATTCAAAATCTAGTTCCGAAAGTAGATGCCAATAAGAAACTGAGCATTCTTTAAAAGGCGTTCTTTTTGTTCTTGTTGTTGCTGTTTTGTTTTTTGTATGTTCCCCCCCTAACAACACCAATTTGCTCACTTTGTGTCACACATTTTTTCTCTGTTGCCTTTTGCAGGTGGCTAAGCAAGATGAAAAATGGAAAAATGAACTGTTTTGATTGATGGAGTCACTACAGTGGCCAGACTGATCGTCTTCTGGAAAGTTCAGTCCCTGTTGTGGCATAATAAACTGGAAGCAGCCCGATTAAATGGCATTCACCTCTACATCTGTCAAGTTTCCATTATCAGTTCATGATAGCACTTGTAATTTCAGGTCTTGTTCCAAAATTCTTGAACAACCACTTATTTATTTATATTCAGCTTCCAAGGTGCCAGATTGTCTTATAATATTTAAAATGTGGCCTGTTGTCATAGTTCTTTTCTAAAGGCCTTAAAAAGTTGTATCGGCCAAAATGGGCTGCTTTTTTAAATGTTTTCACACCAGAAGTATGTCCTTTTTTGTGTTCAGCCATTTCACTCTCCTTTTCCCAGTGCACATACACAGGAAGGGAATCGAGTTTGTCAGATGCCGTGATACTGTTGACTGGCTAAGAAAAGCTTTTAAGAATCTGATGCTTAAAGCTTTCTCAGGGAGACGGTTGTACTTGCATGAACCACCTGAATTCACTGCACAGATACTTTCCTTACGTCATTTGAGAGATGGTTTTGGCAGAAAACTGGGCATTAACACAAACATCTGATTTTTCAGACACAATTTTCTGATGCATCAAGGCATCCCACAAGATCTACATACTACCTCAGCCTATTTGGTTTCTTACAATTTGGTTTCTTACAAACATATCAATAGATTTATATGTTTACATACAGGTTAAATATCTACTTTTGACCAGAAAAACGATAATTTTCTAATGTGATGTATATGCTTTTTCTACACAGAAAAAAATTGTCTGAAGGCATTTTGTTACTTGCAACATATTGTTAAAACACTGCAAAAATACTAAAGAAGAAAGTTTTACAGAAATAAAAATAGCCATTATGCACCACAAGGTGATTTTCTATTAAATTCATAAGAAGTGGATTAGCATATAAAATGCGTTGGACAGTAGGTGTGTAAAATATTCAAAAGCCAGTAAAACTGTGTTCTGTTGAATTGTGAAGGCTTGGAGATTTTCTGTTTAGCACTTTTAAAGTTTTAAAATCACACACCCAAGATGTAGTTAGATGTGTGTGTGCTGGATAAATAGATTAGGTTGGATTGGGTTTGGATTCGTAAGGAGCGGCCTTGCATTTTGGACTTTGCCAAACTTGAACTGCAGAAGAATGCTGAAGAAAGCCAGATTCAAGTCATGAAGTGTGAAACTGAGATTGGGGGACCACTGCAAACCAGCAGCGAGGTTAAAGGGGCTGAACACCTTAACAGTGCAGTTAATTCAGTATCCTTTGTGATTTTACATCAGGCTGCTTGTCATTGTTAAAACAAGTTGTGGTGGAACGTTAATTTCAATAATTGGCAATGACTAGCAAATTCAATTAGCTGTGATTACAACACTGTTGTGTTCAAAGTCTGAGCTTCTGTTACATCAAATGACAATGAAAGACAATGAAATAATCTAATTACGACCACGCCGGGACATTTAAAACAGACAACATGGGAAAGAGTTGTGCTTAATTGTTCATATTTTCTAAGGATTTTTCCTTCAAACCCTTTTTTTGTTGCTGTGCTTCTGCAGCCTTGCAGGAGCACTCCTACGCTGCAGCTGCTCACAATGCCGTTATGTAAAGATCAGTATGTCTTTCAGGCCCTTTCAGCGCTGCCTTTTCACTAAGTTTTGCCCAGACTGTTTCTTTTTTTTCTTCTTCTTTTCACCAAAAAAACATACCTGACCAGTGAATCTGCTGAACTCGCCGGCATTTCTTCCCGTTCAACTGGGGGCGTTGTCATGTGGACTGGACATTTGTGAACGACGGTCTGGACGTGACTGATTACTCACAAAGAAACTGAAGGATACCGAAGGATAACAGTCTGCGGCCCGTAATGTTTTCATGACCTTGATGTTAGCTGAATCTGATTCAATTTGTTCCTTTCAGTTTCACTTACCGCTTGTGGCACACATGCTCATGGTGTGCATTAGAACGGGGGTTGATAAGGTTGCTCCCACTGCCATTTTCACAGTTATGAGTCCATCAGGGGCAAGATAATTGCACACATTAGTAACTATAAAAAAATACATGCACAGAGATGCAAGCTTCACATCAGGAACATACTGTACCTGCAGGGGACTGACAGCTTGGACTGAATTAGCAATGAGGCGTGAACATAAAGGGAACCGTTTATTTTTTACGATTATTTTGTGTAATAGTGTTACATTAAATGATAATCTGCAATAGTCAGTAACTCTAGTGAGCCCCAAATGAATTATGAACTAATGCTAAGGGTCACAGATATATAATGTCTTCCGCATTTATAGATAAAGACATAAAGGAGTTATGCTGTCCCACATTGTGTTGGCAGCTTGAATACTGTCAGTTTACGTCAGAGCAGTTAGAAGTTGAGCATAACCTTGGTTCGTTGGTTTATATAATGTGTAAGTTTGAGTGTGGACAGCGTATGAGTGAAGGTAAAGAACTTTTTCAACAGATAAGTTAAGATAGCAGCTACAACACACAGCATCCTTTCACAATGGTTCTGCAAAGAGCTTTCGAACGTCTTTCTCATTCATACTCTGTGTCAGCCAAGGACAAAACGTGGATTTGCCGAGGACTGAACCACCAACTGTGTTATAAGTAGACAAGCCTCTGAAAACCTGACCCGACACCTGGCAACAGCTGCCAACCAAACTTAAAGCAAAGTTAATGGGGACCTCGTTCAAATTCAAAGCACTTTTTTTTTTTAGCAATGCTTCAGATGAAAATTATATGTCAGCTCGTTGTTGTTAGACACTCAGCAACTTTTGGTCATCCTCTAAGATGGAGCTCTGTGTTATTTTTTTTATTGAAAGGACAATGTGGGTAGGGAAATTAAAACATTTTCTAAATCATGGAATCAATCGCTAGGTTGGCGCAGGGACTCAGACCATCAGCCCCCTGCCTGCTTTTAACCTGAACCACATAATCATCACACATTGAAATCAAGTTAAACTGCATACAGTGTATGTATTGTATATTATTGGAAATGTGTCTAACCTTGCAGGTAATTAAACATTACAACCATACTGTTGGGGCGCCTTCCAACATCTGCGACTGGATCGGCTCCTCCAATCAGACTGATAGCAACTATATCAGCCAAGTGGATTACCAGCAGTTAATGGTTCAGAGCTTGTTTTTAAAAGCTGCTCCTTTGCCAGAGTTGCCTTGCAAGTGGTAAGTGGTTCCGTACCTCAGAAAAAACAAAATTGTGCATTTACAGTCATTGCTAGCTGGAGTGCATAGGCACTCTATCTTCTAATTTATTGCTTGTTGGTATTTAAGTTGAGTTGACAACTTCTACTTAGGAGTGAATGTGGATGTGAGTGGTTGTTTGTCCTTGTATGTCCTGTGTGTGGCCCTGTGATGGACTGGCGGACTGTCCAGGGTGTACCCTGCCTCTCGCCCGTTGACCAGGCTCCAGTTCCCCCCGCGACCCCATCAGGGAATAAGCGGCATTGATAATGGATGGATGGATGGATGACAACTTCTATTCCTCTATACAAAAAGGGATGAAATGACTTTACATCATTGTTGTTAGGTGCAGGGAAATCACGATCAGGTAGCTGGATGATATAAAACACAGAAGAGCAGCTGAAGTAAAGGGGCTGAAGTAACCACTGATGAATATATTGTCGTTGATAGTACAATAACAGAGTCCTACAAGCCTTTTTTTAACTTCCCGTTTGATCTGATTAAAATATGTCATTATCAGGGTTGCAAAAAAATGACCATGGTTAAGTCTAAATACTTGATAAAGCTGCCAGCACCTACAACACACTACATTTTGCAGTTCCACCAGCACCGACACGATTGACATCTATGTAACTACGCACAATGTCAAAACATAAAACTGACACTTGATCGGGAGGTTTAGGAAACTTAATTAAATAACATCAATTTTAACCAGAATATCAGAACACATCAAGATCCGATCCAGTGTGAGGTGGGTTTCAGTCAGTTAGTGAGGACTCTTTTCGGATCCCAGTGAAGCGTTCACGGGGGATGCTGCTATGATTGCACTTGGCTCCGGTTTTGCTTGGCGTTCTAGGTGCAGCTGAGCAGGTATCCGGGATGTCTCCCGGTACACCTGCAGCTCATCTGCCCTCATTGCGTGCTGGCGCCTGAAGGATCTGCCAGATTGTCTCGTAATCTCACGCGGTAATCAAGGCCGAGCTGAGCTCTTTATTGCATTGCGACTTTTCCAAGATAACCTCTGTGTTCTCCAGTCAGTCCTGCTCCTTGTTTCTCGCCAAAAATCTGTAAACGCCAAGCGTGGATTCCCGGTCCCCCACCTGTCACTTACCAGATGTTGCCACCTGCCGGTTCGCTCTGCCCCAGCCTCACCATGATCTACAATCAGCTAGCAGTAAAAAAAACAGACTATCCTTAGAGAGTGCCTTTTTGGTAGCAAAGTAGAGGACTTTTGATTTTTTTATTGGTGACAGTCAATAGCTACATTATAGCTAGATTGATTAACCTTTGTTTCTGCAATTAATGATGATGTCATAGGTGTTCAATGTTTTCATCTTCTCATCAAATATGTAATTAAATATTTAATTATGACACATTACATAAAATGAGATATGTCTACAGATACTTGACAAGTTTTGAATGTTTTTAATTTGGCAGTAGGAACAATATCAATGTCAGTTGCTACATTTATTTTTGGTACACTGCTTGGCATCCATTTGCTATGCTGCTTAATCCCTAGTAGGGTCCGGGTTGGATTGGAGTATATCCTGGTTGTTGTTGGGTGAGAGGAGGGGTTCACACTGCACAGGTTGAAATTTCATCACGGGGACGCAGAATGATGAACAACCGCACGCATTCACTCGTAGGGGCAATTTAGAAATGACCAATTAACCTATTGCACGTTTTTTGGACGGTGGACGGAAGCCACAGTACCAAAAGAAAGCCAACGCATACAGAGGGTGAACGTGCAAACCGAACACTGAAAGACCCCAGTCCCTTGGGGACTAACACTCCTCAGTCAGCCAGGTCATGGTAATCCTAAGAGCTCGAGCAAAGGCAGCTGGACGTCTCCTTGGTTCAGTTGCCTTTACTCAAGCCCTTGATATGGCTTATAGATGCCAGTAATGGTAGCTCAAGAGGTTTTGTCTCTCTAGCGAACTAAAAACTGAATCTGTATTAACACATTTTGTGAAATGGAACAAGACTCACAATACTTGCATTTGCAGCACTAGAACTAATGCCACATTATTGGTCCTTTTGATTTTGACCATTATGTCTAATCTTTTTGTCACATTTCAACTGGAAATTCTGCTTTTTTTTAGACTACCAGTGTATATTAGTATCATCAATATTCCCATGGCCATTTCTTCATTACTTAGCTGTTTTCAAGATGCTCTCTTTGGCATGATTCATGGAGTGTCATTAAATGAGCAGTCGTGGAGCTGCAGCGAGTGGAAAGATATTGGCTGGAAGCACTGTGTTTGAAACCAGTTCACCAGCAGTTTAATTTTGTGCAAGCTTGAATTAATTTGTAGTATATTGTTGCCTTAAGGAAAGAACAATGCAGGTGATTGGCTTTCATTGTATTTCTTTGCCAGGTGGAAAATGTCTGTTTCGACATCCATTTAAAGTTAATTGCACGTCTGCTTTAAATAATACAGCAAAGAGAAAATATAAACGCCTCATATAGTTGGGAGAAAGAAAGCCCACCCTGTAGTAGAGTTAGATATGAGGGAAAAATGGGTTTTAAATTGAGTTATACAACGGGAGAATGATCACAAACATTGCATGCCTGTAAAAGAAAAAAGAACCAAAGTGGTGACGTGCTTCAGTCAAGTCTGACTGGAATGGTGTGGCGAGACAGTAAAAGAGATAAAAAGTAGGAGTTTATGATGGTGGTTCTGCTGCTTCTTCTAAATATAATTTTATTCTGAGCCTGTTTTATTTGATTTTTATCACATATCTTTTTCTCGCGACTGTATCGCCCAATATACCTCTGTCATAAACTGGTTCACAGTATTTAAAAACCGAATCGGTAGCCTAAAAAAAAAAAAAAAAATCTAAACATTTTTTATGCCTTCTCTTCGTCCAAACCAGTAAATTAAAGCTACATTTCCATCCACATCATGCCCCCACTTCTCCCCATGAGTCACATCCTGTTTTGAGACGTAAGCCTGTTACGCAGCGCTGCCTGCTAAGCCCCTCAATTAATTTTGGCATCTTTTTGCAAAATCACATCAGTGAAATTAAATATGATCAGATATGCAGTGCAAGCCAGTCAACACAGCAGTGAGGCTGTCTCCGCTTCTTCCCCCAATTTCCTCCCCCAAATTAATCCAGCGCACCCAAAAAAAAAAAAGAATACCTGCAGTGTCATTTCTCCTGCACGATCACACAACTTTACCCATTACAGGTTTCTGCGGAAAATGTGTTGTAGTGGAACTTCTTCACCAGTGATGCCGCTGTCAGCAGTGCAAAGAAAAAGCTGATTACAGGGTGTGTGTGTGTGTGTGTGTGGGGGGGGGGGGAATTATCTAGATTGCCTGTCTCTTTCAGCTTCCACAGATACCGTAGCGCCCAAGAACAGAGAAAGGTACTTGACTCGCACACACTTGTTTATGAGATAATATCTTTTACGATAAGTCCCCCGTTCCCAGGCCCCGCCCCAAACAATATAAATGTATATGAGGGAAAACTGGGGCAAGCTTGAATCAGAATTTCAATGGAGCGCATTTTGTTTAGACTTGCAATTTTTGCCAGTAAGTACCACAACGCCCGGAATATCAATCACAAGCTCCCGCTCTTGTGCATCCAAGTCGTGTCTTTTTTAGGAAACAGACACCGGTTTGCTCAGTGGAAGTTGAGGCCCCGGCGAGAGTATCTATAGATCTGTACAGAAATCGCGACCAGAGGCAGGTGTCACAGGTTGTTGGTTTTTCCAGCATCGTGAATTATTCCTCTGATATGAAGTGCCAGCCGCTCTTTCTCACCTCGCTCTCGCGCTGTGAGCGCGGCGACATTTTCCCAGACCCCCGCGACCCCTCGGCACATTAAACAGAAACATTAACGGCCGTTCTGCTTGCTTATTCACTTCCACGGTTATACCGGAATGATGCTCCGAGACAAACGTCTGAGAAAAGGAAGAGAAAGAGAGAGAGGGGGCGATGATGGATCATAAAGAATGCGGTTTATTGGACATAATGGAGCTCTGCTTATGGGCAGAATAGTGAAAGACCAAAATAGGAGTGTCAGCTGTGTGTTACAGAGACCATAAAGCTCCCGGCTTCTTTCTGGGAGCTGCATGCATCCAAGCGGAGGGCCTTCTTGCTCATGTGCTGGAGAAGAAGAACGCAGAAAACTCCTACGAGAGGACCGGTCAGCCTTGTAATGACCTTTCAAAATCCAAACTGCGTGACTACTTAAGTCCCTTATATATACTACTTGATCCCTTATTGTCTTTTAACTGTGGTGAGTTTTAACCTATACAGATAGAAGAAACCAGGGTATTTTCTGTTGCTAAGATGTAAAAGTGTTATGTTTATACTATAGCTGTTTAGATTTGGATAAATTGCCAATGTCGAGACATGGGGGGTGCACAAAGACGTGAGCGTTAAAATGGCAGGCTTCACCAGTGTGATTGCAAATCCTCAGAAGCGCATTTTAGCCCCTCACAGCCGATCGACTCCCGGCTCTGCCTCATTAGCGAGTTTGGACAGAAGAGTTTTGAGCAGGTGGAGTGGGAAGGGAGTTTCATGGAGCATGAAGGCCAAACACGCGGCATCTCACGACGGTATCAAGGACAGCGTTCAGCAGAGCCGCGCCGGAGCCCTCGGCTGATGTTTAATGCAGTTTCACATAATGGGTGCGAGCTGGAAACTAATAAGCTCACCTGATAATGAGACTTTCCCTCAATTTTGGTGACATTTCTCCAATGAGAGTCTCCTCCGCGTGCAGCAGACTACAAACATCGGTGCCGCTTCGGCCTAATTTGTTTGGTAATTGTTGGTGGAGGGCAGAGTGAGCGAATCGTGGATTTTGTCAATAACTATTTAGGTTCTTACAGAGGTTCTAAAAGGGTTTGCTGCCACTGTATACATTATTTCCATAATTCAACCGCTAATATTAGAGCATGTTCACAGTCCTCAACGATGGTTGTCTTTACAGCAAAAGAGTAAGCTGCTATCCAGCAGAGGCTATATCTGTTCAAATAATTGTTGGACTAGCTTTGAATCTGTAAGGACATGACGTAATCTAACTTGTGCTGCGGTTAACGCTATCGAAAAGGCAAAACTGGATTGTTTGACATGGAAAACACCATGTTCAGTTTTTTTTCAATGTCTAGATGTTTACTTCAACTTGGCGCTTGTAATTTCTAAACTTTTCCATTGGAATGCATTTAAACATGGAACATTTTTCAAAGATTCATAATGTAAGTGGGTCTCCTCATCTTAGATTAGACAGAATAATAAAAGAGGGCATGCAATAGAAGGATTTGGTACTTAATGCCAGAGTGGTAACATTATATGATGATACCATTACATTAATGCAGATATTATGTATTCCATTATGCCATTGTCCTGCCAAAGAATTTCTTCTTTGATATATAGAGGGCACAAATTACATTATTTTATGGAGCTTATTAGCACATGTAAATTGGCCACTACAGTTAGAGTGGTTACATAACATTGTAACCATAGCCTAAAAAAGCATGTGTGTACATAATGTGACTGGGTTTGGATTGTTCTTTGAATTCATAATTATGCAATACGAATAATCCCACTATGTTTAATTATTAAAACTCTTTGTTTTTGCCTTCATAAGTCTACCGCCTAAGGATGCAGTTGGGCCATTTTTCCACCATGGAGGCAATCATTTCTATACATCAGCCAAATGTTACCTTTAGAAAGTATAACCAGTGAAGAGTAGTCCATATTAAAAAACTAAATTAGGAGTTTTTAATGAAAAATGTGATGGAAGACACCATTTTTATAACAACCGAATTCAGAAATAAATGTGCGTTTGCTGTCCAAGGATGCAGCTCTACATTAACAACAACCGCCATCACCCCTAACACAGAAGTGTATTCAATTAGCTGCCATTTAGACGTTTCGCTAATTAGTGAGGAAAAAATCATCACATTTGCTTGCTGTCTTTTGGGGCCGCCTTTGCACTTGGCTTGATTGCAGATGTGTAAAATGATAACAAGATGGACCGTTTCAGAGACTGAAATCTCCATCATCTCCAGTAACAAAAGGCATGGGGACATAAATAAGTGAGTTCCAATTCTACGGCAGTGACGGTCTGAGCTGTTTTACCTTGACAAAGCCATCTCACAATTAGTGAGATTACGATTATGCGTAGAAGCTAACAAACCCTTTAATGGTGATTCATATATTTTCTATTGGATGATGGCATATTTGAATTATTTATGTAGGGGCCTATTCAGAAATCTATTAGCAATGTTTCAAATATGTCTTCAGCAAAGAAAAAATGAAACAGGGAGACTTTTAACTGCTGCTAACGCATCATTTTATCAATCTATGCTGATTCATGATGCTCAGAATGAAAGGTCGGTATAGTCTGATGAGGAAAGAGTTTCTTTTCCGAATTATTAAGAAAAGGATTAAATATTTTGAATAAGTGGATCGACAGTTTACTATTCATTTAGATCCAACCATGAAGAATTACATTTCGTCTCAAGGTACTTTAGAGATAAAGTAACATTTGCCCACACAAATACACATTTGAATTTATTCAATTACAATTTTGCCCTGTTCATTCAAATTTAGATTTATCAAAAGATATGGCATGGCTATGCTGTCAAATAGGTCGTTCCAAAAGCTCCCTTTGAACCAAATCAGACATTAAAGGCTCATTTTAGAGGCAGAGAAGGTGTTTGCTATCAAATCCCAAACTGCCAGCTGGTTCCACAGAGAGGGGCCTGGTATCGAAAGGCTCTGCCTCTCATTTTCTACTTTTAGAAACTCAGGAGCCACACACAGTAACTTAGTCTGAGAGCAAACCGCTCTGTTTCGAAAATACTGGAAGGTGAAATCTGAAAAGCCTCCTGTATTAGAAGGCGTTTGCAACTCTATTCTGAATTCAAAGAGGACCCAGTGAAGAGTTGCTAGGAAAGGATCCCTTCTGCTTGTTCTCATCAGGATCATAAATCTGTTGAAGAATGATCGATAAATTGAGCTAAAAGTCTTGACCATCCGCGCTTCATAATGCACCCACCCAGTTTAATTTTCTCTCTCGCATCACCTGAATTTTTTGGGGACTATAATGAAGACAGAATTGGTTTAATACAGGATGCGTTGCTGGGGCTGTGCTCACACCACTGAGAAAAAAATAAATTAACCACAGGGAACACGTTGTTCTGGGTCATGAAAAGTCAGAGTTGGGTGTTTTGCGGGAAAATCAATCCGATGACATCATATTGCCGAGGAAGTTTGTGAGCTAGAAAACTAATTGACTGTGACTTCTTAAAGAATTCATTCATCTTGCACATTTAAAGGCCTGAAAGTGAGGCCTCCAGAGGACTGGGACGCTACAAGTCTTGTCTTCAGACTCACACCGCACTTTCTTTTTTTTTTGTTCGCGGTCGGGCTGCCTGACATTTTCATGGACATTTGGCTAAATTTTTAATCTGTGAAAAAGATTTACTGGCTTTCATGACATCGGTGTCACATCTCACACCTCTAAGGGCAGCCAAAGAGCAAAGAATTAGATAAATTCTTTAGTATTGCTGTCAATGCTAAGCAACAAGAGCGACTTCTGTTAAACTATGGATAAGAAAATGGATAACATTTATCAACAGCTAGCACAAATGCCACCATGCCCAGTCTCAAAACATAAACACCACATATCCAAAATGATATAGAAATGACTGCCCATCTATATGGGCAATGATGGAAAAGGCATACTGACATCAGAAACCCACACAATCACATCCGAGAACATGAACAAATATAATCTGGATCCAAACAGGTCTTCAGCAGAGCTTAAGAGATTTTCTTACAATGGAACCCAGTTTAAACATCATTATCATTATCAACCAATTAATCCAAATGAACGTCTAGAATCCAAGTTAATCTAAGGTTGCCTGGATATGGAACCGAGCAGATCTAATTGAATCTTCATTTCAATCCCCTTGTTCAGAGCAAACAGTTGACGGCGAAGAGCAAAGCTCCCTTCGGACGAGAACGAGCCTCCAGCAGGGCCAGAGGAAGAGGAGCATCTATCTGCCTCGGCAGATATGAGACATGGCATGTGTGCATGCTCTGTCACCGTAAATGCATAACTAACAGAGCTGATTAAAAAAAAAACCCATGGGAAAGAAAGTCATTAGATGAATGAATTGCTTCAGCCGTCGACAAGCTTTTGGAAGATTTAACAAGAACTTAAGGCTGTCATTTAAAAAATTTCCATAGAACAAAACAACGAATCACAATTAATTACCATCAGTTTAAGATTAAATGTGGGGTTAAACCCTTTGAAAGGAGTTTGTTGTACATTTTTGGAACAAAATGTTAGCTTGTTTTGTGGCAAGAGTCATTTGAATGTTGTTGTATTCCAAGTGCATTGCCTTCGCCAAGTGCACTTCTGTGAATATTCACAATATTCTTGAAAGTCTTTCACTTTCTAATAACTTTTCTACCTTTAAAATGATGAAAAAACTGTTTCAAAATGCCCCTACTTCCAGAATTTCTTACTATTCATGTGCAAACTTGTCAAACTTGCTATGAACAAAGTCATTAGCTGCAATTTTTTCCTATTTTCTGTGTCAACAGAGAGGGATTTGGAGGACATTTTGACAGACTAAGAAGAAACAGCACTCTGACGTCCAAAGAAAAAAAAAACAAAAAAAAACTAGTCACTAGTCACTATAAGGGATTTGGGACCAAAACCATGTTTGCATGAAGAGTAGATGCAGAACAAAGCCAGTCTGCTGTCAATACACGTGTTTGGGGTTATATTACCAGAAAAATAGGATTGTGATAACATTTTTCATCAAAGTAATAACACACAGACCAACTTTACACCCTGACTCTGCCTGCATTATGGCGCATTGAATCAGTGATCTTCAAAAGTCTTTCCAACTACCAAAAAGGATCTGGAGTTTTTTTTTGCGTTTTCTTTTTTGTTCATCGTTGAAGTTTTCCTCAGCTTTATTGTTCAAGGTGCCTTACCCCTGCTGTGACCTGACTCCAGTCACAGTCTCGAGTTTTGTTTACCGGCGGGGGAAAAATTGCCAAACCTGCCTTTTGAAGCATGCGGAACACAGCTTGTGCCGATCTGTGTCGCTTAAAACACGATGAGGATCACAGTGTCGCCGCTTAATGAACTAGATTGAAATGTAAATGCGACTCGCTTAAAAAGCAGCCGTTTAATGTTGCGTTTGTTTGTATTTCCACTTTTAACAAGGACACGGAAAGACCTCGTTTGAAGGCAGTAAGTCGAAAACGAGAGCTCAGATGATGCGGGGCCAAGTTTGACTATTTCAACTCGGCCAAACAGGACGAGTTGCGTGACATTCGTCTACTTGTTGTCACTGTGTCAGTTAGAACCACAACTGCAAAAAAAAAAAGGGATTTCAACTCAAACCACAGTCTTGAAGGTTGCGCTTTGGAAAAATAAAACTAAAAAAGAGCAAAAGCGTGGGCTGTTTGTCTGGGTAATGTCACCTATTTTACTTTTAAAGCAGGCGCATTGTTGGAAAATGTGCTCTTGAACCGAACCTGCCTTCCATTAACGGAAGCTGTGCTGTTGGAGGTGGAGGGTTGCAGCCCTCTAGGGATCCTTGATAAAAAGCCATTAGTCTCCTGTGGGCAATACCTGGTACTTACAGTATGTAATGGACTTAACATGCCGATCGTGTTGCTTTGTATTCTGTGTTTTATCCACCTTACAGGGATTAATCCCTAAAGGCTGATAGAGGCTAAATGAATATTTATGGCCGTAAACTGTGAGGGTGACGACTGTAGATAAGCACACGAACCACGACTTTGCATTTGACAGTTTAGTCTGAGTATGCAAGGACATGAGTAGTTATGTGGCTTTAAACCGGATGACACAATCAAATCCTCACATAACTGATGCGCTTCAATGCAACGTGAGTTTTAAAATACACAACAGTCCACATTCATTGAGTGAAACGAACGCTTTTGTTCACCCAGTCTGTGCTGAGCAACACTTGACTAGTTTGAAAAACTGAGTGAAGCTTTTTTCTGGCTCGTTTTAAAACCACGGGGCATGTTAATGGTTCCCAGAAAATTTAGTACGGCTGCAAGTAACAGCCACTGTTAGGGTCCTATTAAATATAAAGATCAATATTTATACAACCTCGAAAACTATGAATGTTCCCACAACGCTCTAGGCATAAAAGCAAAGTACAATAATATAGAAAAAGAGTGCATCCTTTTTTTAATTCCTGGGCTTTATCAAGACGTATTATAGACACTAAAAGCATGTCATCCTCGGGTGGTTTTATGATTAAAAGAGTGAATCACAGCTCAACAGCAATGCACGACCTTTAAACATAGTTGAGGTGGGGAAGCACTATCATCTGCTAATGGAGGTTTTGGATGGACCAAATTAGCGTACAGCTCATAAATCCCTCACATTCTATGAAAAAGAAAACAGGAGTCAAGTCATATCGAAGCTATTTTATCAACATGAGATATTTTTTTTGTTTTTTCTCATGCATTTTTGAAGGGTAATATTGCTACGATGGGTCTTTAAGTTAAAAACTTAAATTGAAAGCTTAAGATTTCTATTAGATGATGAGCCATTACCATTTTGATCACTGTTTTGAGGGAAGTGTTAAATTCATTTTTGGAATAATATTTAGAATATTGTCTTTATATGTATAGAGAAATACACAAATTATGATACTTCTCTTTCACTGAGCATATATGTTCATATAAAATGCAAAAGTATATCACAATTTACTGTACATACCACATGAGATTAGAAATGAGAGGTAGGGCATTGTTTCCATCAACAGATTTTGTTGGTCTTTCTATTTGTCTTTTGGTATCTTAATAATTCTCCTATTTTCAGTGTCAACAGGAAGTTTGCATCTCTTTTTTCCCTGCACGCTGAGCTCTCACAGAGAACGTAGTTTTTACCCATGAAATGTGTTAGTGTCACGCTCTGCCCGCTGAGATATGCACAACCACACAGTAACCTGACAGCGCCTCCGATTTGCATTAAAGTCTTTCAGATGTCATTTTAAGAATCTGGGAATGGCTTTCATGCAAATGGTAGAAACTCTCCCTCCTGACTGCCTCTTTGGTGATTTAGCGCACTTCTTAAAGTGATTTTTTTGCTGCAATGCGGTGCAAACCATTGAGCGAACTCAATCCCTATCATGTCAGCCCGGCTCCAAAGTCGGCACCAAATTGCAAATCAGCGGCTGGTGACACTCATGTCATGTTTGCTGGGCGAGAAAGAAAGAGAAAAGAGGAAGCTGGTGCCGTATCTAGCACCTGCAAATAGAAAACTGTCAGCGCTCAATGACAAAACCCGGATGACGCTGAGCAGAATAAACACTAAGCTCTGTGGTGTCGCCCCTTAATGAGGTTTTCAATGACGGGATTCCACGAAAAAGGAAAGAGGACTGGCACTGTGACCCCCTGCAAAGATCTCCGGAGCTCGGTGCCCATGCGTTTCTCTTTCCTCTGTGACCAAGATCCTACAGAGCATCAGAAATGGAGTCACCGCCATGGGTGGGCGCTCGGCTCTGTCTCTGATTTAGTGCACGGAGATGGCCGGAGACATTGGAGCAGCCTTGCATGACCGGCGGTAAAATGAAACAGGAAACTGACCTTCTCATCTTCAATGGGGGTTGATGGGGTCGGGTGATAGGCGGGCAGTAAAACGCACTAATAACGGCGTGCTCGGAGTCACTTGGGTTTGTGCACGAGAGAAAGGACGCGTGTTTTACAAATCTACCCATGCGTGCGAGCGGCCGATCACTGCGGAGCCTTGTGGTTTGCAATGTTTCTGTTAACCTGTTTACATAAAGGGCGAGCAACTCAGTCAAGGAATTTGAAAATTCAAATGCAGCAACTGCGAATGAGAAACAGCATGATTTCATCCTAAAAGCCGACAGCACAGTGCGATTCAGTCCTTCTATTGTGAGAAAACCCTTCGCCTGTTTTCAATATAACTGACGTCCGTGACAGAGTACGCTCTGGGTTTAGTGTACGTCAGCTCAGTAAAGATAAAGTGACTATTACTGTGGAAGACACAGAATGTGAACATGCAGCTTCTCTGTCATTTTGGCGCCCCATTTCAGAAGGCACTTTTTTATATTAGACTATGGAAAACTTTCTTACCGAACTTACAGGAAATGTGGGTCTGTTAGTTTTGAAAAAGGTAAGGGGCCTTGCAAAATTTTTAATAGCTTGGTGACCCGTAGATTACTCACGCTGATCGAGGAATCGATTAAGAAGTGTATCGTTCCAAATTTTTGGGTGAAATTTGGAACCAGTACTCAAGTCGAATAGATCCTCAGTTTTCCACTAAATGCCACAGCAGCCTAAACCTCAAAAAATAGTTAAATCCCATTAAAAAGGAACGAGGGTCAATCAATAACATATCGGTTGGTTGTGTTAGGATTTGGTTATAAATACTCACTTTAGCATAGTATGCTATCACATGATCTATGTAGATTACTGATTGTTTTATTTCTTTTATAACTATATGAAGTCTCTGGCTGTAACCACAGATTATCTTTGCTCTCTCTTTTCTTTCTCTCTTTTCTTTCTCTGTTGCATTAGATCCACGTCTTTAAGTCAACACATACACACACCATTTGGTACCACATTCCAATGTCATCAACATGAATTAGGACCTGGCTTGTTAGTCTGAGAGGTAACTAACCAATAGGACTTGGTTGTGTCCAGTCCTCCTTTTGAGGGGTGTGCCCAGTTTAGGAGACAAAGACCCATCACACCCAGATCTCAGAGCTCTTTGCCGACTGAGACCCTGAGAGAGAGGTTTCCTCTGTGAAGAGCCCAGCGCTGAAATACTTTACCTGTGACCCAATAAATGTCAAATTTTTACTCTTGATCGACTCTGGTTTATTCTCAGGTTTCCAACTAAAGAATCGGGCTAACAGTTGGATTCATTAAAACATCTCACAAACCAAATGGTAACTTGTCCGGGATGTACCATCTTTGTCACCCAATGAAAGTTGGGGAGATGTCCACTTCCAGAGTAATCCATCATAAGCCTACTTGGAGTAAGCATGTATGCTAAATTAATGGAAGTCTTCCATATATGTAATGTTTTTCCACCTTTAACTCTTTGTGTTGTTCACACTTCAGAACAGCAGGTATTGGATTAATTATCAATAATCTGTCTGCCATAGGATACGGAGATAAGAGTATCTTATTAAAATTTCTTTATAGAATATCACATCCAGTCATATCTGTGAGATGTGCTTTGACAATGACGGAAAAAGCTTGCATTGTCATGGTTCAGTAGATGGTCCAACGCCGTTTATATGCGGCAATCATACTTGAAACGTAAGATACATAATTCTAAAAGTGGGAAAAGGGGAAAGAAGGAAAATAAATCCTGCAGTGTGACTATGACCGAATGCTTTCATCCAAATCATTTTATGGTCCTCGAGAACATCTAAAAACCCCTGGCGGGATGCATTCACTTCAAACGTGTTCGAAGTTATTTATTCAAAAGTCTGCCGCACACAGCTCCGTCCATTCGGATCACTCGGAGAGGTGAGGAGGGATCTTTTCAAACAGTGCAAATAAGCGACTCTTACAGTGTAATACAAACAGCCAGCAGGGATGGATCTCAAAGCTGGGCGCATGCAGATGTACGGGAGAAACTCAAATTCTTAACCGTTCAAATCCTTGATCAGAGAGAACATTTCTCCTCTGCTCCTCAAAAAAACAAACAAAAAAAGTTCTTACTGTGAACAGAGTGTAATTAATTCTTGAACTGTTCGGTTCGGCACTTAAAAAGAAAGCTACTGCCTAAAATGCTGAAAGGCAGTGAAAATGTTCCCACCCCAGCGTTATATAAAACCGGATCGTTTGGGATGTATTGCGCAGGATTTCGTGCAAGTTCTTCCACCATTCGGGCCGACATACCTGGGGATCTCCAAAGCAGTCGTGCAGATTTTAGCACTGATATCACACGGGGAATGGCTTTGGGTTGAAAGCCCTTTTTGCAGCTTGCAGAAAGAGCAAAAATCTGTCTCATTTTCACCTTTTCTCCACAGAAAAGTGGCCTAGAGAGACAATTTTTGATGAGGGAAGAAGTAGCAAAAACCCATTGAAAAAAAGAAATAGAAATGAGAAAATATCAATTGAGAATAGAGAAATGAAATTATATGTAACCACAAGGTGCTAATGAAACGTCTATTATGGCACTAAGGCAAGTGACTAGTTAAAGAAAAGGGTCCATTTATTCTGGAGCAATTTGATATAGCCTGTTGGAGAGAATCTGATCTTTTAAAGCTTTAGATTAAAAATAAATCTCCTCTATTTGGGGCAAGTAAGCTTCCAGTCCATCAAGATCAATGTCTCGGTTAGCAGGGTCTTGAGGACTAAAGTTCATCCCTTTGCAACGCAATGGTTTGTGTCAGGAGAAGGTTTTCCGGTGACATTTTTACGACATCACCTTCGGCTTGGGTTTTCTTTTTCTTTTTCTCCATTTTGGTTGGACTAAAACACACAAATAAAACTGACAGGAGATTGTTTCTGTTTTTTGCAGGCATCATTAACCATATGCTAAATTCACGATAAGACGGCAGTTGTGTTGTGGATTCTGTGACTTTGCACTTATGGAAGATCGGCTACTGTTAATTTTATGTTCAGAGATCATTCTACCATGCTTATCTATCAAAGTTATAGCTATAAGGATATAGTATCCTTAAACGGTTACATTGGTGTATTATGCAAAGCTAAGAAATAGGTGAAAGCTAGTTTAATAAGTGACGTAGAGGCCTTCGTCATAATGTTTAATGAAAAATAAATAATTGTTTCTTCTGATTACGAAATCATAATGGATGAAGTTGCAGAAACCATCAAACTTTTTAGACTACAGCGAAAGGGTGGACCTCATTAAAGGTGGAAAAACTCTGCAGATAAAATACTGAAGGACATTAATATTTGATTAACAGAATTTGTTCTGCCTCAACGACTAGTTGGCATGGACATGATGCTGTACCTGGGTCGGCAATTAGTTTCCCCGTGCAGCTTGAGATATTTTAGATTTAGCAAGTAGTAAGAAACACCAAACAAAGGTCTGTGGGCTATCGGTTAGGTATCGTCATGATGGATCTTTGTTTAAAGTGCTGCGTGGTCTTCCAGGGAAGTTAAGAGTAGTGGCTTTTGGACATATATTGGAGTTGTGGTAAAAGTAGGCATCTCGTTTAATGTATTTAAACGAGAAATTAATGATAAAAAGAAGAAAAGGAAACAAGTTTTTCTGGGATTTTAAGTTATATTCCAGTCTTTGAGTGAATAGATCTGTTTGAAGGTCACTGACTAATGCCAAGAAAAGTCGATATGCACGTCAAACAAATGTTATGAACAACTTCAAACCAAAGTGAATCCAATGTTGTTGTTCCTGTATGGTGTGACATCCCCAATATGCAGGTAGATGCTGCATCTTCACTAGAGGGGAAGGCACACAACGCTAACTCAATGTACAGGCGGCCCTGTTTCCTTGCAAACTAAAAAATTGCAATTCGCTTTCAAATCAACTCAGTTTTTATTCATATGATGCCAAATCATAACAAACGTCATCTTAAGGCACTTCAAATGGCAGCCTTTAAAGCCCGGACGTCTTTGATCTACACAGCGGCGCCCCGAAACAGAAATAAACACAATTCAATTTCGCCGCCATATTTTTCTTTTTTTAACTTTGCTGTTTTCACTTTCAAAAGTAAGCCTTTTTATTCAAGTGTGATCATTGTCAAAAGTTCATTATTAAAACAAATACGTGCGACCGGTTGCGGTGACACCGATAACGAGGTTCTTCTTCCTCATACCTGGAATGAATGGAATAATCAGCTCAGAGAGAGGCTGCTGTCGAACGCACGTCGGCATTAAGGCATCTCTCATCCAAGCTCCCTCTCCCCCCGATGAGCTCATTAGTGGGCCGCCGAAAGCCGCGCGCCCCTGCCAAATAACGCCTTCCTCATTTTACTTTCCTTTTCCTCATTCCTCTTTTTTGTATGTTGCACTTTCACATCGGTGCATTGTCATGCAACGCATCAGTTTATCTAAATTTACTCTGTCTTAAGGTTCCTTTATGACCCTTTGTTGCGTTTCCAGTGACAGCTAATCATTGGTTAAAGCCAATAAATAAGTGATTTATAATGTCAGTATAACATATCTTTTTTATTTAACCACTTACAGAGCAAGTCTGTTTTTGTTTTTTTTGTTTTCTTTAATAAAATCTCTGTTTGACTTGATGTTTTACCACACTTGTTGGCTGGGAAAACCACAGCATGAACAGAAACATGCTCACCTCTCTCTAAGTTTGCCTTTTTATGCGGCACGTTTTGAATCGGTGAACACTCTCAACCTCATCTACGACGCTGAAAAGATAACAAGCTCAATGCATGTGCTCTACATGAAGACACCCTGATGGGAGGTAGATTGGATGGAGCGCTTACGCTCGCTGAGAGGGAGAAATTACCTTGAACTCTCAGCAATCTAAGAATCGCGTGTTCTCTCGCTCAGGGAATACTAGATCTGAACTATAGTCCAAAGAAAGGTCAGTTGTTTTCTAGTACCAAATGATCCCTAAATTTGAACAAGAGTTAAGTCAAACGATGACGAAATGAACTAAAATTGAATGAATTATACATATAGCATCTATGGTCTTCACTGGCCCAGCACTTATTACAAGATTGACACATATATATTCAAAAAGTAAAAAAAAAACAGTTAAAAAAAAACAGTTTAAACTGCTGGATATGAAAAAATTGAGATGTGCAAGCACACTTACCTGTAGATGAAAAAGGAAATTGGGCTTTTCCCTGTATATGCTTGGAAATGTGGATTTGCAGTGAGCACATAACTGCACAATACAGTGTCTAACATTTTGACAATTCCGTTTAGCAACTTAGATTTTATACTTTCTCCAACTGCAAAGTTTAAAATTCAGTGTAAATGTGTCTAACAATTTACTTTTTTTTCTTTACAGTGAATGAAGGTTAGATTAAAAGTAAGCTATAACATTTGTGCATATCCTAACTCGCCAAATTTCTTCCCCAATTTGTCGATTGTTTGGGAATGAGACTTTGATCACGATACAAAAAGTGTGCCCCCAAATTTGGTCTCACATCTGTACTCTCATATGATACACAATACGTTGGATTCTATGCCATGAATTGATCTATGCTCTCTTTTTTTATTGACAAATATAAAAAACAAACCTGTCTGTACACAACAAGAATGTTGATTTTTCCTTAATTTTTTCTTCACTTAAAATCGTGGACAAATCCCTCTTGGAAGTACAGTCTATATTTTTTCAGGCATTTGATAAACATGATCAATCCGATGCTTCCCTGGCGTTCTATTGGAAGTTTACCTCGTCTTATATTCATTTCAGGAAGGTTTTCCCTTTAGGCTGATTTACAAAAGAAACTGCACATGTGCTCTGCCCTTTTTCTTAGTTTAATACGATTTTTAAAAATGTTTCTAAATAATGAAAACATGCATTTAAGTAAACACATGTTGCCTTTTTTAAATTATTAATGCAAAACAAAATTGCGAGAGCTGGTTTCGTAAATCACCCAAAGCGTCCATTCCTTTCTTCTCACAGATTTTAATTTCTCTTGGGGAAGTGCTCTGGACTTTTTCCTTAAAACCAGGTTTCGAGTCAAATCCTCGCTTTGCAGAGCTGAAAGAATACGGCACAGAGTCAGAGAAACAACAGAGTCTACGTCCTCTGAGACTCCGGCTGGACTCCAAACTTCCCCCGGATCTAATCTGAGAGGATCAAACGGCGTCTGTTAGACGGCTAACCCAATCCGCAGAGACGGCAGAACTAATAGAGCCCGAAGAATATGTTGATAATGTCACAGAACAACACCCGAGTGCACTTTTATATGGATGCTTTTACTCGCATAATCATGGCCTTTCTGGAAAATTTTAGGAGGACAAATTTGTTATTAGTCAGGCAGTCATGATGTTATGGCTTATGGAGTCCCCACAGAATAATACAACCTCCACCATGTTTTACTATATATATATATATATATATATATGCCCTTCACTTTATTACTTGTAAACAAGCTGTATTCCCAAAAGAGCTTCACTTTTACTCTTTAGATCTGGAGAGATGTATTCCAGTTATCACTGTATGTTTTTAATCTTACTTCTTTTATATGTGTGCACTTCTTTCAACGTGGTCTCATTGGTCAGAAACCACCTCACCAGCGTTCCAAGTCCACAAAATGCTGACGTGGGAAGTTAAAACATCTCGGGTCGCTTCTTTTTGGACGTGATTTAAAACGCTCGAAGGCGCTGATGATTTTTCTAGAGGCCATGCTTTTTATCTGCCACACATGAAAGCGGTTTTTCTCTTAATCAGTTAACCTTGGCCGTTGTACTGAAATATTCAGGTGTTTATCTGTGTAGATCAAACAGCTGATTTTTTTGGGGGGTGTTTATCCCCTGAAGAGCCAATCACGTTCAGACACAGAGATTGGCAGATAAGGCAGAAGACAGCAGGTCGCAAAGACGGACCTCTAAGCTGAGAGAGAAACTTTTAAGGCCGACCGCTAACCAATGGGAGGACGATGAATAATTCAGCAAATGGTGTTTACGTGTACTTAGTCCTTTCAGTGCTTTAATACAGCTGCTGAGAGCTCAGCGGTAGGACTCTGTTGTTGTACTGTGGAGCCTCCATCTGTGAATGTAATTGTGCATGTGTGATGCCGGGAGATGCTAATAGACACCGTGCATGCCCAATCAAGTTCCCCGAGATAAATAAATCGGCGCGAGATTAGCAGCAGCCGAGATTGTGTTTGTGTTGCATAAATTTTAATTTGTCACCCTCGTATTAAGCTGTTTATCCGAAAACAAAATCGACGAGCAAATGAATTGTCAAATTAATAACAAAGGAGATTTGAGTCATTCAGGTTGTCTCCAATTACATTCAAATTAAATGTCTCCATGACAGCTCCGTAAGGGGGTTTGTCTTCTGCTTTTTTCTTTCTGTGCTTGTCAAAATTCAGTGAGATATCCAGGAATTTCCACATCGCCTACTTGTGTTTCTACCACGATACATCTGAGGGAAGTTGAAAGCAAAACCTCTAGGTCCTGTTGGTTGGTTCTTTGTGGATCAGGTTAGGGGTAATGCATCCCCCATATGAAGAGCCAAAAGGGGCTCAGCTTTAGAGCCGTTCTGTTGTTGTGCCTGGATCTATTTTCCCTGCTGGAAGAGGCTATTCCTTTCAGAATAGACTTGTCAAACAATACTGTCTGGTACCGTGTTCAGGAGGCTGATACATATGCAACAAATGAAGCGAAAATGGTGATTTGAACTTTGGGGGGAAAAATATAATAACAGCCTTTTATTTATTGTTCGGTTAGGGTCTAGTATCACATTTCATGCTCAGTAGTTTTATGATATTAACCATTGAAATGTTTGCTTTGCTTGTTTTTAAATATGTGTCTTATACATAAGCACTGTGGGTTGAGTCATGGCCTTCATAAAGATTTTTTTATAACTTTACAAGTCAGAGACAGAATACATGTTCAACAAAAAAAGCCATTTTTCAATGGATTCACCTCCTTACAGGAATTAAAAATAATCAAAAGGCATCTAGAAAAACACACTCAAGTGTGAAAAATAAGCTTTTTCACTTGACTAAACTACAAACTTACAGCTCTATAAATGTGCCACACACTCGCACCTTAAATTAAAATGGATTTATTGCTCTCTAATGAACAAAATTAATGAACTTTTGATAAAAACCTGTGACATAAATTAAATTTTTGGCTGCAGTAGGCTACCTTATTTGACACTGTGGGCCAAACACTAAAAGCAAAAAATGTAATTAAGAGAAAATGTCAAGTTTTTTTATTTATTTTTTTTATTTCACCACATCTGCCTGTTTAAGAATGCAGCCATTTTGGCTACTTTGGGGACACACGCCCCTTTTTAGGCCGCCTGAGGAAAGACTCTCACAGTGTGATGTGGAACCGACCTCTTTTCTTGCTTTTCCAGTCTGAGAGATAATGTTGCCAGTTGGTAATTATTGATATCAGTAGCAGGAGGAGAAAGCTTTATCTCCTGAAACGACATCAGGTCCCCTGACAACACATTTAGAGGTCGACTGCATTTCAAGCATTTTTTTTTTTTTTTAAACTTGATGCAAAAAAGCCAAAACATCCTGACATGCCGAGTGCTTTGTAGCTCGTTGTAGAGGCTTATGCTGTAAATGCTACCTAAAAAACGTCATTAACTCTTAATTGGAAGCGTCAGATTCAGTTAGTGACCTTAGCAATTTAAATTTAGGAAGTCAATACCCTTAATTCAGATTATGAACTTGAATGTTTTCATTCAATGTTCAAGCTATTCAAATTGTGGACATACAACTGGCAAATGAGAGAAAAAGAGCAGTGTTGTACTGGCATTGTATCAGAAACCTCTCCTTTTTTAGATACATAGTACCTATAACAGTAACTCACTGCACAGATCTTGAACAGGTTATCTTAAATTTTGGAGTAATTGCAAACTTTTGGAGTTACTCTATATGTGAATGAGTGCAACTGTGTTATGAATTCTACGTATATGCTGTCACGTGTAAAGGGCTGTGGAAAAAATATCACAGAATGCAATTGTTATAATGTGTCTGGCCTCATTAGCATCTGGATTTGTAGCAAACATGCTGATGTTTATCACCCAAAGAAAAATCTATCTTTGAAAATCCTGCACATTGGCCATATTTGCAGGACGAATTTCCCATTTTTCTTTGCTTAATAGAGCCTAAATTAGCGAATAGACTCTCATTTCTTTTACCCCCAGCTAGCATTAGCACACAAATGTCAAATGATGAACATTGAATAGCAATAAACTCGGTTTTAATCTGTGCAAAATTACATTCTAACCAGATGCGTGCTGTTTTCATTTGTGGTCAGAGCAAGCTACTGTGAGCCGTTCACAAGAGCTAAATCCATGCAGGGACAAATTAACAAGTATACTAGGAGCTATCCTCTTGTGATTGGATTTTCCAGGATGCATGTTAAGAGTAAATGTGAAAAGCCTGTGAGTTACAGAGAAAAGGAAATGCTGAAAAATGCTTTGTTTTAAAAAATTTAATTATGAATGGTGCACCTTTAAGAATGATTTTCTACTCAGTAATTTTCAATTTTGAATGCTTAAAATCAGATAAGAGTAGTGATTCTTTGCTTTTATGGAGAGAAACTATTAATTATTTTATGAAATTGACCTGCATCGCAATTAACTTTAAACTGATGCTTCTAACGACATGCAGTTTAAATTTGTGGTGTCAAGTAATTAGTCTGTTGGCCAATCAAAACTAAGCAACAGTTAACTGTGAAACTCAAATATTATCACCAACCATTAATAATTAGTTCCGGTTCTGTCATTTCAGACTGAGACCAAAATGTGTTTATTTTCTGTTTCATGAAAGAAGTCAAATATTTGTACAATTCATGAATCCAATAAGTGATTGGATAAATGAAAAATATTTCAAACGCTGTAAAGTGCTTTGCTGCTCAGAAACGTGTTTAAAAAAATAGAACCGAGACAAAAGGTTGGAAAAGCAAGTGAAAAGAAACAGCTGGAGGAGCATGCAACAACTATTCAGGTTAACTGACCATTTGTCAGGAAAATTATTGGGTATGAAAAGAGCACTTTAGGGAGGAAGAATCACCAAGAACCTATTCATGTGGTTCACCATGCCATTCACAAACACAGGTTAAAAGTCTAACAGACAAGAAGCCTTTCAAGAATATACTCTAAATGTAGCAATTTAAAGTACATTCTTCTCCCAAAGGTCCAGAAAAAGGTCCTCCACAGTTCTTATAAGACTTTTTAAAATATATATTTACAGTTCACGCATCATATCAACTTTTTTTTCTTAATTGCTTTGTTATATAAACATACCCCACAAACAAATCCCATTTCAAACCTGATCTGTAACTACTCCTTTAAAATAACTTGGCTTAATTGCTCTTTTGGTTGCAGAAAGTTTCCCAAATATTGCACGACCCGCAACTTTCTTAAAGGCCAATTAAACGGGGGTAAAATCATTTCATTTGCGTCTTGAAAATAACAAGCCTCTCCCTCTTTTTTGCATCCCACTAATGAATGGGATAATTAGGTCTCTCAGGCGACTGTTGAATGAACGTCAGCATTAAACCGTTTCTCAGCTTGACTTCCTCTCCCCAGACGGCCTCGTTGACTTATCCGTTTCCACACATCCTCGTTGCATGTCTGAAATATGTCGCTACGAACACATCGTGGGGAAAAATAATCAAAACCTACACCGTTTCCAAGGGTCTTTTGGCATTTATGACTCATAGCTCTTTTAGAACGCGTTTGTCTCATCCCCTGCTCACTGCCATGGCCCCGTAATATTTAAAATGACACAACCACGTTGCTCTCAAAAAGCTTAACCTGCCACAGTCTTGTTTGGTAGTTTTTTCTTTTTTTTTTTTTTTGTGCGTTTGCTTTTCTTCCTGTCACTTTCAAGTTCCATTTCACAAGCCGGTGCTGCAGAGGACTGGCTACGCTGCAGGCAAGGCCTCGCGGATTCAACTTCATCTTCAAAGGTTTTTTCGTTGTTGTTGGAGAGATAAGTAGCCAGTTGGCATTTCGATGACATGCCCTGCCCAAAAGAGGTGAGGTAGAAATATGTTGCCCATTCCAAACTGTACACACCAACCTTAACTCATTGGCTGCCAAAGACGTCTATAGACGTCAATTCAAATACAACCGTTCGCTGCCAAAGACGTCTATAGACGTCTTTTATGTTTTTCAATGCGAGTGGCTTGGGGGATGATCTGCTAAAGCTTTTCCTTAAATATCGGCTTCCAGACAGAGTATGTACTAACAAAGTGGCAGTGCCACTTTTGATGGGAGATGAGCATAGATTGTAGGCAAAAAAAAAACAACGTAATGGTTCGCTATGCGAGAAATGGCGCCGGTGAGACGCAAGTCGAGGAAGAACGGAATAAGGTAGAAACTAAATTTCTTTTCCTGATGAAAGAAGAGAGTCTACTCTTTCTTTTGGTGTGTTTGGTGTTTACATAGTCATTGCACAAACTATTCTGTGGCTCTTGAAATATCAGTCAAAATGCTCAAAAAACGTTGGCAGCATGGGACTCTCTGTTCTGAAAATGGCTGGCAGTCAATGAGTTAAGGATGAATAGACAAGGGACTTAAAACATTCCTATAAAAGGGGAGAATCCAGTTTTCATTATTCAAAATTAAATATTGGATCTTTCAGATCAAATTTAAACTTAACTTTATATTCCGTCCATGAGAAACCATGAGGATGTTATTTGTCCTTCCACTGGAATTCAATATCTTCCACACCGCGACTTTGACGATCTATCTATCAACTCAGCAACACTTCTTTTTTGGCCGGTTTTGCAGCTTTAGACGTTGGACATTCCTCGGCTTTGGGACTGGTCTCACAATAAAACCGAAAATTGCCATGACTTCTTGTCACACTTGTCCATTGTTGTGTCCAGATTCAACGTTGATACCTAATAAAAAAAATTAAAAAAAGGGACAAGCCTCTCCAATCTCTGTAAAGACGTGTTCCTTTTCCGTCAGACCGGCCCACTCGGTTACCTCCAACCCCCCATCTCATTACAGATGAGTCAAACACAGCCGTCGTGTCAAAGCCTCAGACGGAGCACCGATGGTGGAAAATTCCATTATACAGTAGGTGAAGGATTGCACTGGAGAGGGAAGGCTCCATTAAGCCTGTTTAACTCCCTGAGGGAGTGTTGAACACTAAAAGGCATCGAATTTATATCCGCCAATGTGACACGAAAATAAAGACATTTTAGATTCTCGTCAGACACAATGCCTCGGAATTGTTTTAGATTTTTAGACCTGCTTAGTTCCTAGCATATACATCTCATTTTTGCAGTATGGAAAAGAGGACTCTTCTAACACACAAACACGTAGTTTCCTCAGGAAGAACATGAAGTGTGATGACAACACAAACTATGACAAACCACCCCCTGACAGCAATATTTTATACATGTTCTCATATGCTGTCATAACCACTTGAATGCCATTATTCCTAATTTTCCAAGTTAATCTAAGCACTAAATCTAATTGGCTATGTTTAGCAACCACTGTTACTTGGTTAGGTTTGGGAAATGTTAGCATCCTTGGTTAGGTTGCACCTTTTGTAAAATGTTACTCCAACATGTCTGATGCTGGAAAAACATACAGACAATACAGATAAAAATGTTGCCAGGAAAAGGAATAATGTCCCCTTTAACAAAGTTGCTTCTTTTTGACACAATTTCAGTATTCCTATAAATGGGAACCTGAGAGTTGATTTTTTAAATTAATTCCTAAAGCTTATCATCAACAAGGAGTAAAACTTAATCAAAATGCAATAAAATCTAATCCAACTGTATCTATAAGGTACGAGAGTGCTGAAAAGAGTACATTAAAACATTATAATAACAAAATAGCGTGTGTTCTTTTGGTGGTGATGGCACAAAAGCTCATATATGACTTTCCTTCTTCTGGAAAGTCATAAAGGAGTAAGTATAAAACTTTTCTGAACAAAACTAAAGGTCCCAAATGTTTTCACATCTCCACCTATTTCCTGAAATGGACTAAACTAAATGGAGGCATGTGTTGCCATATACCGTTCAGCTATTATAACCAGATCATTAGGCACCTATACATTCCCACATTATCAAGGCTTTTGAACTGAGAGTGTGCTGTCCATGACTTGCAAGAGCAATTTCAACTTTTTTGAGACCACTGATGACAGAACAGTTTTCCACTTGGCTTCAGCCCAAACTAAACAAGCATTGTCCCAAAGCAGACGACAGATCTGTGGATGGTTTTCACAGATGACATCTCTTTCGCAGGATAGAACTTAAATCTTTTTTCATATTGCATGGTAAACAGTATAAATAGATTGTTATTCTGACAAGGAAAGGGCTGCATGGGCCAAGAAACTCAATATCTGTCTTGAATGCGAACCCAAAGATCATAATCAAACTGTATTTATATTTAGCCAATTCCATTGGAAAAGATTTCTTCAGATTTTTGGTGTCTTTTGATTTTTTAGTGTACTTTGGAAAATGGGATATGTATGCTGGTCTTTTTAACTTCAACTTAAGGACCACTATTCTGAGATTTTTACTGATTTCTGGACCTCCGCTAATCATATCTTCTGAGACTTTGCCTTTGTATTGTGCTCTTTTTATACCCGGTTACCTTGTCAACCTGTTCCAGGTTAACCCCTTGCAGTCGGCTCTTCCTGTTGTTTCTGGACCACTTCCTCTCCCAGCCTTTTCTTGCTCTCATCCTAACCTGGAAACATGTCGCTGTCACGTTATATCTGATGGACGCGTGGAGGCAGAAAGTAATCACGTCATGCCACCATACGGAACCACAGGGATCTCCCCAGGTGTTAGTCTGATTCATTTCCACCGTGTGTCAACAGATTTCATCAAAATGTCAAACGCGAACTGATGATATGATGACATTGATGCCCTCCCCTGCACCTGAACCACCACATACAAACAGATTTCGATGAGAGAAAAAGAATAATGTCATTTCAAATTGACGGTGCCCAAAGTCCAGCTCATGTGACCGATGTCACATCAATCTTAACAATGCACTGAACACTGACCAGCACATGTGTTTACTTTAAAATGGAGCTCACTATTGCTCACTGTCCTTTTGCATATTTTCCTTTAGAAAAGATTGCTTGGTTTTATAATTTTTCTAAGAAATCTACAGTCTTTAAACAAAAACACAAAATTATTGTCTTCAACGTAATGGTCTTTCCCCTGCTTTTATCCATCTTAAATTGCTCCTAAGAATTCAAGAGAAAAATGGCTAAATATGTCGCTAACTCCATAAGAATCTATTGCAATATCATCTCTCAGGGCAGAGCGTACAGTTGGGAATGAGTTCCAGGCAGAAATATCTGGCAGCAAATTGTGGCTGTCCATTTCTCCCCTGTTGAACAGCGACTTTGGGAGGATTTTATGGCCTAATGTTTTATGTTCGTTTAGTTTTTATATTATGATCTACACATAATTTACAATAATTTGATTTTGACTACTACTTTATGTTAATCTATGTATGCTTTTGCCCCACTTTTCAGAAAATGAAAAATGAGAAATCACTGTAAATTTTCCAAAATATTTCTTTTAGCATAATTATTAAAGAAATATAGCGCAAACCATACATTCAGAGAGGCAAATTATCGCTTGTTAAATTATAATATAGACTAACCCAAAATGTTGTAAGGAACAGAAAGCAAAAGCAGTGACGGATGTGAATGTTGGAAGACTTTGAGCAGCCACACACACTCACGTACAAGTTTTCCGGCATCTGTGTGAGACAGGTGAGTCCTTTTAAGGTTCCTCCCCTCATACGTTTCCTGCGCCGTTAGTTAAAAATGCACAGCGCGCCGCATTAATAGTCAAGCAATGGCGTTCATTGTTTATGCTTTTCACGACATTCTATCAACCGACATTCACCACTAAAACATTTTATGCTCCCACTTCAAATGGGACACGCTGAGTTTGGTTCTTCTCAGATCTCGAATCACTGCTCGCAAACAATGTTTCCACTGCCTTTAGAGGCTGTGACACACAGAGAATGTTTTGTTGCAGTGTGGCTTGATAATATCGCCCACCGCGGGGACGGAATTTGTAAATGGGACAATAGCAGTGTGACGGCCACAAAACTGCCATCAGTTTCTTATATAATTCCACCCAAGGGTTCCAAGTGTAAAGTGTAATGAAGTGAGCAGAATGAGTCACATTTTTCTTAAAAAGAAAAAAAAGAAAAAAGCTAACTTGGGACTGAATCTGTGGGTCGACAACATTAGTTCCTGTTCGAGACCAAAATGTGTTATGAACGGTAAAGTGTGGCAGAAGCTTGTGATAATGGTCCTGACAGGCCCATGCTGCTTGGCTGTTTTTAGTTCCTAACTTTCTTTTTTATAGGATTTAATCTCTGTATCCAATGAAGTTACTGTCCAGCTTGTAAATGAGTGTCGTTGTTTACCTGTGGACCGTGTCAGCAGAATGGACGGAGCCACTGTGACGTCCAGCTGTCTCTGAGATGCCATTTTGCTATCACCATCTTTGCTTTTTGGGGGCCATATAACTACATTGAGACACATGGGTGGAGCCTTATAACAATACTTGTAGCCTGAATGGAAACAGATGCCTGATATAGATAGAATTTATTATTTTTTTAATTGAAAACTGACAAACTATTTAGTGCATTGCCTATTTCATAACAATATCAAAAAGACTTCATTCAGTTTTTGGCCAAAACTGTCTTTAAATGTGTCCAGCAACCAAGACAGTAAATTATTGATGAGAATAATTATTTAGTTTTTTGTTTATTTCAAGAGAAAGGATGAAGCTGTGAACTGCTTCCGCAGTGTTGCGTTGCATGTAAACCACCAGTAAACAATGCTGGCCGTGGAGATTATTATTCTGATTGAAAACCTGCTCGGATGAGGAGAGATGGCATCCATCCCACTTCAGAGGCAGCAGCTCGGATCTAGAGATACGGCCAAATTTATAATTCATCCAAAAACATGACAACTTGGGGTTGAGAGTGGCACACGAAGTTGCAGCCAAACGCACGTCTTTGAAAAACCGAAAGGACTGCTTCTTCTCCCAGACCACCCAAACTTCAATAAATGAGTAAAGACAGTCGGAGCAAACAGTGGAAAACCTAAAAACTGAACTAGAACTGTAAGGGGGTTGTTGAATATGAGCTATCTCTCTTGTTGAATATGAGCTATCTAGATCATCTTATTGTCGTATTTAGTCAAACAGAAACCTGCCTACAGAAATTAGGGTCATGTTAGCATTATTAATCCCTACAGCTATTTGAATGCTCACATACTTAACCCATCCCAAAGCCTATATTAATCTGAACTCATTTGAATATCTAACCCGTTTCAGAGTCAGTGCCTGAACTCTCACGTTTAAAAAAAAATCTTAGTTGTGGTGAGTTTTAAAAGACAAAGGTTTACTAGACAGGGACCTTAGCATTCAATATAAATGTTGCAAACAGTTCATTTGATCAATTATCGTTTCTCCACTGCTACGTGTGACCTGAACTTTACCCGACTCAACACAATTTGAACCAACTTGAAACTTGAACCTGAACTTCCGATGCGATGTGTACAACAATGGATGATGTTATCTCTCTGAAAAATGATGCTCTTGGTAAGGACAGGCCGCTTCTAAGAGGTTTAGTTGACATCTCCTGGCCTTGAAGTGGTCCACCGTTTTACAGGAATCTCAATCACTCTAGAAAAAACTTCCAAAACAAACGTTTTCACTATTGTTAGAAGACAATCAGAAGGATTCCAGGTTGATTGGCACTATAGCAATGCTAGCGAGCCCCAAAAAATCAAATAGAGAAGTTAAGGCTACGTTCACACATCAGCTTGAAGTGACCCAAATCAGAATTTTTTGTCCTCTATCCCCTCTTTTAATGACAGCGTCACTAACACGGATGGGAGTTTTTACAATGCGAGCCAGGCCTCGTGGATACGTAGTCCTAAATCCGATACGTGTCCGATCTTTTCAAATGCACCCCGAGTCAAACAACACTTTTCCTGCTACACAAAAGAAACAAACAACAACCACGTTGGACAATAATGTGTCGAGTGAGAACCAACAGCAAAATAGCGCCTTTAAACAATCCACTTGTATTCTATTGTATTTCCAACCTTCCTGATCAAATAAGCTTTACCCCAGATTGATGTTTACATATTAAAAAATAGAGCATACTCTCGATTAAATAACTGTAGAACTTAAACAATTTCCCTTGAGAAGTTATTTCAGCTCAGCTCTAGGATCATTTTGACAGAAACAGTGGGTCTCAGTCGGGATTTGAGGGGCTTTGTTGCACAGAAACGGCACCGGTGAAGGTTCCCAGCGATAGCTCCTTTGCCTGTGACGGCACTCGCGTCTGTGCTGGTCCGTGTTGGATTTCAGTGCCGTTTCTGGTACAATCGCCCAGCGCAATCTGTTAAAGAGGCTTAAGTGTGTTATTTGGATTAAAGGAACTGCTCCAGGCTGTTTTAAGTCAGTCAGTTTTAAGGAACTGTTCAGCTCTTTTCTGTAGTAGCACATGTAAGTGTTGTGTGACAAGTATATTTCTAACTAAGTGTCATTTTATAGACATGTTATAACACAGAGATTTAACGTCTTCCTGTGTCTGTCACATTGTCTATGTTTAGCGTTTCGCCACGTGATGATGTACTTGTTAGACATTGTTGATGTAGCCACAAAATGTGAAATGGCCCCATAATGAGGCAGGAGAGGGAAGTGTTAGATAGAAGTGTTAGCTCAGAGAATTTCACCAAAGAGTTAGAGACCCAAACCCACGCAATGATTTCTATTGTCCTTCACTTTTAAAATTCACTCTCCCCTTGTGACTGCTCACTGTTCTTATGTACTTTATGTGCTCTAACCGCTTGTCTTGGAATGACTTGACATTTTTAAGGTAAACGTTTTATCATCCGTGGATGTGGTCAGCAGGTATTTCACGGGGAAACTGTCCTCCACAAAACAAAGCGCAAGGAATATTGTGGCGTCTTACGAGAAAACGTGGATTTTGACACCGCCTCAATCAAAAGTGCAAAATTTTTCTAATGAAAATTAGATGTATCTTCTGATACTTTGGGCATTTCTTTCCTAAATAAAAAGGCTTATGAATGTGACTGAAAGGCTGAAGAGACAAAAAAGACAAAGAAAACATCACACAAGTGCCATCTGGGCCATGGAGACAACTAAAAACACATAAGTACGGTGGTGTTATGTTCATCCCATTCCCCTGTACACGTTTTACATCCCACTCATCTACTTTCCTGTTTTAAAAAAAATGTAAGCATAGTGATTATATATCAAGAAATCATCCCATCTTGAGACCACATGGACATGCACATTTTCTTAGTGAAATAAAGAATTTTCTGGAACATCCTTCTAACATTCCTTACATAATGCGTACATCAGAGCTGGCCTTGTTGGTACTCTCCACACTGATACCCAAATCATGTTAAGGACGCCTAGTGTTAAGGATGTTCAGACCAGTACCTGAAGGAATTTTTGTTCGGACTTCAAATTTTCAAGGGGGAAACGTCGTGTAAAGACTGAGCCTCGGCCTCTCGGAGAAGAGCACAATGCTGGATTCACAGTCGGCCTTGTGCCATTTTCACATAGCTGCGGCTTTATTGCTCAGCCAGTCTTTGTTTATTGCAGCGTGGCCTTGGAAGCCGTTCCAGCCTCTGATTCAGCTCCATTGCTTCTCAGTGGCGGGCGGCTTAAAGCGACTCCATTGCGGTCGCCGAGTCCCACTGAAATGGCGACGTGTAGGTGGTGCGGCACCTTTTCAGAGCTTTTTTATTCAGCCTCGCTGTCTAATTACTCTATGCGCGCTTCGGCGGGACTGGGATTCTTGTTGACAAGCACATGAAATGCTAAGAATAAGAAGGAGAACGAAGAAACGGCCCTCGTGACGGCCCTTAGGTAAGCATTTATGCCAAATCCAGAAGTGTGTCCATCATTTTTTTCCCGGTTCATAACTTCGGTCGCAAATACTTTCGAATGAGAGGACGTTCTTTTAAGGCATGGCGAAGGAGTGGAGGAGGCAGTGTGGTGGAAGCTGGTTCGATCCAAAGCGGGAAGGGGGTTGCTTGATTAAAAAAAGGTGGAGGGGAGGAATCAATATCCTATCTTTTGTGTCATAATACACACACAGGGTGTTGGTTGAGGAGTTAGGCCGGGTTGAACTTTGACAACTCTCGCTGAAACGTTGTCTTGAAGGCCCCAACAAGACAGCTTTCTGTCATTTCACGACGGCTGGAACCAGCTGACTTTCGAGCTACAGAAAATTCATACTCCAGACTTTTATTGCATGCTCTTTTTCTTTTTTTTTTCGACAAAATAAGCCACTGGTGGTTTTTATCATTGACATATTTTAGTTTAATTTAGTTAAAAAAAACTATGCAACCAGACACAGAAAGATGGAGTTATTTTTATAATGTTCAATGTTTTACTGTGTAAGAAGTCTGAAACACCAAAGTTTCAAAAGATACTTCGGGAAGTATTTTTTTTTTAAGTGGAAAAATGGGAATATCCACTAGAAGAAAGGCTGTCACACTTTTTTTCTTTAGTTTTTCTTGTTTTTTTGTTTGTACACTGGTAAAAATAAGTTCTCCCTATCTACGTTTGTGGGTTTATTTGTTTATCTATTACTGAAAAAAGAGTACGATTTGTCTTAGAGTCTCATGAGCTCAAAATTGCTCATAAATTCTCAGCTGTGAGGTTTTAACAGCTTGAAAATATTTCAGGCTGAGACCACATTTGCTTAATGAAAATGACAGCAAACACAGCCTCTGTTGTCTTTGAATATTCATCATGCTATGGGTGCAATTTTTTAAATGTATTTATTTTTACATATAAGAAATATTCTGGGGTCACGGTTACCAAATTGAATGAAAAGTAGGTTGTATCTGAAAGTAATTGGAGAACGGATTGGCCGGAATGTCAATCACGCCTGCTGTCCTCAAAACCCAGATCAAAATAGATCCTTTTTTTGTGTGTGTGTGTGTGTGTGTGTGTGTGTGTGTGTGTGTGTGTGTGT
>JABUIW010000011.1:3173629-3188449 GCA_013363375.1 Menidia beryllina | reverse complement strand
TGTGTGTGTGTGTGTGTGTGTGTGTGTGTGTGTGTGTGTGTGTGTGTTCTGAAAGAAGGGGACCAGCATGGGCATATTAGACAGCAGGTAGCTTCAAACAGACCATGCTGACTGCAATATGCTCTCCTCGTTTTTCCCATTTATAGGCACTGACTCTGTGAGAGTCGCTCTGATTTTGCCGTCATCAAATCTCTTCTGCGGGGAGCTCTGGTAGATATTGTCAAACCGGCCTCAGATAAGTTATATTAGATAGTTTGTCTTATCCCCCCGCCCCCCCCCCCCCCCATATGTTTTAGTAGGGGCGTAGAGGAGAGGGGGGGTAACCTACTTTGAGAGTATGGACGCGCACCCGCCCCGTACAGACTATGCACCATTTCACTCGGGTTTGTTATTTCCATTTTATGGCAGGATGAAATAGGCTATCGATTGAAGTTCCCCCTCCTTCAACTTTGACCAAGATTTTGTTTTATAGTGTTGTTGTTCTCGGTCTTTTTTTTTTTTGGTCTTGGTTGTGGTCAGCTCCGGTCGGCGCGCCTGGGAGCAGGACATCACCGGACCGACCAGCCGGGGTCGGAGAGCGCAAAGAAAAGAAAAAAAAAGAAAAGAGAAGAGAAAGCGACGCGCCCGCGATTCATCCGCAGTTCCATCGCTGCGCGCAGGTGGAAAAAAGGGGAGAGGAGAGGAGAGGAAACAGTCGCTCAGGACGCACGGGTGAGACCGTCGCGGGATATCAGACGCGCGCACGATTTCTCCCGCGTGAGGGACCAACTGCTCTCCTCCTCCTCATCCTCATCCTCATCCTCCTCGGCGTGACATTTGATCGGAGGCATAGTCTCCGTTTTCTCTCTGTGACAAAAAAAAAAAAAAAAGTTTGGGAGAAAATGCTGTTCCGCACCGCCGGTGCTTTTTCACGCAGTCTTGTGGATTTCGGCGTCCGCGTACTCGGCCAGGCGTCACTTGAGAAATAACTGAGATTCTTTCGCTCTTTATTTCGGTGCCAATTACCTCAGAGGGGCTTTTTAAACAAAATATTTTTCTATTCCCGCACCTCACCGCTCTGACCCGGGGGATTGCATCCGTCTGAATTCATGACGCGCTCCATTATGGACTTCCTCGGACTGTACTTTTTGCAGCTGGCTCTCATCGGTAAGTTGATCAACACTCGGCATGAAAACGGTCGAAACTTGCGCGGGTTGGATGTGCCTGTTTCTGGGAAAGGGGTCGCGGCTGACCCGTTTCGGACTCGTTGAGGTTCGTGGTTCTCCAACGCGTTCCCGTGCGCTCAAAGTTGAACGATGAAATGTATCTCTGCAGGATTGGTCAGTTAGATCCATTCGAACTGGGGGGCATTAGAAAGAAAATGAGAGGTGATTCAGGCAAGAAGCGGGGGGAAAAACAAAAGAAAGGATGGATGGATGGATGGATGGATGGATGAGAGCATTATCTGATGCGTTAATGGGATAATTGAATCGACCGAGAAGACCGGTCACGTTTTCTCCCCATGCGACATGCCTATAGTTTCCTAAGACGGAAAACGATATAGTAGAAGAAGAGGGCGAAAAAGCAGCGGCTGCTGTTGTTTTTGCTTCACTACGATGATGCCCAATGCAGACAAGTGTGTGTCAAACTGTTTTATGTGTGTGTGTGTGCGCGCGCGCGCATGCACGTGCGCCTGTGCACCTGCCTCTGCAGGTGAACTGTCTTTGGCTGGGCGGTGCGCAGTGGAAATGTGTCCGTGTGTGTGTGTGTGTGTGTGTGTGTGTGTGTGTGTGTGTTTGTGTGTGTACGGCGAGTGCGTGCGTGCGTCGCGTTTGCGTGAAGAGAGGCTGAAAACGCGACGTTCAAGGCGCAGCCCACGGTCAAATCAAACAGTGGGTTCATTAGCAATGAACGGCAAAGACGCACACACACACACACGCACGGATACAGACACACACAGCATTCCGTCTGCGGATCCTGACCTCTTCAGGTGGGGCAAGTCACGCTCAATCCCGTTGTTGTTTCCAACTTTTTATCTTGATTTATCTGCACGGGGCTTTGCCACATCACCCACAGAGGAACAACGGTCCCTCTGCAGAGCAACGCAGGCAAGCAGACTGTGTGTGTGTGGGGGGGGGGGGGGGGATTTGTATTTGTTAGATTTATAGCTTAAATGACGAGCGCTCTACATCTCAGGCTCCCATTTTTCCTTTTTGCTGCAGCTGTGATTTCAGACAATCTCAAGGTGGGCTGACGGCACATAGCGAGCTGGGGGGTTAGCTGAAAATTCTGATGCTCCCGGACAAGATCTCCCACCACCTCAAACTCTGAACACACACACACACACACACACACACTATGCTACCTCGCTTTTTTGCGCATCATATGGAAAACACGTGCCACCAGACTGGGCTGTCACTCAGGATATGACCTGGCTGGATAAGTGGAAGCAGGATGTGTCAGGCAGGGTGGAAAAAGCAGTCTCTTTCTTGCTTTTTATTCTCATCTTTTCAAAAAAAGGATGCGTCGAGGAGGCAGGGTCTCTCTGCCGAGGCCTTGGGATCCCGTCGATCAGTTGCAGACTCAAGAGAGGCAGAGGGGGAGATGAAAGGGAAGCAATAAAAGCCAGGCCTGAACATGAGAAAAAAAAAAGAAGGGGGAAAGACAAACGTGGACGGTTTGATTGCAAAGGTCAGGTCTGGGGCTTTCTTGGAACCCCAGCAAATAGTGTAGCAAAAAAAAGCATTTTACATACCGCCTGTGCAGTAATATCCCTCAAATCTAATGAACTTCTCTGTGGAAGAAGCCCGTTGTGTGAAGCTGATGTGTGCGTGACCGGCTCGTTGTGCCGTTGCATCTCATTAACTTCTGAGAATATAAGCTCCTTCAAAAAAAAAAAAAAGAAAGCAACAAATAAAAAAAACAAAACAAAGAAAACATGCATATGTATTCTTCAGGTTCCACTTAACATAATGGCTCACTGATTATCTGCCCACATGGCCGGGAACGTTTTACAGTCATTATTGTAATTAGTTGATCGGTTTATCTGAAAACCCTGTTGAAAAAGGAAGATGGGGGGAGGTGGGGGGGTGGGCAGGTAAAGGTTTTTGAATATATGGCTTAGTAGGGGCACACCTGGTTTTCACTTTGTTTGCAAATGAAGCAAACAGATTTTCTGGCTTGGCTGTTTACTGTTTCGATACAAATTAAGAAGGTAAGTAGCAGCTAATCAAAGACGTTTCATTAGTTGATCATGTTTTGCCAATTTTCTCATTTGTGTGTTAACACAATGCCAAGGAGGAAAGACATCAGCAATGATAGGAGACGCTCATAGCAAATGTCCATCAATCTGAGGGGGGACTCCAATTTTCAAACATTTTAGGGTCAATCGTCGTTCCACTGTTAGAAAGATGAAGTAAAACACGTTCATATCCGATATCCCAGCAAGGTCACCTCAAGGTCACATAGCTAGCGAAAAAACAAACAATGAGCTAATTCTCAAATTTTGCAGGCCACAGTCGACACATTCAGTGTTTTTAAGTTGAGGGCGGCACAATTAAGGGAAAAGCTGTCGCATGTTTTGATGGGATGCCAAAAGTCGCCGTGATTTTGTCTCATCTCATCCGGTCTTGTTTTGCTTTGTATTTGTTTTGTTTTTTTACAAAACCAGGCGATGTCTAGACGCTGACATTTTCCGTCCAATGTACCTTTTCGCAGTGCAAGAGTGTGTCGAATTTAAAGCAGATTTATTGACAGGGGTGGGGTTGGAGGGGGGTGGGTATCTTCAGAAAAACTGTGTGATGGAGCACAACTTTGAGTTTTATTGCATTCGAAGCAGGACTTTACCCAAATTGCGGTTTTTCTGCTTATTCCGAGGGGGGGGATCTTTGTCTGTTTATTAAAGTTATGTGAGCCACATTCTTTCTTTAGGAACGAAAGCTTTATTCTGATATGTGAGAGATTTTAGGGATTTATCCAGATATATTTATTGATATATCACTTTTCTGCTGGAGCCAGTGAAACAGTATTTCAAGGTTGTCTTCACATCTACTGTGCCTCCTTTATATGTCACTGAAAATCCAGAAATAGAGTTGCTCAGGTTACTGGACTGAGGTTTTTTTTTACTAATAAAAATGTGTGGCCTGAAATGAGTTTAAGCCATTCTCCTAACATTGCCTCTGAGAAGTATCTCAGGGGCCTCAGGGAATGCATAGCTTTTATTGGGTTTGCTTCTTATCAATAAATAGATAAATAAATGATGGTTTATCCCCAATAAAGCTGTGTTCATTGATATATTTGTCCATTTCTGCTGTCAGACAGTGAAATGAGACCGGAATTGGGAGCAAAAAGTAGTCGATTACACGTTACACATGTTATTTTGCTGTCACATCCTATTTCCTGCCTCCTGCCCTGCTCGAATAAACCTCTAACTTTACGATGCCAGCGTCATGTAGTAAAGAATCCATCGGCACAGTTGATTGCCATCATGCAGTGAGCTCTGTTTACACGGACAACAATTATAATGTGAAAACCACCACAAAGGCGAGAACCATGAAGGCAACACCTTCATTGTAAAAAATTAAACATAAGTCTTAAACATAACCCTGAACATATGGATATAGTGGTATAACACAGTCATAAAAGCATCTGCTGTGTCTGCTCAGGAGCAGTTCTAGGATTAAGAGCCCAAAACATTCATCTTTGCCTCAGAATCTGATCAAGCATCCATAGGAAACACTGGAATAAACATGATCCATAGAGGCCCTAACCTACAGATGAACCAAACGAGTGGAGGCAGCGAGGGGCAAATCTTGCGCTTGAAGGGAAACTCTGAGTTATTGTCTGACAAGTTCGCAAGCCCTTAAGGGAGAGTTACCTAGCTGGAAACATTGTGCTTTTGTGCGCACGGTGCGTTCACTTGACTGATGAAAAGGTCAGACTTCTCCGTGCCTAGCTAATTAAGCTGGAAACTGTCCACTTGGTATACACATGTTGAAGTATAGTGTGTCTACGCTGTCAGTTATTGGCAATCCTGTCGCCATCGTACCGTCACAATGTGGACGTTTAAATACTATTCTATGTTTCATTGGTAAAAACATAAGTCTTAAACATACCCCCAGCTCTTGAAAGACAGATATAGTGGTATAACACAGTCATAAAAGCATCTGCTGCTTCTGCTCAGGAGCAGTTCTAGGAAAAAAAGCCCAAAACATTCACCTTTGGCTCAAAATCTGATCAAGCATCCATAGGACACACTGGAATAAACATGATCCATAGAGGCCCTAACCTACAGCATACAGGACTGAAAGGATACTCTCTAGTGGTCATATAGGTTAAAGGCACCCAGGAGGTCCCAGGTCTAAACCACTTTCAGGAGCCTGCTGGGCACCCCCACATTGCGAGGTGGACGGTTTTGTTTATTTTGTTATCAGACTCTACCTTTGGCTTTGAAATGGGCGTGCTCCGTCTTCAGAAAAGGTTTAGTTTTGTTGAACAAAATGGATGTAAGGCTGCAACATTTCTTTTCTCTTTCACAGAACCCACTTGAAGGAAATGAACCGGTACGCATTTTTTGATATGCGGTGCATCATTTCTTTATATTTTGGGGTTTCTTTCAGTCTTTCAAAGCGCTCTTCAGCAATAGTATTCCAGGCTGTCTGAAGGCCTGTCAAAGTTTTTGCCTTGAAATCATGCTACTTTTTCCACTCCTTTTCAGTCCAGTCCTTGTACATTGGCCTCTCTAAGGAACGTTGTTCTTTTACCTTTCAACACAAACTGTTCAAACGTTGCAGACACCTCACTTGTTAACAACTATTTTGACAGGAATCTTGAGCTACTATGCGGTTATCCATCTTTCACAAATACATGTGATTTATATCCATTTATCTAGTTGGACGTATTAAAAAACAATGGATATTTTTGCAAAATGCCTTTGGATGCATCTTTTTCTTTTTAAAAAGACCAGAGAACTGTTCCTGAATAATAAGAAATTACGCCAACCTTCATTCTGAATCTTGACTTCTAATCACAACATTTTCCTCTCATGTCCATTTATGTCAAACGTTTTTTTATCTTAATTGCGCAATGTGTTGACAAAAATGGGGCAAAAAGACTTGGTCGCGGAACTTCGATGTCACAGGGTCACACCTCCCACTCCTACATTAAATTCCATTTCGTGATCCAAAGGGAAGTGTGTTTCAAGTTTTGAACAGTGTAACACTGGCTGAGCTGGAGCGGCAACGCTGGCATATCACAGGAGCCGAGGACAGCTTTTTTCTCCAAGACTACATTAAGACTCTGCAGCTGCTGCTCAGACTACTGCCTAATTGGTCTCCGAGAAACAATGATGGTGTGTGTGCGTGTTTGAAGAAAGTAAGTCAAAGTTGTACTCGGTGCCGATAATCTCCAGTTTCTCGGCGCCTCTCTAAAGAGTCCCCCCAAACTTGTACGCCGAAGTCATTAACTGTGGACATGCGGACATGGAACTGTCTTTGAGATTGACCATTTTAGATCTGCATAAAGGGTTAACAAGAGCAAAAAGTAATAGGATGGTATGCAAAAATCAACTAATAGAGGATAGTCTTTTTGATCTATTGAAGGTTAAACGCTTTTTGATTGTTTGAGTCCGTGAGACATAATTGTCCCATTTTGAAAGTTTCACAGGACAGCTATTAAATTCTGGGGAGAACGTGAAAGACATCCCAATTGCCCACAGGCGAGCGCATCATTCCCCACAAATAGCCTCCTAATTAACAACTCACACTATCTCGGTTAACTCACCCCACACTCTCATCCTCACAGATTGGCCTCCAGTGTATCCGAACCCGCTTCTTCCTTTGCTGTCAGCAGTTATTTAGCCTAATCATGATGTTTTGCATGAGAATGAATAATTTGCTCCTCGCGCGGTTTACGGGGCTTTTTTTTTTTTTTGCAAGCCCGCGCTTTATTTATTCGAGCAAATAGCGAAGGCCGAAAATGTTTAATTCATGCTCGAGCCTATCTGACGCCGTAGCATTGCAGAGTCACCCGATTCCACCCTCGCAGGGAAATCTCCGCGGTGCTTTCAAGTGCGTTTGACAGAGAGAGGCGAGAAAACATGGCCAGAGAATCACAGGAGCAAACATAACCGGTAGAGGAGGATGGGAATGTGAATAAGCCTGGAGTGTGTGACAGGTAGAGATGGGATTAGTATATATATATATATTTTTTTTCTTTAGGCTGAACGTGACACGGGATTCAAACATGGAGGGGATTCGTATCCTCCGCAAATTGGCCAAGCCTATGTGAATTACTCTTCAGATCCCTGTTGTGTCATCTTACCTCTGATACCCTAAGATACACTCCGGTGCCTCCTCAAAAACCCACTTAGGCATTTGTGATTACTGTTCCCACCAAAGACCTGTTGCCACACTCCCCTAAAATAGAGATAAAGAGATGTCTTTAGCCATTCTTGCCCCCTTGTCTATACTTCAACTGATATTATTAGTGACGCTTTGACCCCTGATACCATTCATCATTTGTTAGCTCTTTTACAACGCGAGGAACTGCGGGTGGGCGTCGTCGCTGTTCAGCCGAGATTCGGAGCGTAACGCTCTTTGTCGTCTCGTTACCTTCTGCTATCACCGCCGGGGCAAGTAGCACGATATGTAAAAGAGCAGATGGATGTAATTACAGGCTATCGGCAACGAAGAAAAGAGTTAAATTTGGGCCTTGAGATGGAGATAAACATTCTGCGCCGCAGAAAGGAGAAGCGAACTGAAGCCCCTAATGCTGGCGGGGAGGATTTTTGCGGAGTGAAAACTCAAATGACAGTGCTCCTTATTATGTTAAAACCCTGTCATTTCCAGCGGCTTTTGTTGAGGGACGATTATGCCACAGAGACAATTACCCTGCCCTTGCCATACTGAAAGGATATGGCATTTACTGTCGGTGTGTTCCATTGTGGAACATTTAACTTTGTAATGAAAAGGCTGTAAAGTGGTCCGGGCTTATTGTGGGAAAAAGCCCTAAAAGGCGACGATTGATCAGAGAGAAAAGTTTGGCGAGCATCGGGAAACGCAGCATCGAGTCGACTATGCTCGAGAGAAATGGAATCGGTAATTGTTGGGTCTAAATACGACTCCTAGTTCCTCACTATCAAGAGTTTAGGTATTATTCAATAGACCCAGGAAGAGGCATCGAAATAAAAGGCTCGACACAGAGGATACGTTTTTTCTCAACTGTACAGGAGGGAGAGACGGAGTGGACCCGAGAATGCTTCTCGCAGCCACACATCGAATCTCACCGTCATTCCTCCAGCAGTTGGGTTTTATTAGACTGATAGTTGCTAAGCAGTGTACATATTATGGGATAGGAAAGTTTTGGACACAGTATCTGTCATGCCCTTATAAGGTTTTTCCCGGTAGTTGGCCTGTTGAAGGCCAGACCTTGGAAGACACAGATGGTAGACAGGTCGGCACCACAGAATGGTCAAAACACACATATAGGAAAGTATTGGACGTCATGCCTTTGTCATGTTTTTCCCGGTTGACGTCCAAACCTTGGAAGATACAGATGGTAGACAGATGGGAGACAAAACACACATATTTTAGCTTATTCATGGATTTTAGCTTCACACTACTGTAAATACGAAAAATAGCTTCTACAGTAATGAAACCGGGTAACAATGATTCATGGTCCTTCAAGCGGTAGCCAACTGAAAGCCGGTCAGTCTGAAAGTGAGTATTTAAGCATATGCGGTTAACAATATCGTACTGTGGTTGGTTTGCACCAAACGGAGTGAGCCTCCGTTGGATCCAGTCCCGCACAATAGAAGCTCGCGCTTATTATCCACCATTTTCTGGAGAGTTCTGTTGGAGACAATTTCATTTCACACAGACTGGGCTAAGAAAAACCTCCCTAATAACCACGAGGCCTTGCGTATTAATCACATGCTGTCTCGGTGTCAGCCGGAGTAACTGAGCATAGTGTACTTCATTTATCACTTTCCAAGTCTGAACACGCTATAAACCCACAGCCTTGCTCAGAACCCATGTGATGGACAGTAAATGGTCGGGAGCAGTTACTGGACAAACGCAATGCTTCAATTGACTCAAATGGAAATCTTTTAAGATGGTAAATGTAGAATTGGATATAAGTAGGTAATACGGGTTCATGGGGTTCTTTTATGGTGAGCGTTTGGAAGTTACACAGCCTGTTTTCTGCTGGTTTGTGTGATTTAATACCTTCTCGTAGAGAACTTAAGCTAAATTTGAGACTCCTGTGCAGAATCTTTGATACGTTCAGGTTTTTTCTGTATAGGTATTTTGTTTTATGTTGATCAGCTGGAGCCACCCCCTCAAAGTTTGTGTGTCGTGGTTTCTTAGTTCATTCCTTAGTCTTTTTTCTCAGCTCCTCATGTTTCGGGCTCATTCTGTTACTGTCTGCACCACTGTAGGGGGGTATCTCCCACTTATATTTTCAGACTTCTAATCCATACTTAGAACATATGTTGTTGTAAATATCGACTATTTCCCTCCTTTTAGTAGTGAAATGCCATGTATGCCATCGCTGCTTGCTGCTATATGCTGGACTTTGGCGTCCTATCTGGCGTTTTTACCATTTATATCACAGAAAGAAAAACGAAAAAATATTTTATGAATTTCGAACACACAGTATGCACAAAATATAATTGGAAATGAGCCAATAGGGAGAGGGGGTTTATGGACCCGGATGAGCACTTGCTTCAGGCTAATTGGTATAAAATAGCACAGCCCCGCTGAGAAATATATCAATAAAACTCCTTTGACAAGGTGTTTCAATTCATACTGACCTTATAGTTAATTATTATTATTATTATTATTATTATTATTATTATTATTATTATTATGTTGATTGACCCAATCAAGCCAGCTAATTTCCGCAGTTCTTGATGATGTGGGGTCATGTAAGGTAAAGGACCAGTCGTTACCTGGACAGTAAATGAATTGGTGGACAGTGACATTTTGGTAACTTTTCTGATTTAATGAGCTGAGAGAAAGCGGTGGTGCTGATTAGATGTTTTATGATGGAGAAATCTCTTGCCATGGGGAGGTGATCATTTTTCTTTAGGAAAGTCATCAACTCATTGAAAGGATCAATAAGCAATCTGGATCTCAGCCCGATTTGAAGATTTCTGTTTAAAAAAAAAAGGTCAATGAAAGGCTTCATTCCTTATCTGTCAATTGTCACGGGAAAGTTGGGAATCTGACTAATGAAGAAAAAAAATCAAATACACTTAGTATAAATATTGTGGGTTCTTTTTTTTATTCATGATTCCATTATTTGGTCCACATAGTTAAATGACTGGACTTTTATTTCTTTAGTTGAGTTGAATACAAAGCCCTTCATCACAGCATTTCTTAAATCTTATTTTTCTGGGTTAGGTCGAGAAAGCTGGAACACTCATTTTTTTCATTTAAATTCTTTTGTGTCATATTTGTGATTCCGTTTTTTTATTAAACCCACCGGCAGACGAACGCCCTCCTTTCATGCTTTTCACCCGGAGTTGTAAATCTCTGCCTACATTGGCTCACATATAGGTCAGGTCATCTTAAACGGGCAACTTTCCCTCTTGTCATTTCTCTCCTTCTGAACCCCCCCCCCAAATGAGAACAGGCTGCACGGTCTGTTGCGGGATCTTTCAAAAGCCTGACAAGACCCGGCCTATCTGTCTGTTCGGGCCGGGATCAGGGGAGCTAATTGGTTGCTAATCAGAAGTGCAGTTTCTGCCATGAAAGGCATGAAAGAGCAGTGTGAAATTAAGATTCAGGGATCAGGTTCAGGGGGCCAGGCTGTCGACTGACTGAGGCATCAGGGGGGCGAAAACAGCCTGGGGATGTTCCAAGAAGGGGCCAAATCGCTGCGGGGGGATCCGCCCAGCCTGTCTCAGATATTCGCCAAACCCAGTTTACAGGGGCTAATGAAAAACTTTGCAGCTCCAAACTCTGACATGGTTTACGCTCTGAGGTCTGTAGCAGGCCTCCGAGCTATTTTTTGTGTCTCGTTTCTGGACAAACGTGTTCCAACTGGTTCTACTAAAATGGAAGGATGGACTCATAGAAAAACTAAACTTTGAAGATGTTTTAGATTTGATTTTAGATGGAAAAAGGAGTTGGTGGCTTCATTTTTGCTGTCTTGTTTCCGAGAACAGTTACAGTGCATTTAATTAACATTAACAATTGACTTTAGTGCCATATGTTGTGCTCTATCATCTTGAAATTTTGCGACTTTTTCAGGAATTTTAGTCATTATCAGGACACTGATAGGAGGGAGGGGCTTTTTAATAACTTTGAAACGTGTAAAGCAGTACAATAGTATAGTGAGAGATGCTTGGTGTCACTATTAATTATTTATATTTAAAAGTGGCTGTAAGTGAGCAGCCGTGTTGTTTTAGCTTTTGTATCGGTCGGTTGGACAGATACTGACAGAAGCCCACTCGGCTGGAACTTTTCCATTCGGAAAGACCAAGGACCTGCTAAAGCAGTCTTGTCCCAAGATGACATATTTTGTATTATACGTATTTGACACTATGTACTATTTTCATAAAAACTGATTTAAAGGGGAAAATTGGAAACTGGAGGATTGGATGGATGAATGAAATTGATTGAAAGAACCTGAAAAGTAAAAATTAGAAAAAAAAAAGTAGAAAAAGAAAACGAAAAGCACGATCACATCTTCTCAGGGCTCCCTGTAATTGAACTCTACATTGTGTAGAGCCCCCAGTTGGAAAAGGCAAAGAGATAGCCTTGGTTTAAAACAAGAAACCACACTAAATATGCTGGTGGGAAAGTGCTAAAACAGAGAAAATATTCCCCACTAATGAAAGTGAAGTATAACCTATTCATCAGAAAAACACAACCCATGGCCACAGTTCCTGGAGGACACATACAAACTTTTGTATTTTGAAGAGAATTGCAGCAACATGACATAAGTTTTAATATTTTTGAAAAAAAAAGTTCTTCCTGAAGTAATAAAAAAAAAATCGGCACGGCCTAATCTTAAGGAAAACGTGTGACAACAGAAAGAGAGTCAGATGATAACAAGTTTAATGTTGATCTCATGTTTAACTGCTCTTTTTTTTAAGCTATAAATGCATGTGTGTCCTGCAGGCACCAAGTTCCATGTGAAAATCTTGCACAGCTATTTTGCAGGTCTCCATATAAACCGAGAGTGGGACGGGGCAACCCCTTCCTATCTCTGCTGAGTGGATCATCTTCCTTTAGCTAAGCTGATAAATTTTGCCTCCAAGGTTCTTCTGATCCAGCACATCTAAATACTGTTTTTTTTTTTCTTCATTTATTGCGGAGGGGGATTTGTTGGCTGTCATGATTGGCATTCTGCACCTAATCTGCACATAAAAAATCTGGTTTGTGATTTCTCACCGGGTGACCAGGAAACGGCCAAATCAACTAGTTAGGAGAGTTTGTTTTTTTAAAAATGGTTTTTAATGCTACTTTTGTGTTCAGCCATTCTCCTGCAATCCATGGTACATCCAGATGAGGAAGGATTTAGTTAAATTCTCCTAAAAATAAAACCCTGACCTTACTGTTTTCAACAAGTCTTGTACCTTTTTGTTCCTTTTTTTTAATTATTATTTAAAGCAGACCTTAAGATGAATCGAGCTGTTACACCAGAGGTAGGGAAGCTTAGTAACACCGGAATGAATACGAATAGGATTTGGTGGCAATGAAAGATACAAAGTGGTCTAATTAAGTCCCTCTCGATGTGAATTTAATTTCCCCAGGCCTCGTGGCATCCTGTCTATGACAAGAGAGCACCTCTCTCTTTGTCTTCCTCTCAGCAAATTGCAATTAGGCAGTGGGTGTTTGTTGGTGTGTTAGTCAATCACACTTAAAGCCTGGGTTTCAAAGATGAAAGTGGCAGCTCATTGACTTCGGGCCTTTCGATGGGTCTTATTCGGAACAATTGACAGCGAGCTGACGTATTGATTTAGCTTCCTATGGTGGTTGAGTATTTAGAAGATGGCTTCTTGCAGCCAAACAGTTTTCAAATTTTTTTTTTAAATGCATATCTACATTACCCGTGCAGATCTTTGTACTATATCAGAATTCTCTGTACATTTCGGAATGGCATTCGCAGCAGGGGGGAGGTTTTCAGCTCTCGGAAATTGATCCGATTTTCTTTGGGGCACGTTTCAATAGCCGAGAGCTGTGGTGCAGCATTTTGTAAACAAGGAGCCTTTCGTTTTAGAATGCAGCGGTAAGCAGCCGGGAAATGGTAAACAAGGTAGACGGTCAACGCCTGGGCCCGTTTTAATTCCCTTCGAAAAGGCTGCGGCAGAAGTCACGAAAAAAGAAGGACGTCGTCATGCGGCGAGACACAAAGTTATGGGCTCACACGCATGCCAAGTTTCCTTTATGTATTGGAAACTGAAATAGTGCATCCAGTTGCATTGGACAGCTGCTGTGACTTCAGAGAGCCGTATTTATTTACAGAAGGATTTTTTTTTTTTTTTACACCCTCATGTGGAACACTGAATATAAGCTATAAAACCCATGTGCCTAGTGACTCGGGGCGATGGCAAGATCAAACAACAGAGTGAGGGGAAGAGGAACTGAGAGATAGAGCCGAGGAGAGGAGGAAAACCAAAAGACTGTGTGTGGGAAAATATCGGAAGTCCTTTCCAGATGATTGCTGGCTTGCCTTCATCCTGACAGTCACGTCTCATCGTTAGATATAATTAGCTGCTTTTAACTAAGTCTGTTGCCCCCCCCCCCACCCTTCGCCCCCTCCCATGTGATCCCAGACTCTCCCTCTCCTACTGAAGTGTGACCCAACCTCACCGCTATTGATCTAAGGTCACCGGAATATCGAGCCGTGACAGATTTAATTTTTTTTTTTTCTTATAATCCACCATATCATTTACCCCCAGATGGTCAGCTATTGGATTTCTCGCCAGCGCTCAAGTGGCAACATGAAACAAGCTTTTTGAAATGTGTTGGCACTTGGAATATGATCAAGGTCCCGGCACTTCTCTTTCCCGCTCTGAATGGGGCCTCTGTCGGGGAGTGGTGAGAGGATTAGAAAAACTGATAGCCTCTGAGGCTAGTCCCCCTTTGTCTTTTTCAAATGCATCCAGCCGAGGTGAATCTTTAAGTGTCCCTAAAGGACGGTCCGAAAAAGTAAAGTAAAAGCTCGGACGGTGCTTTGAAAAGATCAGCAAATCGAGAAAAAAAATGCGAGAGTCCGGCCTTCCCCGTCGGCTGCTGTGACCACTTGTCCGGTCAGCAACCCGAACCAAAACCGGGGACCCTACGTTCACAAAGCGCTGGCCAGTTCCGATAACAACTCGATTAGCCGAAAGCCCATCGAGCTGCGGCGGGATTCTCTCCATCGGCGTAACCGGCTTTCACAGGGTTCACGAGGTTTCGGGTCCCGTCAATAATCGTTTAAGAACTTAAACGGCGAACCAGATCTCCGGTGCTCCAGGAGCTAGGTCTGATCAAAGGGGGGGGGCGCCCGACACATTTCATCAGACCAAGAGTCAGGGAGTCAAAAATCTGCTAGGGCCGGAATCATGATGGATTATGAGACTTGACGACGGGTTTTTTTTTAAATCGAAGTTGGAGCCTGATCAATCCTGACAACCAGAATGAATGAGATCCTTGGCATGTGTGGGTTCCGTTCTTCCTCCTGTCCCATTTCTTGTCATTACTTATTTACACAGGGCAATAATGTTCATTCAGTTTCCTCCTCTATCAATATGGAGCCATGGCTGTTAAACAGTGAATTATGAAACACTTAAACAAAAAGTAGAGAGAGAGAGAGAGAGAGAGAGAGAGAGAGAGAGAGAGAGAGAGA
>JABUIW010000011.1:3143844-3173619 GCA_013363375.1 Menidia beryllina | reverse complement strand
AGAGAGAGAGAGAGAGAGAGAGAGAGAGAGAGAGAGAGAGAGAGAGAAAGCTATGTTGAAGATATATCCAACCTTTAATGGCTCCCAAGAACTGCTTTATACTTATGAAGGGAAGCATAAGGAAACGGGCATCTTGACTGTTGCTGGTCCTCTTGATTTGCTAAATGAAACAATCATTGTCCTGCTGTTCAGATGTTGATGATGTTTGCATGCACTGATTCCAACCATGCATTATGTGTATTTGGCTTATTTTGAAATGATCTAACTTAGTACGGAAATCCTTCAATGACTCTGTATACAGGAACTACAAAATAGCCCTATTTTTACTTCCATTTTTCGTCCCTATTGTTTCTTTTTAGAGTCAATCGAAGCCTTTGTTAAAACACAAATCGCAATCCAGTCATGTTAAAATTGAATAACTCTGTAATACCCCCCTCTCTTTAGTTTTAGACATGCTTTAGAATAAAAAAAACAACTTCACAGGGGGATGCAGTGTTCAATTAGTCAATACCTTTCTCATTAAAAAAAATGCTAATCACATTTAGGTGTTGAATATGTTATAGGAACTGAGACGGGATGGAGAGTGATGCAATACTATCAATCACAAGATTTTGAGTTATAGTCCAAGACATATTAATGCTTTTTGCTTTTCTTTCATTTTAAACATGACTTTATTTGGTTTTTTTAACATTCTTTTTATGCACTAGCTTCCCTATTTAGAAGCAGCTTTCGCTATATAGGTTTCACATTCCATAGCATGGTATTTAACCATTGAAGTTGCAGGTTCTGATATTTTTCTATTTTCTTTTTTTTTCTTGTTAATTGCTTCTCATCACACAAAGTCACAAGTTAATTCCACATTGGCTTAATTCTGAGAGCTGAAGAAAGGTTTGTGCTTTTAAATGTTCACATACAAATATGTTATGCCGTGTGTTTAGAGAGGTAACAAGGTTTTGACAGTCCGAGTGGCTGAGTGATGGATGCAGTCGAGCGCAATCTGGCTGCAGACCAGGCATGGGCATTTAAAGATCTGCATTTTATTTATTGCCTCTGCATGGAAGCCATCAGCTCCCACAGCAGCACAAACTTTATCTCAGTTTTACCTCGTATTTGGAAATGCTTCAGATAGAGTCAGGGACAGTAGGTATGACTTCTGCTGGGAGTATTCAACTCCTTCCCAAAGTTTGCAGCAAGATGCTACTCGAAGGATTGGACAATCCCACATTTATCGAGTGGTACGAACTACTGGTTTGCTTTCACGGGAGAAAAGCTGAAGCGGAGTGCTGACTCAGACTTCAGAACACACTATATTAAAAAAAGTCTGTGGTTTACCATCCAAGAAAATGCAAGAAACTTCATGAAATCTGTTCCAGAGGCTGGTTTCCTTCCTTTTTTTTTTATTCTAAAGCATTTTAACACAGACTTAATTGGGTTCCTGGTTGTGGATAACAACACACAGTGTTTTTATAACCCTTTGAAAATCAGCTTAGTGGGATTTTAACATAAAAAACACGAGCAAGGTCAATAACTGTATTTTCTTTTTAATAATCTGTTTTTAAAAAGGTACATCAAAGTGAAGCATTTCAGAAATGATTTCCTGCAGACGATTTAGTGCAGCTTTTGATCAGTCCGGTAATTAAACTCAAGTCTCTGTGCCATCCATTGTTGTCTTGCCACGTGTCTTCAAAGGTTCTCATGAAATTCCCCCTTCTCCTATTAAATCCTCCCACCGAAATGTCCCACCGGTCCCCCACCTGTGTCACCGTGATCCACTGAGATTGGCTAGCATGTTCAGCTATGCTTGACTGGATCATTCCCATTTATCTTTAACCTCTCCCCTCCACCGCTCTCTCCCTTTAAAGACAGGAGCTGGCAGGTTCATCTGTCCACCTGTCTCCGCACTTGTTAGAGGCCTCTGTCAGCCTTGTTACCGAACCTGCTGATCCGTGGCCATAAACCTGCGCAAAGGTGGAGACGTATTAGCCCAAAAAAAGGGCTTTACACAGCTGTTGGATAAGCGGCCGCGGGCCCCAGCGGCTCCCTAAAATCCTGGCATTGCTGGCTGTAAAAAAAAAAAGCAGAAAAACAGAGCTCCGAATCAACGATTCCTCGCCCCCGTGTCTGTCGTTTTAATCTGCAAAGCCGGGTTTCACGTGGAGTTGATTGATGTTCACTCTCTCGTATTGACAATATTGGATATTGGATTGCGTCCGAATCATTTTGTATAATGACCCCAGAGTAATGGTCTGTGTGTGATTTGCTTCGATAAAAGCAATGAACTGGTACTGTTTCTCAGCCCTAAAATTTTTTCCTACTGTTCTCCAGTGCTTTATAGCACCCAGGTCTGCTGGCTTTAATATCCCGGTTTGTTGAATCACAGCATTTCACCGCTGGCTATGCCGATTTGTTTCCAGTGTTTGCTATAATTACCACTCGTGGAATCAGTTTTATCAGAGATGTTTACAATTGAAAAATACAGGAAAAAAACAATCAACCTGAGGAGATGAAGATGTATTTGATCCAATGGGAAATCTTTGCAATATCAACAGCCTTAATTACTAATCAAGGATTTCCACTTGAAATGAGTCTGAGGTCAGTTCTGTTAAGCATGCTCTGTATGTGTGATTTCTTATTTATTGAGGCTTCAAAGGTGAGGAAAACAAGTTTATTCTCTGATGCTGCTCACATTCATTCAGGATTTTTCTCTCCTTCACTTCCTGGAATTGTTTAGGCTTCGATGAACCCATCCACAAGTTTCATTTTAACAACTGAAGTGTGATTAATTTAACTCCCAACACTGCACGCTTCATCAAACAGATGTTACCTGTACCCGGCTCGGTTTTATCTGTCTTTACTCAGTGACTTTCATTAACAGCAAGCCCTGTTTGTGAACGGCGTGGCGGCTTCCTCTGTTTACTCCTTCATTCCCCAACGCTCGCGTCAACAGAGAGCAAACATATGTTCTGAAAATAGCCGATGCAAAAAACGATGCGCTGGCAAGTGTGAAAAGGAACAAAAGTGTGAAGACATAAAAGCAGCCAATTCTTTTTTGCCGTGTCCTGTGGTCCCATGAGAAGTATCTCTTCTGGCCCCCTTGGTTTTAATTCTTTTGTCTGCAGAGCAACGGAAATAGAGAAGAGGGTGCTCTCGCAGAGGAAGTTCAGAGTCAGAATCCGAGTGGAGATGAAATGAAAAGAGCATTAAAAGGTGACTCGTGGGGGTGAACGTGGAACAGAGCAATTGCAGGGCGAACAAAGGGGAAGTTGAGAGAAAGTAGATGAGATTAATGAACTTATTTCGAGCTGCGGATCCTATTAAAGTTGCTGTCATTTGCTGAACAAGTCGATGAATTGCTCATACCTAAATGAGTCTGATACGTACATATATATACGGTATATATAACCCTAACTGACCAGTGTGCTGTTCTAGTTTTCCTGTGATTGTTGCACCAGTGGAAAGGTATCTGTTGCCGTGCAGTCACACAGCAGCGGGTAGAAAAATGACAGGTGGTTCTGTGAACACAGAGTCAGAGTGATTCAGCGTAGCAGGAATTTCTCCAGGTTCTGTGAAGCCAAAGAGCGCTGGGGCTGGCGGGGTAGAGGTGATGGCGTGCGGGGCGAGAAGGCAGCCGCCGGGAGACGGGGATGAAAGATTGATGAAGGAGACGGTTGCGTTTTCAAGGTGAGATCTCAGTTCTGTGCAACCCTCCACTCCTTGCCTTCCAACTACAAGTTTAGCTCCTGTTTTTTTTTTTCCAATTCTCGTAGGGCGACAGGTTTCTCAGAAAAAAAATCTTCTGAGCCGATGCAGCGGGGGTTCTCAGATTATAGGACAGAGAATCATTGTCTTTTTTATCCCCCCCTCTCTTTTCCCTTGTCGACTCCAGTGTAGCTCTGATGCTTTCCCGCGGCAGATGTTCAAACATTTCGCTCTCCGTGGAGTGTTTTGGGCTTTTTAAACATTTGTAGAACTTCATTATGTCTGTCAGCATCATCAAAGATGGTGACAAAAATGCCCCCCGGGCGTTAACCTTCCCTCATATTTACTGCTGCATCTAATCTATTTTATCTGTCTTTAATTCCCACCACACGGCGCGCCATGAGAAAGAATGTGCGGTTTGATGCCACCACGACAAAGTCTTCCTGACACTTAAAAAGGCACTCTCTCCACTGTCGAGCTCCGGCGTGCATTGCTAACACTGATCAGGTTCATTAGTAAGTTAATTTCCCCTAAACGATTTCCACACTCATTTCCATATGTAAGCGAATGTCAGGACTTGTATGACACTCATTTTCACATCCTATTATATCCTCTTTAGATCTTTAAATCAAAAGGAAGAAAGGGAATCACTTTTAAATGTAGTGTAGCAGGTAACAGAACATTTTGTTGGGGGGAGGGAAGGTTTAGGAGGGTCTTTTTAAGCTGTGTAACTGTGGACGGAATCTGCAAATGAAGAGCTCCCTGCCTTCCATTAAGGAACGCCAAGGTGCCCTTAATCACATAAATTTAGACTTAAAAAATTATCCGTGATTTTCATCTAACACGCTCTAAAACTAAAAAGTCTATGTTTTCGAGCCTGCACTGCAGAGGTTTTTTTTCCCCCACGGTATCTCAACATCCCCCAACTGACATGCTTGCACTCATGATTTCCAGCTTTGTTTAGCAGAACGAAAACAATACCATTCGTAAAGATTTGCTAAAATATATATATATATATATATACACACACAGTGAGGAAAATAAGTATTTGAAGACCCTGCTATTTTCCAAGTTCTCCCACTAAGAAATCATGGAGGGGGCTGAAATTGTCATCGTAGGTGTATGCCCACTGTGAGAGACGGAATCTAAAAAATAAAAAAAAAACATGTATTTGTATGATACAGCTGCAAATAAGTATTTGAACATATGTCTATCAGCTAGAATTCTGACCCTCAAAGACCTGTTAGACTGCCTTAAAAATGTCCACCTCCACCTCTATTTATTATCCTAAATTAGATGCACCTGTTTGAGGTCGTTAGCTGCATAAACACACCTGTCCACCCCGTCCAATCAGGAAGAATCCAACTACTAACATGGCCAAGACCAAAGAGCTGTCCAAAGACACTAGAGACTAAATTGTACACCTCCACAAGGCTGGAAAGCTACGGGGAAATTGCCAAGCAGCTTGGTGAAAAAAGGTCCAGTTTTGGATCAATCATTAGAGAATGGAAGAAGCTAAACATGACTGTCAATCTCCCTCGTTTTCAAGGTTACTGTTGATAATACACAAAGACGTCATGGTTTGAAATCATGCATGGCACGGGAGGTTCCCCTGCTTAAACCAGCACATGTCAAGGCCCGTCTTAAGTTTGCCAATGACCGTTTGGGTGATCCAGAGGAGTCATAGGAGAAAGTCATGTGGTCAGATCAGACCAAAATTTTACTTTTTGGTCATAATTCCACTAACTGTGTTTGGAGGAAGAAGAATGATGTCTTAAAGTCTAAATAATGCATTGTGATTTCTGGATTTTTTTTCCCCAGATTATATCTCTCACAGTGGACATTAACCTACGATGACAATTTCAGACCCCTCCATGAATTCTAAGTGGGAGAACTTGCAAAATAGCAGGATTTTTCCTCACTGTGTATAAAATACATGGTCTATGGCTTTTTTTATTGTTTGGGTTTTGAAGCATGTAGGAATTAACTTTGGCTTATTTCGAAGCTGGGGAAAAATGAAACCCAGTGTTGCCTCCGTTTAAGCCGAACGCTAAAGCTGCACCTGTATTTGCTGATTGGCATCGGCTGCACTGACTTTCCCCCTCATAATCGCTTAATCGCATTCATACGCTGATCAGCTTTTAGCTGCCAGTAAAAATCGGCTCGCGTTCAAGCGGGTTTGTAGGCAGTCATCTTAACCCAACAATTGTCACTTTTTTTTCTCTGCGGTTACTATATATCTCTTAAAGGGACTGCCTTCTGTCCTCTCATTACCATCCGACCACTTTCCAAACCATCACCTTTACTCAAGTGTTCACTCTGTTCTTGGAGATATATCGGGGCGGTATAATGCTCTCTACTTTCTAAGGCATCAAATAAGATACCAATAAGAGACCAAACCCTAACTTTCAAAATGGATCACAGGTTGAATTATCTCCATGTATGGCTATTATTGCATGGTGGCAATGATGAAGAGCCAAGGGTTTGGTTTTCATCTGTTTTATTTATTGACTTTGACAGGCCCATTACCACACAGTTTGTCACTGGCGTCATGTTTCGGATGTTAGACGGACTCTTTTTTTTTTTGAGACGTGGAAAAATCCAACGTTTGAGTGAAATCTTTACATTTCCATCTGCTCTGACTGATGGTATACGTTTGACATCACAGTTGTACTTTTGTGTTTGTCACATAGCTTTTACGTGAGAAGCGACATAAAGCGTGGATAGATTATGTTTCTCTCACATGCCAGCTCTGGCTCTGACACTGACACAATTTATTATTCTAATTATTTTTGTTAAATGTTCCAAAACGCTTAGATGGTGACCAGAGCCACCCAGTAATGGTTAGGTAATGATGAGGGATAGGACTGTTGCTTCTGAGTGGAAATACACATTCAGACACAGGCAAACTCAGTACCTCAGACTGCATACCAGGATGTTATAGAAAAGTAGATTTTAAAGGTAGTTTGCCTGAATATCTAAAAGTGGATGCACTGGTTATTTCTCATTTGAAGAGGCAAACTCTACTGATGAATCATTTGCTATTTTTCCATGTGACCTTAGCTCAGTCATTGGTAGTTCAACTCCCAGCTTCCCAGGCCACATATTGAAGCATCTTTGTTCAAAACATTGATTCCAACACGGCCAACTGATGCAAAAGCGGATGAAAGGACTTTGCCCAGACTAAAACATATGTCATCAAACGGGTGAAATGTAGCAGGGATTTGGAAAACTATTTGAGTGGTTAGCTGTGCAGCTAGCTACCGAATAGGAGAAGAAGAAAAAAGCTTTGTTAGTAGTGTCAATTTACGCATAAAATGGAGAGAAGTAGGGTACAAAGCTAAGAGGAAAATCAAAACATGATTATGATAATGACAAGCAGCCTTTGGGACTATTTTGGATGCTATGCTGTACGTCACACAGAAGCAAGAAAAGACAAAATGCTGTCCTACTCTACCACAACAAGAAAAAATCCCTGAAAAATTCCATGAAAAATAGGATGTTGATATAGAAATAGGGGTTTCAAATACCTGCGGCTGTTTTGTATGTTTCTATGGCCGGTCAAAGTATAACAGTTAAAAAAAAATTTGAAATCCCTCTAACAGATATACATTTAACTGAGATTCATTTCTTAAGATAAAAAATTTCAGCTGCAGTCCAGTCCCAAGACTGTTGAGTTTTCCCAATCAACTACACTGTAGCCATTTGTGTATGATGTTTCAGATTTAGACGCCCCATAGCCTCAAAATAAAAGCAACAATTGCTTAAGTGATATGTGCAGTTTCACGTGGCAAAATAGTTGATCGCTTCATGCGTTTAATGCTCGACATATTTGAACACCGACACGATTATGTAAAGCTCATCACAGTGAACAAACATGGATGGATCTGTGGTGTGTGCACACCTTGGCACGCAAACAGACAGAAAACACAGACCGAATACACACCCTGGCAGTAACAAGCGGCCTTAAACCAGCATGCGCCTAATAGACGTGTGTATGCATGATATTTCATACTGTAAGAATTGTACCCGTTCACTATGAATCACAGACACACTTTTAAAAGAGCTGCCAGAAAGAGCGATGGTCCAATAGTGGCTAGAAGAAGAAACATATAAAGGCTTTTAATTTACACTCTACTGAAGCATCACATTCGGTGTGTTCACTTCAGAGCTGAATTGTTGGTCCTTTTTTCTCCCTTTTGTGACATGGTCGTGTAGAGTCAAGATTTCATGCATCCATTCTGAAAGCCAAATAAAAAATGAAAAAAAAAAGATTTTGCTTGCTTTTTGCTTTGCTTTTTATTTCTCCCGGAGAGCCATTTATATCCGTAGTTTTTATGAGGTGCTTGCTGTATTGCTGTTTATTGTAGCCCTTGTTTGTAAAGATATAGGGGGGGCATACCCAAAGAAACCTGCTTTGCTTTTTTTAAATGAATGCATTTCTTCAGATTTTAGGCAGTTCACCAATATTAATTCAGGCTGTTCTACTCACCACCTTGTGAAATGGATGCAGTCAAAATTTTATTCCCTTAACACACATTTAGAGTTTAATGATTTTCAACACGAAGCTTCAATAAATCATAAATCAATTAAGCTTGTTCTTCACTAAGTCAAACACATTTTTCCTGATTATAATGTTTAGCTAAATAAAGAAGATTATTATTTTAAAACAGGAAATGCATAACTATTTAATTCAATTACAATTTGAAAAACAGGAATTCACTTAATGAAGAGTTTCCAAGCAATAAACAGACACTGTCTATGTTCACGTTGAGTATTTCAAACGCACTCGGAAGTAATAGTTGTTTTTAAAGCTGGACAAAATCATTTTGTGTCACGGATGGAAGAAAACCGAGAAAGCCAGTGGGCTGGTATGTCGCTGAAATGAATAGGAAGCGCTTTAGTTTGTACTGAATAAAAAAAAACAATGTATGTTCTTGGAATCTTTTTCCAAGAAACCCCCTGCGTCTTGGCTCAGACACAGTCGTGTGAGGCTTTTGCTACCTGGTAGACGGGCTTGACGCTTGTCAGATGGCAAAGAGACGAGTCATCCAAAGGACAACTGACAGATGGAGGAAGGTGTTTTTTTTTTATTTTTTAGTCAATTTAAATTCTCCAACGAAAGACTCCACATTACCTTTGCTGCGACTACCCTGTGCTGCGCTACGTGATCCCTCTCTTGCTCGTGTAAATGAGGGGATAACAGCCACAACTTCTGCTCTGGAGATTTCTGCTGTTCTGCTAGCTTCTTAAGAGTATTCTGTAAAACTCTGTGTTGGATTTTTCCTCCGTTTTTCCCCGTCATCCTTATGAGAGGTAACTGCTCATCTTTGAGTTCAAAGTTTTAGGGTTGTGCAAGACAGCAATTTTAAGCATGACAAACTGTACGAACTGCAAGAATACAAAAGCCTTTTATTGGTATAATTGGATGATGATTGGCGAGAAGACCGGTGCCGGTTTATGAGAGCGACTTTTATCGATATGATGTAACTTTGTCGTTCTGCAGCTATTTTAAACTCAAACTCAACTTATTTGTTTATGTTCGATCGTCGCACATGAGAACATTGATTTCCATTCTACTTTTTCTTCGCAGTAGTATCTGAAAGTTAAGATGGTTGCCTAATCTAATTTATTTTATATACAGTGGGCACAGAAAGTTTTCAGACGCCTTTACATTTTTCACTCTGTTTCATTTCAGCCATTTGCTAAAATGAAAAAAAAAAATCATTTTATTTCTCATTAATCTACACTCAGCACCCCATCTTGACAGAAAAAAAACAGAAATGTAGACATTTTTGAAAATGTATTAAAAAAGAAAAACTGAAATATCAAACGGTCATAAGTATTCAGAGCCTTTGCTGTGACACTCATATTCAACTCACATGCTGTCCATTTCTTCTGATCCTCCTTGAGATGGTTCTGCTCTTTCATTGGAACCCAGCTGTGTTTAATTAAACTGATTGGACTTGATTAGGAGAGGCACACACCTGTCTATATAAGACTTCACAAGGTCTTACAAAAGAATTTCTGCAGCGCTCAAGGTTCCTAAGAGCACAGTGGCTTCCGTAATCCTTAAATGGAAGAAGTTTGGGACGACCAGAACTCTTCCCAGACCTGGCCGTCCAGCCAAACTGAGCAATCGTGGGAGAAGACCCTTGGTAAGAGAAGTAAAGAAGAACCCAAAGATCAATGTGACTCAGCTCCAGAGATACAGTAGGGAGATAGGAGAAAGTTCTACAAAGTCAACTATCCCTGCAGCCCTCCACCAGTCTGGGTCATATGGCGGAAGCCTCTCCTCAGTGCAAGACATGTAAAAGCCCGCATAGAGTTCGCCAAAAAAGACAGGAAGGACTCCCGGACAATGAGAAAAGAAGATTCTCTGGTCTGATGAGACCAAGATTGAACTTTTTGGCCTTATTTCTAAGCGGTATATGCGTGGAGAAAACCAGGCACTGCTCATCACCTGCCAAATACAATCCCAACAGTGAAACATGGTGGTGGCAGCATCATGCTATGGGGGTGTTTTTCAGGCACAGGAACAGGACGACTGGTTGCAACGGAAGGAAAGATTAATGCGGCCATGTACAGAGATATTCTGGAAGAAAACCTCTTCCATAGCGCTCAGGACCTCAGACTGGGCCGAAAGTTGACCCTCCAACAAGACAATGACCCTAAGCACACAGATAAATAACAAACGATTGGCTTGGGAACAACCCTGTGACCATTCATGACTGGCCCAGTCAGAGCCCTGACCTAAACCCAATTGATTATCTCTGGAGAGACCTGCAAATGGCTATCCACCAACGCTCACCATCCAACCTGACAGAACTGGAGAGGATCTGCAAGGAAGAATGGCAGATAATCCCCAAATCCAGTTGTGAAAAACTTGTTGCATCCTTCCCAAGAAGATTCATGTCTGTACCAGCTCAAAATGGTGCTTCTACTCAATACTCACCAAAGGGTCTGAATACTTATGATGAGGTGATATTTCAGTTTTTCTTTTTTAATAAATTAGCAAAAATGTCTACATTTTTGTTTTTTCTGTCAAGATGGGGTGCTGAGTGTACATTAATGAGAAATAGAATGTACTGATTTTAGAAAATGGCTGCAATGAAACAAAGAGTGATATATTTAAAGGGGTCTGAATACTTTCCGTACCCACTTTAAGTCCCTCAGTTCAGAAGGGCTGCTGTTACATATCTAATATTTTTGAATGCGACAGAAAATGAATACATTACCATTTTCATATTTCCACTTGCATGTGAAATTGTAAAAAACTTATCGCCTCCCTCTAGAGAATCACTCTCTAGTTTAAACATGTGCAGCCGAATTACATCAATATTAGAAGTAGCCTTGGCAGAGTGAAGCGGGATTGGAGTAGACTGGGCCGTTTCGTGTCATCTGCCGGCTGCTGGAGCCAGATTAGCATATTTATAATTCAATGAATGATAGAAAGGTGAATAGTTTTTAACAGTTTTGTTTTTGTTATTGTTTCTTCATGGTAAAACGCACAGCATGGAATGTTGGGGAATGAGTAGAGTGAGAAATAATAAGGGGTAGGGTTGGATGGATACATTTAAAGCCAAGAATGTGAAGGTGAAAGAAAAATAATTGACTATAGCCTCAGTGATGCTGCCAAAGGGGAACAGCAGAATGTAGAAGGATGCCCTGTTAACCCTAAACTCCAACAATGAATGGTTAGACAAATTAGATATCTACTTGCAAATAAATCCTGAACATATTATGTTCACTGTGGAGATAAAAAGATAAAGTCTCATGATACGGGGGGTCACAATTCATATTGATGTCTTTGGGACATCAACAGGAGGGCTGCCATATTACTGGCTCGGATCAACAATCTTCAAATAATTTCTCCTCTTGGCGAAGGGCTGGGAGCTCCTGAGAATATTGAATTATCATCCATTGCTTTTTGGCAGTTGGTAATAGGAATTCAAGATTGTAAAAAAGCAAGTCTGATATCTATACTGTCATAAAAGATTACAGTTTGGCAGTTGGCCAGTGGCTCATATCTCCATTCTTTTTGTTATTGTCCCTCTAATTCCAGGTATACACTGAAATATGTTATTTTATGAGTAGGGCAGCTCTTCTTCACACTACCCTAAAACTATTTGAAATGGTTAAAAAAGAATATTTTTTAAGTACATTTCAGTTTTTTTCTTTCAAGATGGGGTGCCGATTATACATTAATGAGAAATAAAATGAACTTTTTTAATTTAAGCAAATGGCTGAAATGAAATAAAGAGTGAAAGTTGTCATGTGGGGTCAGCTTCTTTACTATTTGTCAATCAAATGTTTCCATCCATGCAGAATTTTTCGGAATATAAATGACCAAAAATACGTATAAGTAAAAGAAATTCCAAAGCTTTAGGTCTCCCAACATTTCCAAAATCTGTAGAACTAGAAGATGAACCTCATTGTGTGCAAAGCAGGTTAAATGAAAGTAATTAATTCCATTTTGTATGTTTATGTACTTGTGAAGATACTTTAACTGACAGGCTGCTAGCTGGAGTTGGAAACCTGGATATTTGCTCCCTGCTCAAGAATTGGAATAATTTTTTTACATGTGGGTTTCTGTTTATATTTTGAAATTCAAGTGAAATTGTTCATTCATTGGGCCATTTATCTAGTCTTGCTTTTTTTATTGTGTCAGTTGTAGTCTTCCATATACTAAATGTTTAAAGTGTTTGGGGTTATGTTAAAATCGGAGCAGTTTTGACTTGAAAATTCGAAAAAGATGCCCAGATTAAGATTTTCTTTAACATTATTTTTTGTGGGGCAGTTCCCAAACTGATTCTAATGACTTTTCTACCTGATTTATTACTTCTCATATCAGCTCGCTCTAACATCTACTTGTCAGATCCTCAGCGCAAATTAGCTGTAAAGTCCTGCTATCCATTGTCACGATTGGTTCCTCAAATCTTTGGTATATGGGCTGTGTGATTGCTCTACTTTGCAAATCCAAACGTAAACTTTTAAAATGTGTTGTAATACATGAAAACTGTGCAGCTATGTTAATAAGAATGAGCTTTTTTTATTTATTTTTTTAATAAAATGGGGACTTTTATTTTTCAGCGTACCGAGTCACCAACTTCCAAGCAAACTCTGATATGGGATTTTGATCTCGTCCCTTTTTTTTTTCTCAGAAATTCCTTTTGATAACATCTCTCTTTGAGAAATAGAAGCTCGTCCTTCCATTTTTTTTCCCCCGTTAGAAGTGTAAATGTGCAGAGAGGTAAGACTTCAGGAGGGTTTAAAAAGGATGAAGGAAGATGAGTGGGGTTAAAGGGTTGGATTTAAATCTTATCCACACTAGGGCAGCTTTGCGTTTGCTGCACTGTGGGTGTTGAGATGCACCAAAGGCTCAACTGGGTTTACACTCATAGAGCAACACCAGAAAAAAAAAAAAAAAAGCTGCTCTACCTAACAACTGTCCATACCTGTGGATTATTTATTTGATTGGGGTAAGAAACAAATCAACAATAGGCAGTGAAACTTAAATAATGCAGCAAGGCTGCACTTCTATTAACAACTGTAAACCTGACGGGGTTATCTAACACACCATGTGATGTTTGCATACGCATTCACAGGGTATCGGGCTGGTTACTAATCACATTTCTGTTATGTTTTGTAAGCACTGGTGGCTTATGGTAGATATAAAAATAGGCTGCCTCCAATTCTGTGGGGTGTCATGTTCATTAATAACACATGAATGAGTACTTCATTAAAATTTGCCGATGAAATTAGGAAACAGGGCCCCAAAAAGAATCCATAAATTGCCAAATGAGTTAAATAAATGAACTGATTCTTTCAAAAATGGATTACAGGATGCTTACCGTAACTACTTTCACTTACTTTTTTTTCTCAAGGTAACTTTCCTTTTCTAATGCTGCATTTAATCATTTTTAGTGAAACATTTTTTTTTTTTCCCCAGCTGTTTCCATTTCCATTTTCACGTCCAAATAAAAAGAATTGCAATTATCTGGGCTGTGTCAGTCAGACAAAGAAGCAGCAGACGGGCTGGGTCAGACAGCAGAGCCGATCCAATCTGCCACCTACCCAGGTAACCGCTGCTGTTGCTTTGTCTCACTCAGCGAGATAACCAAGTCTTATCGTCTGAATAGAAAAAAACAGGAAAGACACCGCCCGGAAACAGATTCATAGTCATTTCAGTCCGTTTTCTCGGCTTGTTTCATAGCCTTGTTCCGTCATTTTATGGTCGCATTTATTTGATTAAGAAATAATAAACTTATTACATTGATAAAACGGCCTTCTGTAGCTGACCGGCCAAACACAGTGAAAATGAACAGGCTATAAATTAATGAGAGCTTTTTATTTCTTTTAGCATTACTCAGTCAGGTATTCAGTAGTAAAAAAAAAAAAAAAAAAAAGCAATAATTAGGTTAATGCTTCTTCAGTGGTGCTCCTGAGGAAGAAAGCCACCATTTTACTCCTTTACTGCAAGCACATAAAAAACGTAGCTATTTGAACTTTTCATGGAAATCGGGCTATTCGTTTTATACGATGGTTGAGAAACCGGGCAAAGCTGGTAATAAGTCACTTTATATCCATAAACCCCCTCCAAAGAAGCTGTTAATGTTAAAGAAAGAGCATTTGGACTGGTGGTGGTTTTGCTCTGCTAGGTGTATGAAGTTTCATTTACTCATCACCCATGCTCTCTTGACCCTTTTGTCCATTTTTTTTCTGTCTCATTCTCTCCTCTTTTTTTTCACCCTAGCTTCCCCTCTGTTCCTGAGCAATGACAATATTATTCACAGTTGGTTGAGTTCATATCTTTAACCTCCCCGCGACGATAAGGTTATGGACTTTCCGTGCAGCTGATGGCCGGACGCCCATCCCTGCAATGTTGGACACACACTCGCACTCACACTTCAACTTGGTGTGACCCGGAGAGCAGTGGACTGACCTGTAATTAAACCCCGATGCCTTCATTCCTTCTCTCACCTTTACTCCCCACCACCTTCTTTGTCTCGGTCCTTTTCACTCTGACCTCGTTCTGTTTTGTTTTGGGGCATCCGGATTGCCTTTTCTCTCAACTTTGTTCCCGAAACAAGAAAGTTTAGTTAGGATGTCTTTCAAAACCACTATTACATTGAATAGCTGACTCTGTTTGGAGTTACGGTAAAGCTTTCCAACTTCATTTCTTATAATTGGTTAGGATTACGTGGAAGACATGTCAGAGTTAGCATCATATGCAACATTACTTCAGATTATACCCACTCCAGTTTGCATCAATTTATAATTTGTTAGAGAAACGCAGAGAAGAGGGAAATTTATTTTACAGCCTCCCAGTACCGAGGACTGGGTTACGCAGCAGCTGTACCTTCCAACTTTGTGATGGGCTAAATCGCGCAGCCTCTGGGGAAACTGGATCACAGCCAACAGCTGCTCACGAAGCAAGGACAAATCACACACACACACACACACACACACCGACCTATCATCTTAGCATAAACAAGCAGTTTTCCTATTCCACACCAACTGTTGAATCTGCCAAGCTGAATACAACATTTCTGATCATTTACAGATTTCTTACATCTCACTCCTAAATTTACAACCCGAATACCAAATTAAACTGAAAACAGACTCGCTGGACATTTTATCATTTCATCAGATCATTTAGTGCGTGGCGGTGTATTTTAATGATAAAATTTGACTCCTATTGAACCACCACTTGAACCTGTGTCCACTCCCCTTCAATACACATGGGTGCACATGACAGCTAGATTAAACGTTGAATCTGGGAAGTTGTTTTAGCTGTGCTAGCATGCTATCATATTGTGTCTGGGAACGCCTTGCAACTAAGACGTGTCATTTCTGAAGACACAACAGGGAAATATCCAGCTACTTTGGGAAGAGGCCGCTTTAACTACATTTGGCTGTTATGTTGGAGTATTTTTTGGAAGCAGTGGTAACCAGTGGAAAAGAAGTTGGAGCTGAAAAGCTAAAATTGGATTGGGCAAATGCTTTTTTATCTATGCAATTATATGTAGAAATAAAAAATATCAGAATTAATGGAATTTAAGGAGCAGAATGACCTATGGGAACAATCTGTTGACTGGCCTTTAGCATGGGACTTTCCCATATTTTTAAAAAATAGTATTTAAGTTTCAATTGTAACACCCAGTCAAAGATTTCCAATCATATGACCATATGATATTAGACGTCTAGTTTTTAGGCAACCTATTGGGCTCGTCCTGTATGTTTTGCTAGCATGATTTTCTTTTTTTTATCTTTTTCTCTTCGAAACTGGAATATCACTTCCTCAGTAGTGGCCGGTATCATCGTAGGGTCACATCCTATCCCATCCTTCTGACCTCACCTGTCACCAATGCCCATTTGCGAGTTTTGCAAGCAGCAAATAGACAATAGATACACACACAAATCCAGCACAGTTTGTTACAATTAGCTATTACGCTGAGGTCAGGAGCGAGTGGCACACATTGTGTGTCTATGTGTTTGCTCATCTGCACATCAGTATTGAAAAAAAAACTCACTTGAATAATAAGATCAGATGAATCCCATCATCTGGTACAGAGTGTCATCTTTATGTGTCCTGTTAACTCATGGAGATAAAACCCATTAGAAGAAGAAGAAAAAAAAGGCAATCAACCAATAATGGATCTGTTGCGGGTTTTCATTTTGAAGAGGTGCAGATTCCCCATTTTTCATTATTAAAAGAACATTACAATCTTTCACAAAAGCCGCACAATTAATGATCAGGGATAGGCTGCTACAGGGATAGACCCCTTTGCTTTATGTTGATATGTATCGGGCCGTTATCCCACCGAGTCACTGAGTCATTTCAAATGTTTACGTTCTCAGGCTGCTCGTGAGGCATGAGTCCACGCTTAACGCTTCCTCAATAAGCTTCCCTGTGACTGATCAGGCACCAGATTGGACGATGACTGTGCGCCCATGAAAAAAAACGTACAACATTTACCAAAGCTGGCAGAGATCAACAGGAGAGGTTTGCATAAATAAGTTGTTCCCTGCAGCCCCTCGGTGCCCACAGAGTGTCTGTGGGTGGATGTTTTTTTTTTTGTTTATTTGTTTGTTTTTTTGTTTTTTATGCGTGGGCATGCAGGCTATCATTTGCATACTGACTCCCGACATTTCGGAACTTAAGATTGCATGCATGAGCTTTCCCCTTCATCTTAATCACACCCAGAGAGCCCACACACCTGCACGCCTGTCGACACCCAAACAGGCTTTTCACACGGACACATAAACGTCTGGGACACACTCTCACTCATATTCACTCCTCGCACCGGAGTCTTCCAAGTGTGCCGTTTGATAAATCTCCCCCCTTAAGTCTATTATCCACGGAATACTCGGGTGGCACGAGAAAAAAAAAAAAAGCTGCTTTGAAGTCTTCCCTGCTTATGCCTGAGTATGAAACCACAAATGACGCTCTGCAACTCAGCTGCAAGCTCCACTACAGATGTACAATATCCTTCTTGAAAAGTCCAATTCCAAAGCTCTAGATGCTGAATTTGGACATGACTGAAAAGCGTGATATCCGCCTCTTCAAGGGGAAACACATGGTTTGCGTCTGCCGTTTGCTAGCAGGGCTTTTTTTTTTTTTTTAAAAGCAGGTGATTGTTATCGCACTCCATCGCATGTGAACTCAAACTGAAGGGGGTCAACTTTAGTTCCGTTAAAGCTTGCAAGCCGGCATAGAATTGCTGTTTTTTTTTGTAGACGAAGCCAGTCCTGATATTTTCAGATAGGAGTTTCCTTCAAAACAGGGCCGGTTGCATAATTCCTGTATATCAAAGATGTCTTCTGAAAAATTGTAAGTGTGTTTGTCTGATGTGCTTAAAACACCCTTTTGTGACCTTTTTTTTTTTAAAAGATCAGTCCACCAAACATATGCAGTTGTGGATGGGATCACGCAATTAGTGGAGCAAATGTCGGCCTTGATAAAAAGCCTTGAATAGAATTCTCGGTTTCGTCACAGCTCAAATTCATTTTTATACATTGTTGATAGAATGGGTAGCTGTTCCCAGCTCAGCGTTTTTTGTTCACTCAGCATTATTCGTCTCAGCCCCGAAACCTATGTCTGTGCACTACAGAACAGTCCTCAATTATTGTATCTTTTTTTAAATCCTGAAATTGAGAGATGACTTCACAAAGCGTTTTTCAAATTTAAAGTAATAAGCTGGGAGGGGGGGGGTCACACAGGGGTATTTTTTAGCTTCACATTACACTCACGGTTACAAGGGCAACCAAAAATAAAAAAAAATCCCCTCGAAAACCAATTAAAGCCAGACGTAATAGTTGTAATCGTGTCTGGCTCTAATTGTCACATGTTAATCTTGTTTGAAACACTAGAGGTGCCAATGTGTTGCCGTTAATGATCTGATCACGAAGCACTTTTTAACCTCAGCCCTAAAGTGCCACAAGATGTGACTTTTTTTTTGCTAACTCAATTCATAGACATGCTGCCAGACAGCTTTTTATTTCAAACATTCAATTGCATTTGACATAAAAAAAACCCACTTATTTTATGGGAATTCTTGTGATCCCCAAAACTTTAGGGAAAAAGAAACATAAAGTATGAATACTGTATATAATAAATATGCTGAATCTTTTGCATCAGAGCTAACCGACTACATTTTTTGGATATTACTCCAAATTGTTTTGATTGAATCAGGTAGCTCTTTGTTGCTATGACATGAAAGAGCTGTGGGCTGATTTAAAGCAGAGACTTGAAAGCGGTGCTTTTGGTTCCTTTCCTACACAGATGACAGGGAACACCCAGAGTAGCTCATTTCCCTCTCCTCTTTTGCCACCGAGCAACAGGCTGCTTTCCATGTTTAATGGAGGCAAACAGACATTTGGGCATAGACATAGATATGATGAAAGAGGCTTTTTTTTTTACCCCGTATCACAGAAAGGATCCAACGTCACAGTGCATTTAAAGCTAAATGACATCTGCTGTTGTCTGGGGGTGCAGGGATGGTGGAGCAGCAGAGATTTTTCTTTTTTTTTTTCTTTTTTTGAATAATTAAACACACGTTCTTGTTAGAAAAATCTTTTGTTGTCTATGAGGCAGACTATGAGGCAATCTAACCTCGCAGACCTCCCAGCGGCACTAGTGCATTAAGCAATCGTTCGCCTTCCGCCGAAAATGAGCAAGTTACTCGTGCATGTAGATGTCTTTATGCCGAGCCCCATGCCTGGTCTGGTGGAGAGGGGGGGGCACTCTTTGTGTCTGAACTGTTCATGATTATATGTGGTGCAAAGGGTAGTTATTTCCCACAATAATGGCATGGGATAGGAATGCTTATTACAAAATTATTTCAGTTTTATATTTTGTTTTCTCAAAACTTTTAGATTTAAATAATCTTGGCTCATGATTTGCCACGAGGCAAATCATACAACGAGGTGACATGACCTGTTGCGTCCTAAAAACATGGATGAAATCCAAATTCTAAGTAAATGACACGAGTTAAAGGACTCGAATAAAGACAGAAGAGTGAGATGGCTGACCTAATCATTCTAAAGTGAACGTACAGGGTTTTTTTTTCTGGTGTATTTACAGATGCCGCATTCACAGATGAATGATGACATCACACAAAAACATTTGGTCATTACAGAATCTTAACACCACAAGGAAAATCTTTCAATTTGCAGATGTCTATGTACGGCCATGGGACCTTAAGGGTTACAAAAATAAGGATTTCTCCCTTGAAACTGCCGTGAACTGCTTCTGCTTGTGGTTCAAGTAGTTTCGCTGTGAAATTTTGTCCGAAAAAGTATCACACCTTTCAATTGGGCGGACTTTGACAGAGGAAATCGTCACAAAACGTGGGAAGCGCGCATAAGAGGAAGATGGAGAGGGCTTTTTTGCAGAAATGTTTTCATCCCTCGGGGCATGTTGGCACTGTTCTTCATTCCTCACCGGTTTCTAGGCCCGTCTCTGTACACAAGTACTGCTAAAGCCTTGCTCTAGTTGGGCGCCGGCGTTCAGCATCATGTACGCGTTTCCCTGCTTCAACACAGCTGGCTGAAGTGAATGGGCCCATCACATACAGTAAGCTTTTTGAGGACCTATTTGATTTGAAGGCATTACACAGCCATTGGAGTCTGACACAGTAATAAAGCAACCTACCCTCTCACTGCTCTTATGAAAAGAATTTCTCTGCCAACAAAAGAAAAAGTCGCTCTCATGCAAAAAAGGCGAAATCCAGTTAACCCCAGAGGTTCTTTAGACACTTCTTTTTTACTCAATCTGGATAACTGGAGATACTTCTGCCATCCCCATGGCTCATTGACTTAAATGTGCCCTTCTACAAGTGCCACCGTGGTGATACATTTCCTCCTTGGGCTCTCGGGTCATCGGGGGACAGTTTAGGGCGCCAGCTCCATCTGGGGACTTTTCATCCATATGCAGTTTGGCCTCAGATCGTCGGTATTACCTTTACCGGGCCCAAGATCACAAGCATTTAACTGACCTACATTGTTAAGGCGCTGCACGGCAGATAGGAAGGGTGAGATGATGTAACGGCCAGTCATAATTTCAGGATAACTTATTTCCATCCCAACTCACAGATTTATGAAGAAACACAACTGGATGAAATTAGGAAAATGATAAGGACAAACTGAAGAAGAAATAGAAGAAGAAAAGAAGAAGCTGCTTTAGTGGGTAGCTTTGACTACATTTTCAATTACAAATGTTAATTCCGAAATTCGAACCTTTGACTTGGAAAAGAACAAGTAAAAAAGATTCTTTCCTTGCGGGAATTTAAGCTAAAAAAAAAAAAAAAGAAAAGAAACATTTCTGTGTTAACTCAATTCTCTCTTGAGAAAACAATGAAACAGCTGGAGATAATTTGGGGATAGTACAGCAAGAGAGTGAGAGAGAAATTGCTTCTAACCTCCAAGGCCTATTGAATTCAGCCCGTTTCGAAGTGGGTTTCGATTAAAATTGAGAGGCTGGATAGTTCTGTTGGATCTAAACACGTCTACAATGGAAAGCCCTCTGCTACTACAGCAAGAGTGCAAACTTAATATCTGTTATTCTTCCTAAAATCTTTCATGTTCAGTAAACATATTTTCCAACCTAGGCACTATGGATAAAGGTGAATTTGTGTTGATTATTGCTTTAAATAGTCATATGTAAGTAGATTTTTTACTATACTATTTAGAGAAGAAGTTGTACCAACCAGAGGTTCCTTTGAAATGTAGTGGCAAGTGAATCTATTATTTAACTTGGGCTAAAAATAAAGATAATTTTTGTGATAGAGTTGCTGGCTGGTTTAGTCCGCCTACAGATATCTCCACTGTCTTCTGTGTTTTACCCGTCAATGTCGAGTTTCACACAGCTAAATACCTGTAAACTCGGAGATAAAAAGGCCCATAAGTCATCGAACAGAGAAACCTTGAGAGTCAAAGCAGCGCCGCGGAGTGATGTAACAAATTCCCGTGTCGCTCAATAGACGGCGCGTGGTAAAAATAATGCAGTGATTTGACGCGAAGGTTAGGGCAATTTGTCCGAAGGTCTAACAGGAGTAGCCGTGTACAAATAAAGTCGACCTTTCTGTGTCGGATTAGAAGAACTAATGTGAGACGCATCGTGATAGCGCCACTGACCGTTGCCCTGTGATGGACCAGGCTACTTGTACAGGATGTACGCCACCTCTCGCCCTGTGTGAGCTGGGACAGGCTCTCCAAACCCTCCGAGGAATTTAGAGGTCTAGCAAATAGATGGATGGATGCTGATAGCACATTTAAACATGCACCAAAGGTTGGGAGGGGGAGAAAGCAATGTATTAGACAACTGGACAGACAGAAAGAGAGACATGCAGAGGACTGACTTGTAGAAATGATGATGTTATGTACGTAAAGACAGGCAGGCATGGTTTTAAGAAGAACAAAACACATGCGAGGCAGACAGCAGACAGGCTGCTCTTTTCATGGCTCATTCTGCAGAGGATCAGGGAATGGGGAAAGGGGGCCTCTCAGCAGATGGAATATTTATCACGTCTGGCTCCGGATTCGCTACCCAGTCACAGCTGAGCAGAACTCCGACGGCTGGGACAGATCTGGGGCTGCACAACGCACACACACGCACAAGCAGCGAGCGGATTGGGGACGCATGTGAACTCGTACTCGTTTCGCGCCGACGACGGTGATGAAGGCCTTGTCACCAACCTGTCACTCGCCATTCGATGGAGCTCGGTCCACTGATGAACACACGACAGCTCCTTGCGTTTTACTCGCCGTCGGGGCGCGCGTTGCAGGTGTAGCTAGCGGAGCGTTTTATTTTATTTCTCTCCTCTCTTTTTTTTTTTTTTGTCTCATTGACACGCGTCCACAATCCTGCGGGCATTGCTTCCAATCTCTCACGCTGCCCGTCAAACATCTTTTGGTGTAGTCTGCTGACAGCCGAGGCGAGACAAATGTCAGCGCCTACACGTCTGGTATCAAGATAACAAAAATGACCCAATAAAGTAAAACACACACAAACAAAACAACTCACTAATGGCGTGCCAAGACTCCAAGTGACAGAGCTACTGCTATGTGAAGTTGAAAGCTTTCCCACCAACGTCTTGCATCTCTGTTATGGTTTTTTTTTGCTGTTTTTGAAAGGTTTGCAAACTTTCAGTGACGTGAAAAAAGTTTCGGAATATAATTTTGAGCCGTATTACGGAGACCAGCAAAGATGGATGTAATATTTGCTGCTCTAAAGGCCACACAACTACCACATACTGGGTTTTGCATTCAAAAGCAGCTCGGTAAATAAAGATCATTTTTACATTGTATTTCTTTTTCTTATTGAAATAATAAAAAATTGTTAAGTCGATTAAATGTTACCCAGAAAAAGTTTTCACTCAAGTTCTATACTTTCCTTGTAAAGGAATAACCATAACGTCAATATTATCATAAAAAAAGGTTATTCAAATGTGAAAAAAAACTTTTTCACTTAACATTTTGCTTAATAACACTTCTGTAATGCAGCATGGATGGAGGTCTTATTAATTTGATTGCGGAAAGCCAAAAACACATCTTATTTCCTGTCTGCAGCAGTGTGATAAACGGCCAACATTTCATCCCACAGATAAAAATTCTAAACGTACTCCAACTTTACCAGGAGCGGAAGTTACCCCTATTGTTTAGTCCTAATGACTTGAACACACTACACTGTACGTACCTGTAAATTATCCCAACAACATTACATCATTATAAAACAATAAGCAACACGTCTCCAGTAATTGACATTTTGACATCCTGCCTCCGATAACAGCTTATGGGTACGGTAAACATGGGGGAAGAACCATTGAGAGAGCTGCAAGGCTGTGTCGAAAACCTGTGCTCTTCATCCCCTAAATTTCCAGTGTTTCTGGAACACGGTTTGAAAGCAGGAGAACTGCCCTTGCGCGGAAAAGTTCATGCTACCTCCGGACTTGAGGGCGAAGCGTTGGTGTTTCTTTAACGATTTCTTCCTCTAGGATCCAATTCGAGCGAAGTAATTTAATGAAACGTTTCCTGATTAAGATAAGAAGAGCAGTTTAACGGGGTGGGTAACGGCTCTTGTGACTAGAGCTCATCTGTAGCCAGACAGTATCTCCCACTCCCCCCCCCCCACCCACCCTCTATACCCTTTGCTCGCCCTAATCTCTCTTTTCCTTCTTCCCTCTCAGTCTTCCAGGCCTCCACTGCTGGCTGAGGGTATACCGGTCAGCCAAATCGTTCCAATTAAAGGGCCTCGTTCGCGGCTGTTTGGCGGGGGCTCAGGTGCTCTAGTTGGGTGGTAAATCATTAATACGCCACACTCGCCGGTACTACCGTGGCCGATGATATCCAGAGTTTCCCTTTTTGCATCTGTTCCCTTTGTTGCTTGCCTACTTCCCTACAGAAATAGGGCATCTCTGTACCAGCAGTCTGTGTCTACCCCGGGGTGAGGAACACCGGTTAGCGGAACTGAGTCCGGGCCAGCTTGCTTATGTAGATTATCCGTCATCCTGTCATCGCTTTTAATTCACCACAAAGCAAATGCCTTTTAAAAAGGGACTTGACCTGAATACGTTTTCCCCCCCGTTTGTTTTTCCGCGTTTTCGCATAAAGGTCGGTCCATTTACCGGTGACACATCGGCGGCGTGGGGGGTGGGGGTGGGGGGGCTTTGACTCGGGCCACTAGGTTAAGCCAAACAGACACACACAGCGCAAACATCCCAGTGCGCGCAGAACACGTGTATCTATTTGTTGCTAAGGCGAGAACACAGAAATCTGAGGGTGTGATTCCCCACAGTGTTTCAGCACTTCAAAATCGATACTGTAATCGAAACAAAAGAGCATCTAGTAACCAACCTGAGAAAAAAGGGAAATAATGATGACAGAATACTGCATTGGTGTGTGTATATATATATATATATTTATATATATATGGTTTTGGAGTGCACACATCTGGGAGCATGTACTCTTGTGCTTATCCAGTATGAACTTGCATAAATCAACAGCACGTACAATCTTCTGGACGTTGTGCTCATCAGCATATGATCTTGGTGTTTGTATGAATATTTTATTCATGTTTACGATTGCGCGTATGTGAATAAGAACCCAAGGATTCTTGCGTGCCCCCTGTGTAACCAGAGGAGGTATGCGCTTATCCGAAGGGAGAGAGCTAGAACCGGAGGAGCTGAGGCGTCAGGTACGGCTAACAAGGCCAGCGCTGCTGACTCTGGAGTTTACCAAAGCCCACTCCACCCCTCTCCAGGGAAGCCGCCCACCATCATACCACAACGAATGCAAACTGATCTGTTGTATCATTGACTGGTATCGGTCTCCTATTCTGCTCACTCTGGCTCTTGAGTAGTTTGTTATTCAGTGTAATGCCAGTAAAGGAGAATTTTACGGTATAAAGATATCCCCATTGTTTTTATCATTGCAATACAGGGATGGCATGGCTGGATTTAGGTTTGTAAAGAAGGAAGTTGGGAAAGAAAGACTTGAAACTACCCTATTCTGAGTCCTGTGATGTATCAGGTAGGCCAGGCTTTTGCAGTTTCGAGCGTATTCCCATGCTTCCTCAACCACATGAACCACTTCCTCTTGCTAAAGTGCCGTCCTAAAAATCGAGAGATGAAAATAGAGTTTTCTGGACTGGGCTCCCAAAGGGTCCCAAATCAGGTTTCCACGGCTCAAATCTGACACCAAGTGTTTTTCGTTCAAGCTGCATGTTGCACCTTTAAGGTCATACTGTTAAACCACCATAAAATAGGCGGGCGGCTTTAGTGTGTTGCCTTCAACTTAATCTCAATTTCAAGTCAAGCGTATGAGACGCTACATCCTACATTTAATTTGCGTGTTGGCGGAGTTACAAGACCTTCGTTTTGTGCCAGCATGCCTTTGATGACATAATGATAAAATCCTATAATATACACACACGCTAATGTTCAGATATTCGGAATCAAAAGTACATTTATTATACTATGAGTAGCGTATTGAAGAGCAGCCATGACTAATCTGACCAGAGGGTGAACTCTCATCACTCTAATCTCTCCACCTTCTTTCCAGATAGACCAAAAAATGTGCTGTAATTATCAGATTATCATCCCTCAGCAAAGTCTTTATCAAATGGGGATCTTAATGTCTTCCTTTTCTGACACTTTTATGATAAGACAGAGCTGGATATATACTCTTCAAGGCTATTTCAGTGGAAGCAATTTAAGAAAATCCACTTTAATAACAAGACATTCTTTTTACCTTTGAGTATTGTCAATAAGTTGTGTGGCTGGAGAAGCTTGGCATAACTCTGACATAAAATCATTGTTCTATTGTGGGTAATATCAAACTATTTGGACAGGTAATTATTGTATTTGTTTGTGATACACAGGTAATCCCTTCAAATGTTATCTTACACCCTTTAAAATCAATGGAAATAGAAGCAATTTTATTAAATCTAATTTAATATAGTCCATTATTATGGATGCTTGGGAAGATGCAATACTCATGAATATTTTTTTAAATATTTGAATGAGATATGAATGTAGAATTATTCCAGAAATACTGTATTAAATGGAAATTATATGTACACTTCCCTGTAATATCTGTATAAACAAAAAGAAATTCAGCCGTGCTCAATGTGCAACAGATTTTAAAAGTCCTCTGATTGTATATCTGCCTCTGTATGTTAAGGCTAATCTGTTGATACATGTGAAACAGCTTCATGTTGCCAGTGTAATCCCAATACTGTACAATGGTAAGCATACCCTCAGTTTAAGAATTATTCAGCCCATACTGCATTGCATTCCCATCCAAAAAGGGTTGAATACATTTCCGTCAGTGACTGTAGTCATAAAATATATTTGTTCTATTTTTATGCCAATTATAAAACTGAAAAAAAATAAACCAATCAAGTATAGGGCTAAGTCCATGCTTTTGATGCATACTTTTTTAATTGTGTGCAAACACGATAATGCATTTCAGCCTATAATGATACCGTTGAAAAAGCAAGGGTAATGAACACAGTAAAGTTGAATGAATGATTCAACACAGTTTTTTATCTCACAGCAGCACTTGGATACACTGGAGGGGATTAGCGTGCTGCGAGCCTTGTTTTAAGGGTGTGATTACATTTTTCAAGGGGTGAAAATCACATTATTAAAAGTGACTCAGGGAAAGCTTTGTCTCCCTTTGTGCCAGGCAACGGAGCAACAAAAGACGGAATATTTCTGAGGCCCCCTTGGCTGAGCCGAGATATGCGATGTTTGGTGGTGAAAAACAGTTTATCGATGGCGAAACACCCGGCTGATCATGCATCTCCTTGCCCGCTGGAGGAGTGCTTTTATGTCCTCCTGAAAGCCTGCGGGGAAAAGCTACTGTTATGTAAAGTGCGACCGCCCAGATACATCCATGCCCACACATCATCCATCTAGTGTCTGCCGCACCTACTCAGCCATGCCAGTTTATCTACCCATCTATCCTTCCATCCATCCATTTTCATTCTCTGCAGCATTCTCTGATCTGCGACCCAGCCGTAATCAACCTGCCCTCGAAGGCGAGGCGGAATCTTTTATCTCAATCAGCCTGCTCTCCACCTCCCTGACACCCCCGCCATCTCCCAACCATCTGTATGAAATTAGATGCTGTATATTTTCACCCCCCCCCTGCTAATTCGGCCACCGGCTGACCCCTCGCTCAGACCCCCTCAGCTCAGTCATGCCTCTGCTTTTAACCGCCGGGCTTTCATGAGATGATCTGCCCGTGTTCGAAAACAACATCCAATTTCCTGATTAGCGAAGGCAGACCCGCTGAGTAAGTATTTATGCGTTATGTTTTCGAGCCTTAGGGGCAATCTCTTCATGGCTGGTGCAAAAACACTGTCAACAGTGAGCGGACGTATCGAGTGCAGTGGTATGTGTTCAAAAGCATCGTTGGATTGTTTTTAATTATTTTTTATCATCTTATTTGTCGTCATATTTTCTTTAATTATGGGTAGGATGACAGGTCACAATGTGCATAATTGAAATGGGAAAAAAAAACAAGGGATTGGCTTCGGTTTAATTAAATACGGCCACAACATATTCGACAATTCGACAGCCATCAAGAATTCAAAAGACGTCAAATTCCTATTGAAATTAGTCACCTCTCTCTGCTTCTAGACAGTAATGATAGACAGTGGTGCATTCAGCTTAAATAAATTGTTCTTCGGTGGCAAGAGAGACAGTTTTATCGTTTTACTAAACTGAACTGCTGTTAAATATTTCAGTCATTCTCTGGCTGTGGATTAAGTTATGAGCAGTCTTATACGAAGGAATTATCATGTTAACGGGTAAAGGAAACCAAGAGTGCACAGCCCTCTCACCTTTGTTGTTGGTACTTGACAAAATGAATATATGCATTGTGAAAACTTATTTTTAGCAGACGATTTCATCCAAAGGGACAATGTTCAGTTTCTTACCCAAGAGCACTTCAGCATGTGGCCCAAAAAAACCCCAGAATCAAACCATCAGCCTTCCTATTTGCTGTGTAGCTTCTCTTGCTCCTAAGTCCATACAAATTCCACATAGAAATGGCTATGCTGTGATTATAAACATTAGCTATCTTTCTGTGATGTTTCATGTCACAGATCCAGGGTGGTTTGTGAAATTTTTTTATATCACCTTTTTCACTAAAATTCAAATTTAAAGTGGCACAGAACCCAACACAGCTGACATAATTCTATGGTTCAGCCTTTAAAAAAAAAAATTAATCATGATACATCGTCAGAGTTTGAAGAATATCTGGATTGTTTTTGGCTAGTTCATAAGCTAATGATTGATGATATGCATTTGGAGCTAGTTCAAAGGTCAATGAAAAGTAGATATAATGTATTTTAAACACAGCATGTTTGGATGGTGAAATTATTTCTCCGTGTTCAGACACTTCAGTTAGAGATCCGACTCTCAGTGGTTTAAGTGTAGATTTTACTTAGTGTCCTTATCTGTCCAGTTACATTTAGCTCTACACTGTCCCATAATGCAAACTCTATTATGGTAATATGTCTTGTTAATTTCAGAGGTTGCCATCACCTTATATATGAAATCACGTAGTTGACAAGGAGTATTTCTCATGCTTAACTACTGTTAGGACACCAAACAAACCCGTTTTTAAAAAAAAAATGGGAGAGTTCTGTTAAAGAGGATAGAAATTGAGTTTAGTTGATGAAATGTTAATGTATCAAAGTGTACGTATCTGCTCTCCACTACGCAGCGCATAGGCCTCTCTGTGGCTGTCCGCATGTGTGCGTGTGTGTGTGTGTGTGTGTGTGTCGAATCTGAGGCTGTGGGAGAGCGACAGGGACACTGTACCTCTGAGGGTTTCTGGGAGATAATTGGGACCTTTTCCCAGGTGATTACCATTCAGAAGGAGTTAGGATCAAAGCGAGGGCACCCTGGCAGCTGAGGACAGAGGCCATGGCTGCCTTCAGTAATCTCCTCAGATAAAATGCTATCCATGCCCGCGAGCCCGCGGGGCTCCAGCCATCCCATTCCTTACCTGACTATTCATTGCTGTCAGCAAAGGCAGAGCCCACTTACACTTGCCAGTTTTATAAGATTTCAAAGATAAGGATTGCACGATACGGAACCAGATTTCAGTTTGATTCAATTTAGCAGACAAGTAAATACATGTAATGCATTAGTTCATTTAAGGACGTAAAAAAAACACAGGTGAGGACAGGATAGGCTTGTTCAACAGATTAGTTGCGGTTGGCTGTTAATTGATTAATGACTACCTTTTAAAAGCAGTAATAACTTGTTCATTTGACTATACTCAGGTTTGTTTTTTTTAAGTCTTTCCCACAGCTTCACTAAATGTGCCACTCATGAACATATTAAACAAGTAAGAACATCCATACCTGTTCATCACATTTCCGTAAATGGAATCAAAGTGTTCTGCTGATGACTGAGACATCGTCATTCTATCCTTCGCAGACTGTAATCGCATCACATGATAATGAGATTACTTGGAGTGGTGTGATTTACACAATTACCGAGGAGCCTGACTTTGTTATCACCTCATTCATACACTATAGGGCTGTTTTTTGTTGTAATCAAAATGTAAATCTTTTTTCAACTCTATCAGCAAGTTAATAAAAGGCGGGAAGGGGGTAAAAAAGTTTGTTTCTTTTGTGGCGTTCGTCCGTTTCAATGTAGGGAAGATTATGATACAGTAAAAGGTACTCAATGCTGAAAAATGAATTACTATTATTGGTATTAGACACATTTTTAGATATATATTTACATCTTTTTTTAAATGCAGCAATTTGAGTTTTTCTGTAAGATAAGTGAGGTGAGATCATGATAGGATTCACAAGAGCTTGTTCACAAAAATGCTGCCCTGATTAGGAAAACAAGACAATAGCAGAGCGGAGCTTTCAAAGAGAGCAAAAAGGATCAGCCACAAGTGAGGAGAATGGATGATCAATGCACCACCAGGCACACTTGAACAGGAACTAAACACTCAGAGACAAACAAATCATGGATTTTAACATTTTCTCATTATTTCACCTGGCCTAAATCTATATATATATATATATATATATAT
>JABUIW010000011.1:3089200-3143444 GCA_013363375.1 Menidia beryllina | reverse complement strand
ATCAGTGAGAGATGTTCCAAATATATGATGAACCCCGATGACCATGAAAAGTTTGTTTCTTTTATCATATTCTTTTTAAAAATATTTTTTTAATTTTTTTTAATTTCCATTCCATCACACGTACTGTCAGATCATTTACAATTCTACAATTTACCATGTTGACACATTAAAGGCTTAACGCAGAATAGAAATTACCCTGGATCAACTTCTTTGGTACAGGTAAGTCAAGGATAAGCATCATGTCATCGGTCTGCTCACTGCAACACCACAGATGGAGGTAACAACAAAATGTGATTAAGCCTCAAAGGCATGTTGTCCTATTCCTTTCTTTGAAAAGACAAAAGAAGACCTTTCACCAGCTGGCTTCGTATCACCTAACGCTGCGGAAAAAGCATATTTTACGTTAAAAAAAAGGCACCGGGCGCATTGTTTTCAGTTTTTCTATCCTTTTCATTGGTATGCTGTCCCAGCGTGTCTGGTCATTTAGAGAGACCAGGCTCGCCTTTGAATGTAAAACCATGTGGCATTTTCTCAAGGTTTTTACATTCTACGGAGCCCTGGCGGAGGAAGAGAATTAGGCTGCATTATTCAGAACCGCAAAAGAAACTGTACCCCCGTGATAGAAGGAAGGCCAGAAGAGAACGCACACGGGGCTGACCGGGCCTTCTGCTCAGGTTTTCACATCTTTCAACCCTCCTAAATCCTTGCATCACTGTGGGTGTGCATACTGAACAACCGGTCACGTCCCCGTGGATTGGCTTTTGACAGTTCAGATTAAAAACGAGGGGCTTTGCATAAGAACATTAGAACAGATCTGTCAGAAGCAAAGAACCAGAAAGGCAAGCACGAGCACTTCCTCAAGTGTGTGGAGTGGCCCCTCGAACCCATCGACTTTTCTGCCAGTGATGCAAAAGCCTATTTATTATCATTGTCATGGCGCAATAAAACTTTCAATATTCACCAGGGTATCACCGGGGAAACTGAAAAGGTTTTCGCGTTTTTATGATGCTCTGAGGTCAGTCATTGCGCTAATGGGGTGCTAAAATATTCCGAACCGGAGTCAATTACTGCTGCTGCGTCGAAACTTGAGGAAACTCCGAGATATGCACATATGCTATGCTTCAGTACACTTTAGTCATATTAAATGCTGAAAACCAGTGCTGATAACCTCACCCAGTAGTGTTAACTACTAAATGTTAGCGACTGGAAGGCGCAGAACCACAGAAACATGGCTTAAAATCTGACGCTTTGCTTGAACGTTCTATTTAAGCGTGCAAATTCAAGGAGTGAGTGAAAGTTTATCGGGAGAGCGCATAAGCAAGACTGAGAGAAAGCCAGTCGGGCAGAAGTGTGAGTGACCGAGAGCATGTGCGAGAACGGACAAGCAAACAATCAAGGCCGAAAGCGGGCTGCATAGAAGTGTGGAGCACCTTAATAAGTTTTTTTTTTTTTTATCCTGTCTCCACATTCCTCTCAGACCCCATCTGGGCCCTCTGAGCCTGCGGGCTCCAATTCCGTGCCAGGATATCCTGCCGCAGCAGAGCCCCTCCGGGACGCGAGGGCCAGCAGCTACAGTCCTGACGTGAATACCGAGCCGGGGCTCCAGTCGATAAATCACTGGCCGTGACTGATGTGCTTGAACATTGAACCTAAGTGTTTGAAAACGTGGCACATTCTCTATAGAGTCACATTGAGAGCATGCTGTCAGCGCATATGGACTCGGCATCAGGGATAAGATGGAGTGTGTGCTTTGCTCACTGGACCACATATTTTTAGAATATCGCCGAAAAAAAAATCTCGGCCTCTTAAAGAAGACTCCGTTCGACTGTAGAACCTAAGCCTGAAACTCTGAGTGCTCAAATAGTCTGTATCGTAGGATTCCGACACCAGCAAACATTTGTTTTGACGTGATCTACCATGGTCGACCAAATAGTTACTCGTGAGACAGCATCAGCCCCTTTCACGTGCTACTTTGTTAATAAGCGGAAAGCAGATGGGGACCAGCCGCCTCAGCAATCGTGGATTAAAAAAAAATAGAAGTCGGTGGAGGAAGGCGTCTCAAAATTACTGGCCCTTGAGCAGTCGCAATGGACAAACTCAGAGAACCAGGAGACGGGTGTTAAGGTCGCACAAACAAAATCTGCCCAAACGATAAGCTGCCGTTGTCAAGTCTGCCGTCCCTTGTGTCTGGCTGAGATGCTTTTGTCAGCGGTCTACGCCAGGGATCTCAAACTCTCCAGGTTTTAGATTGTGAAGAGTGTTGAGGATTTCACAAGTCTGCCAATAGCACAACGGTTTGCGTCAAGTGTGTTGAAACGTGGAAACACCGAAAGCATGGGGGACATCCACCAGAGTTTGAAATTCCTGGTCTCAAACTTCTTCCTGCCTTTTTTAATAGTAAAGTCGGTCTCTGAGTAGTTCTAAAAGACAGACAAAACTGTAAAATAATAATGATATGACCTGTCATTTTTTAATTCCCTCTAGATAATAGTATGACTCAGTTTAACTTCAGCAAACCGGTGGATTCAAAAGGCCCTGGATCGATTATCTATAAAAAATTGAGCCCAAGTGGAAAAGTTTGCTTAACACTGTTTTGCTTGACAATAGACAAGAGCATTGATTGGGACTGCAAGTGGCCTGAAGCCCCTGAGAGCACAGTAATTGGTCCTGACAATTCCTTGATTTCGGTTGAACAAGATCCTGTTGAGCTTTACAAAGCGGCGTCACATGTCGATAACAGGAACCCTTCACCATAAATAACAATAAACAAATGGATAGTTAAAAAACTTTCTAATCTTTTTTTAAAATACATTTGCGTACGTACGTGTTGACATATATACAATGGAGTGGTATTGGAAAATGATTATTTCGATAGAAAAGAGTGTCAAGTGTTCTACCTTTCCCCACTCAAAGATAACTGGGATTGCCTCCAGCTCTCCAGTAACCCTACTAGGAGTAAACGGTAAAGAAAATAGATGGATGGGAGACCTAAATAGGAGCTTTTTGTTACTCTGTAGAGAGTGGGCAGACACACACACACACACACAATTCCCTACATTGCATTCTGTTCCTCATAAAAATTTCATCACGCTTTCCCAGTGTTTCTTTCATCATCATTGCATTTGAGACTCCTGAAATTAAGTTGCTCCTCCCAGAGAAATCATCATTATTTTTTATCCAGTTTTAGTCGTAGACATTTTGACCCACAAAAACTGCAAAAGTAAAAATACCTTTCATTATTGGCTGGCCATACTTCTCCTGTCCTGCTCTTTCTGCTGTGTTTCCTGTCCGTCTTTACGAGTGAATTTATGAAAGAAGCCCACGCATATTTTCGTGGGCATAGGCCTGAGAACATATTGCCCTGCTTAAACCTCACTTCTGAGTTCTAAGTTAAAACTAGCTGCATGTGGACCACGCCGTACATTTGGCCTCCTATCTCAACATCCGTCTAACAGAGTTACAGCTCCAATCTGTCGGAGGGATGTACGGAGCTTGTTTAATTTTTCAAACGCTTGTCTGCATCTGTGCAAACGTACTGTACGTGTCCATATGGCTCACACGTGTTTGCCGAGTACCGATTCCTCTCCCTCTACAGCGCTCTCACTGAAAACACAACCGCTTTGACGAGCAGAATAGTTAACGTTGAATATCGTTCGTGTCGAGGAAAGAGGTCTGGGCGGTAAACAGATTTTTAAATTGCAAAGTGGAAGTAGCTCGATGAAAGAAGTCCCACTGAAAATTGGTGGGGAATTGCTCACATATCCAAACACTGGGATTTTTACTTACACAGTCTATGTTATTTAAAATTTTTCTCCTGCACGCTCCTATTTATGTCTGTTTCTGCCGTTTGCCTCAGGCAGTTTACACAATTTCTCGTACCAAGGAGTGAAACCTGATAGACAATAGCACTCCAAAGTCAGCCCTGCCATAGCAGGTATTTCATTTTGAAAACAACCAAAAACTGAAGTCTAACACTAAAAATCTGTGTTTTATTCAGTCAAGTCAATTGGACTGCCTTGGCTTTTTTCAAATTTATTTTGACTTACAGCAAATTACAACCAGCAGAAGTAACATATTTGAAGCGACCCCTGTACCTGGACAAATTCAGTTTTGTAATTAAATCATTTTTTGGTTTGGGTATATAGGGTATGGAAAACACATGGATGTATATTTTCCGTTAGTCCTAGGAAAAATTTGCTGCTGGTCAAATGTTTCTGGGGGAAACTGAGCCAAACCGGGGGTTGAATAGACTTTAAAAAATAACAATTTGCTCAATTAACTTTGATTAATGTTATTTCATAGAATCATTACTTGTTTTAAAGTATTGAGTTTGCATCTGACATGCGTGATGTTTACTGCTTTGTGCTTATTCGAGACTAACATTTAACGAGTTTGAGCCAATTTATTCTACAAACAGCTTTGGTGCTCACTTGGTTTGTTAGTTTTGTGTTGGTTTCGTTTAGTCATCTATCCATAAAAAGAACACATCTCCAACCGAAAAAAATCATGCTGCATCAATGACTGTTAAGGTTTATGCTGAATTACTACTCAGTGAACTGGGGGAAAAAAAACGAAACATTATTAGACATTTTTGCCCGTGAAGAATAAATCCCAAAATGCAAAGTTGTCAAAGAAAGGCTTCGATCAGAGTGCCCAGAGCCGAGAACTCAACAGATGCGCGAGCTTGCTGCACGAGTGAAGACAGTGGCAACTTCTCTGAATATATGAAGCGAATTAATTGCAAATTAGTGTGTGTTCAGCTAACTCCCCCCCGGAAACCAAACGGAAAGCTTACAATTCTTGTAGAAAAAATGACTTCACACAGAAACTAGAATGTATGTAGTCACTGATGCCATTTGTCATGGTTTACAAGACAGGCAACCCCCACCCCCCCAATCCCCACCGCCCAACCCCCTCCCTCCACCCAAAAATCAAGATCTGCAAAGTCGGTCCTGACCTGCAGGATAATTCATCAAAGCTACTCAAGCTAGTTGATGTTTATGGTGTTTATGATACATGCCCCATGGTTATGTCTTTTTCCTCATCATTACGCTGGTCTTAAAGCTATAATTTAACATAAAGTATTACCCTGTTAGAAACCGTAAGATCACGCCTGCACTTAAGAGCTACAAAAAACGTTATGCTGAATTGCATGTGGTTTAAAAGCCCACAAAGGCAGCAAATGGCAGATACCCAATGTTTTTTTTTAACATAAAAACAAACAGAAACGTGGCAAAAAAGCTGAGGAAACGTATGCCAAAAAACAAGGTCTGCTCATTGATTCCATATGAGTAAAGAGAATGAGTTCCTACAGATTTCTAATGAAAAAAAAAAATCAACTTAATTGATAATCAGTTAAAAAGGCAGTTTTCTGCTCCATAATGCCAGGAAGATAAGATACCATTTGGGACATTCCATAAGATTCTCTTGTCACGGACATCCAGATTCAAAGGAAATGGCAGACAAGTCGGTAACAATTCGGCCAAAAGTCAAACCTAACTGCAAAAAAGAGTCAAGAGTTACATCCCCATCTACAACTCTACAGGCCTCGGAAAGTTCAATGTTAAAGTTTGTGATGGCAGGACAACTAGAAAGACTGAGACAAGTGGCTGATAAGAGCATAAGAGTTTTTCTTCCTTTTTTTTTTTGGAGAGGAGAAAACCATCTTTACAAAAAACAGGGCAGCTCGGCTTAGGTTTTGGAACACTGCATCCGAAACAACCTCGTTCAGAGATTGTTACGTAGCCAGGAGACCTTTACACCTCTTAGCCACTGAATTAATGATGGATCCTCTGTTCTAGATCGAGATTCCATCTCCCTCCTGCTAAAGGTGATTTGAAAAGTTGATGAATCTTGGGTTGGGCCTAGTGTGTCTCACACCCCTTCTGGACTTGGTCAGACGTTAGCTACATAAGGACCCCTTTGTAATATGTCACATGTATTTGTTTATCTGAGGTTTGCTCACCATAACAGCAAGACCTGGAGTCCAAATGATTGAACATGTTTGTCATAAAACATCCAACTCAAGAGCTGAAAGCGAGTTTAGTTTTTTTTTTTTTACCGCCCGTGACCGGATTAGCGGTCAGTTATGACAACAGTGGAGGAAGTTTAAGAAGAAGACAAATTCAGTTTGAATGTTTGTTTTTTAACGAGAGCACGAAGCGTAAAGAAACGCAGAAAAAAAACAGAGCAAAGATGTTTGGATCGTTCCGACTCGCTCATTAGCGGCTGCACTTGGCCACGAGTGGACAGACCCGCCGCCATTGTGACATTGCCCTGGTCAGGGCCCGTGACAGCGCCACTTCCCTGCCCGATGAGTGGAAACCCTGCATCAGCGCTGACTCCTCTCGTCTGCCCGCTGCCGTCGGCACGTCCCGTCTCTGCTCATCATCTCCCTCGGGCCGACAGCTCAACCCCCCCCACCCTTTTTCCTTTTGTTTCCTCGTCCTGCTGCCCGCCCGGCTGCTCGGAGTGTGTGACTGACCTCCCCCTGTTTGCTGCTCAGGGAATTTGTCGCGCAGCTTGGCTGTTAAAGTGCGTCACTGGGATTACCTTTTTGTTGAGGTGTTAATCTTTTTTTTCCTTATCTGGGGACGTGTGGTATTTTAGCGTTTGACCTCTGAATGATGAGGTTTTGAATAAACGAGTGCAACATTATGCATTAGAAAAGCATTCCAAAATGCCACGTGCGGGAACAACTCTTTGTTGTCTCTTGTAAGAACATTGAACATTCTCTTGTAAGGCCTTATCAGCCTTCTGATTCTGATTTTTTTCTACTTTCCGACTTGGCCAGTCAGCACATGTCAGCATTTTCTGTTTAAAAAATACAACTTCTAATACAGGAAGTGAGCCATAGATGCCATTTCTGGTCTTTCAGGAGGCAAAGGGTGAGAAATACATGCAAACAATTGTGTCAGTCATTCCATTTAACACCTAAAAATGTTTTATACTATCTGTATAATCAAAATTATTATTATTATGGGCAAGTCATCTGTTTTGCCGCACGCAATAAGGAAAGCATTAATGGATGGACTGCTATAAGAATTGGTCATGACCAAACAATTGAAGCCCGGTGCCCCGTTTCTATTGTGTGTGTTATTGTGTGCAAATCAAGCAGAAATCTTTCCCTATTTATGGACCCCCCCAAATCCTGGCTAATAACTTACCTCACCTTGAATTATTTTTACCACTTAGTCACCATAATTCTCTTTGCCTTTTCCATTCTTGATGCAGAATCTGGAAATTAAACTCTATGGGGCATGGTCTATATACCAAATGCCACAATTGACCAAACTCATGCTTATGGTACATGCAATGGTCACCCTTTTAACTTTAACCAGAAAATATTATTTCAATTTCTACTGTCTCTGTATGTGTGGGCCATTTTTTTTTTTGAATGACCATAATCTACAGAGACAATTTAACAAGACAAACAATAATCACTTCTAACAAGCGCATTGAAGGTAATGGAAGCACAAATGCAATTTACACGCAAGATATCAAGCATTAGTTCAAACAAAAACTAACCAGCCTGATATTTATTTGCATCATTTCCCAGATCTCAATGTTACAGATGCATTTGAAGACATTCAAGTGCTGTGTGACATTGTGCAATGACCTGAAACCTCATACTGCATATACACACCACTGATTGTTGTAAGGAGTAAAAAGAATACATAGTTAGGCCGTACACATTTTTGTTGATACTGCATTGCTTTTATGGTAAGCATGGGGGTGCTACCCTACATAAATCAAAAGATTGCCATTTTCAATGTATTACATGTTAATTGTAGGTTTTGACCAAATAAACAAATACATAACAACCTATGGATCATGCTGTCAATAGCGCTTCAAGAAATGGTTTGACGTGCCTCCTACATAACAGTCTTTACGATCCAGTGTCGGACGAAGGTTAAAAAAGGTCCATACCCCTTGTAAATACCGGGCAAGTGAAATGTTAGCCACTTGAGTTGAAACCTGAAACGCTATTAATTGAAAGAAAGGAGAGTATGTGGCTGGATGTTTGCCTTGCTGTTTCCCCGTCCATTCATCCATTCGTCACATTTCCAAGCACTTTTGGCCTGCAACTATGTCAAACCCACCACACTGTAAAGAATTAAAGGATTAAACTTTACATTTTTAATGAAAGACAGTGGTGCATGCCACACTAAGTAAAAGGCGAAAAAAATTGTGCATAACAGATGCCTAATACTGTTTTTTAAACATCCCCACACTCACTGTAATGAGCCAATTTAATTATCTTTTTATTAGTTCAGATTAGATTAGATTAGATAGAAATGTATTGATCCATTTGGAAGGGTTCCCTTAGGGAAATTTAGATTCCAACAGCAATACGGTACAAACCATTTAAAGTGTTTAAAAAAATCTATATTAATAAATGAATATAAATGGACCACAGTTTTATGATAACAAAGCGCCTCTGAAATCATTTGATTAGTTTATTAGACTAATAAACTTGTGTGAGCTGTATCTGTGTGGTATAGAGCTGTCATGGGAAATGTTGTGGGAGGTAGATGCGTTTCTTTAAACAAAAACTGGGCCGAGTTCATTATCATAGTCCGGCATTCCCACTTAAATTTAGCAGGTGTTATGTTCTCATCGGCCCCATGCTGCACTACGACTGGTAAAAACTGGTAAAAAAAAGTTAGATACATTAGCATGTCAGTCAAAGGCCAGATGGCAAAGGTGGGAGTTGGTTTTTGAACGGTTTAAAAGGGCTTATTGTAACAGCTTTGGTGATCCAATAAGACCATTATGCTACCTGAAGGCTTATAATTGGCTGCTTGCTCAAATTTTTTCACAAATGTTAGCCAGTTAGTCATTTTGAATAATCCTATTGAATCAGGGACCGTGGTCATATTTAAAAGAGGTTATTCATAAAAGGATTCATCTTTTTAATCTGACCTAAATGCAGAATTGGAGCACTTTCTGACAGATAGACGCTTCTGCCCCGCTCCTGCTGGTGATTTTTCAGTCCTCCCCAATTCCATTTCCCAAAAGGGTCTTTGTGCGAACCACCTTCATTTTACAGTGAGCTGACGGACTAAGATGGCGTCAATGCTGAGATCACTTACGGAAACCAGGTCGCTGAATTCTCCGGAGAACGCAGAGACAAAAGGAGGCGCATACACCAACACCGTGGAAGGACTTTATCAAAGACGGAATTTATTTATCAAGCATTTATTTTTAGTACAGGACAGACTCAAACTGATGGGTAGCAGCTCTGGACATCAGCTGCCAACTCCCAACAGATTATTTTGGCGTTATTTTGTTGGACTATTCTCCTTAAAGAGTATAAATGATAAAGCAGACTCACTAAAAGTGCATGTAAAACTAAGACAAATAACAGCTCCTTTTATATCTACATCATGTAACTATATCTCTGTAATGTTTTCAGCAGTTTTTGCAGTAGTTAGTACTCATCTTTCATCTGTGGTCACCCCCGGCTGCTTTGCTTGATGATGTGATAATGTTCATTGCTGTATTTTCTGTAAAATAGCATAGTCTGAGCTGTTTGAAAGTCTGATACCAGCAGTTAATATTACTCTTAAAACTAATCTCTATTCTTTCAAATTGAACACTTTAAAACGCGTTCTATAAATGGCTTCAGTTATTTTTTTTTAACATTCAGTGAATGGATATCTAGAAATGGACCAATTCCACCCATAGATTTGTACATTTGCCATTACCTTTGCCGTGTTACTTCTCGGTCAAATCTGACATTGGGGTTATTTAGCCATACATTTTATATGGATAGACGAAGGCATATTAAACAGGGTTGCATGCAAGTGGGAGTATATGAATGGTAATGCACTTGATTTTTTTGTTTTTTTCACTATCAGTGAGTCATGGCATTTTCTACCTCGGTGTGTGTTGCTTTTGCTCATAAATTATTTATGGCCATCCATTTTGTTAAATGAAATCAATGAGTGTGAAAACCGCATTTGACAAGCACAGTGGTGGATGTAATGTCTTATTTGACCAATTTATGGAAATCACCCAAAAATTCATAGATTTTGTTTCAGTGAAAAAAGAACGAACTATTACATTTTTCTGACATCACAAATCCCTCTCATTTATCTTAATTCTTTTCATAGAGGCTAGATTAGGAGAAAAGGGGTTTTATTTGACAGCACTTCATCTTTTGTGGGGTGATCAGGAAAGTAATTGAAACTAAATTGTGAGAGAAGGTGGTCGGTACCAAAAAGAGCACGTTCACCCTAAGATGAATGTTTGTTTGGTGAATTGATACTGAGTCATTATACCAGGAATGCTGTTTATTCCATGAATGAAACGATGGAATAGCTGAATAACAGCAAATTCTAATATTACACACTAAAACTTTTAAACAGCTTGGAAAAGAATAAACTGAAAATTGGAAGGGAAAAGAGCACTGAGGGAAATCATATAGAAATCACCGAGCTGTGGGGCAGGAATTATAGAATCATGAACCAAAAAAATCCCATTTAGTATTGTGCTTCAGCTCCTCTGCCTTCTCTGACAGCTTGATTTTTTGGAAGTATGAACATCACCAGTGACGGAAAAAAAAAAAGAATTCATCAATCAGGTTACGCTTTCTCGTACGGCACTTGACAGATCGGCTTTGTCGGATGAACCCTCCGTTTTACACTGTAAATTTTCATTCAGATTGGGACTGTTTGTTGACCATGGCGTGGTGCATTGTCATCCTGACAAATGACCTGTCTCGTATAGCCTTGTTTTGATTTATGTATTAGAAAATTGTCCAAAACATCAACGTCCACCTCTACATTTACTGGGGAGATAACAGCCGCCATGTCCTTTTGGTCCTTTACCTGACATTTATGCAGTCTGATTGGTTGACAGGCACATGTGTATGTTTTACATTAGGTCTATACCCCCCCCGAAAAAACTTAACTTCTATCTACAGTAGCTTGGTGATTCATATTTGAATGTCAACTTCATCAAAACATCCGTAATCCATAAATGACTCACCTTGTTTTCTTTTATTTTACTAGTTCATGATGGTTTCAGTGGGGAAATCCCATTTTATTTAGTAGATTTCACTTAGTTCAGTCAGAATTATTGCTTTTTTCCTTTTTCAGGTTGCTTTTATATTAACCTTTTTCATCATTTACCATCCTTTATGTCTTCTGTTTAGAATTCCCCCATTTTGTTTGTACTTTCGTGGAAGCTTAGACCCAGCTAACTGAGAACAAATGTAATTTTGGCACTTTAAATTACCTTCATAAGATTTTTATTCTTATGTTTTCATTGCCAGATCTCTTGTCTGGGTCATGTTTCCTGCTAATAAACAGCTCCTTAAGCTCCTCACTCATTCTCTCCGCTCACTTTTTTCCATATTTGAATTTTGTTTCTTCGCTATTGAGTGATTCTGTCATTTTCCATCCATCACTTCCTATTTGAACTCAATAAGAGCATTTAATGGACCACCTAATTCAGCCAATAGTTATTGGCTTCTTTGCTACAAGTATCAACAGCAAACAAATATCAGAAAAGCAGTAGCTGTCAATATTCTTTTATGTGAATGCCGGTTAAAACTACCTTAACGATTACCAAAAGCAGTGACCTATTTTTACATGCGTCGTAAGATTTAATGGTAATTCCTAATTGGTACCTCAAGTCCTTGAGGGATCTTTATTGAATTCAAACTGTCTTTGAATCAGTGGGTTCAACTGGAGGAAAAAGTGTGTTCAGACTGTTGTGGGATTGTTTAAATAAAGTCTAAGGAATAGAAATTTATTAAAAGGAGGGATCAAACTTCATAAAGTGAGAGCGACCGCAAACAATAAGTGCTGTGAAAGTATATGAGTAATACTCAAACAGTTACATCTAAGATGATTGGTATTTTCCCTTTCAATGCAAACATATCAAGCGTCTACTTTAAAGAAGATTGTCCGAGTTATTTTACTTGTGACATATACAGATCTTTGTATATTTTAGTCCTATTATCCTTTAAGTATAAAAATTACACTGGGCATGACAGTATGAGTTGTGGAAAGTAAAACAAGAAATCAAGACTTTTGAGAACCTCAGTACAGTTTATATGAGTCATTAGTTTAATTAGTTTGGAGACATTTTATAGTATTTTGTATCACAAGTAAAACCCAGTGCAATCCTGGATTTTCTCTTGAGGATTAGTCTTAGGTCACCCATGAGAAACAACGTGTGACATGCTAAAGAAAGCAAAGCGGCGGAGGGAATTAAACCAAATAAACTACATTTACCGCACGCAATTGACTGTAGCTGATAAAACTAACCCCATTTACTCAAATAACAAATGAACATTCGCATTCCAGGCAAGCCTGTCCAGCGAGCGTAATCCATAACCAACCAGCCGCAAAAGCAAAAAGCAAAAAGCAAAGTGTTTGGTCTTCCAGGACCCTTATTACCCCATCGACCCAACTTTTCACATGCTAAATCCCATTGATATGTACAAGGAAGCATTGATTACATTTTGTCTCTCCATCTAATCCCGCCGAGTACATGAACCGTTAATGGTTAAATCAAAATCGATACATAACTTAATCATTCAAACTCGTATCTAATTTGTTTGTCACAATCGATTTCCTCGGCCCGAGCGCGCCGTCTGTGCCTCTCCCCGTCAATTAAGGCGTGTGATGTGAGCAGACTGGAGCTGCCACACAGGAGGGGGGGGGGGGGCAGGGGGGGGGGGGGGGGTGGGGGTTATGACCAGCCCTGCTGACATTATGATCTATCAAATGTTATGACCTTGGGGGATATTAAGTGCTAACTAATACAGAGGCATGCGGAGTGGAAATGAAATGACAGCAATGGTTTCTCATTCCTCTGGTGGAACTTTCTGTCAAATATAATTAGAACATGGCTGTTGCTTATTTACACAGGTAGATTTATGGTGTGGGAAGTGGAGGATATGGTAAAAACACCACCTCAAATGCAGCACAACAACATCCTTATATATATATATAGCAGGTCTGGTATATTTGGAACCAGAACTTAGATATAGCATACAAGCAACAAAATCCTAATAAGACAGTCCAATTGAAAGAGATGTTTCCTCGGAATCACTTTGAAATATGATGATTATCATCTTGTAAGAGGATTGGAAAACTGTGTTAACGTGAGCCTGTTTCTGATATGGTTTGAAATATAATCTTTATTAAAATCCTCCCTCCAGCGAGACGCAGAAGAAGCCCAAATTCCCAGATTTTGAAGGTTACAACCGGTTTTAATCTGAGCCACACCTTCCTGACATTAGATAGCACCGTTTTTCTTTTCTTTTCCTTTTTTTTTCTTGTCATACAGAAATATATAGTGTTATTGACAGCATGAATCCTTTTATCTTCGTGGTTCCCACGTGGAACTCCTGTGTCAGCGATAGTGGGGAGGGGATCTTAACCTCGGGCAGTAATTATGGTTCACATCAAACCAGAGCATTTTTAGCTGCTCTGTACATTTATACGGAGAACGCGGCTCTTGATTCCGTTACGCCCTGCTACTGTAAAGCCTATAGAAGTCCTTGGTCAAGCCTGAGCTTGCTTCGGACTCATCTTTTATTAGTCCCTTTGAAACAAATTAAAAGGAAAGCTGCCGACGTTGTTGAAATTTACAGGTAGCGTCGTAATGAAAAACCTACTGCAATGTCAGTGTTTTGATAGCTTTGAGGGATTTATTGTCTCCAGAATGGGGAAAAAAGACCTAAAAGAACCATCTCTCAAGACAGTATCCCTATAGAAAAAAAGAAAAAGAAAGAATACTAATTGTTCTATATCCTGCCTTGATCATGAAAATAAACCCATGTTCTGATAAACTGATAATTAATAAACTGTCAAAGGAAATTCTAAATTAGAATTCCACCTTGAACGCTTTATTTATTCCCCACCACATCCAAAGGCATGTAAAGGTCTCTCTTTCTACTGGGTGGAAATCATTTGTCGAAATATGGTCATAAATCCAGCCAACTGCCGGAGCTTTAGAGGGAATGTAGGATTTAACAGCAGAGACAGGAGGGATCTGTCCTTCATCTACACACAGCGATAAGGCAAACTGTGTTGAAAATCATAGAAGATTGAGGAGTAATAAAGGCTTTATGATCAGTGTGAAACCAGGATGGGAGCCATCTCAGCGTCTGATTACTCGCAAGCGTAATGCGGCTCGGAGATCTTCCCCCTGTGGGGCAGAACTAAGGGACCAAAAGTTTTAAATTGGTGAAAAACGAATGTGTCTGAATTTTGCAGTAGTTACGTTTTGTAATTGGGGTATTTTCTAAACGTGAAGCAAAAGAGCGACTTTAAATAAACAAACAAAACCTCAGATTGAAATAGAATTAAAAACCTTTCCACATTACACACTGCACCTATTTTTGCAGACAGCCAAACAGGATATCAGCTCACATTTTGGCTCGTTTGATAGCAACAGGAGCATTGTGGCAGTCATTTGAGTAGAGTCAAATGCAAAGTCAAATGTCTGACCCGTCAATGATTCTGGTCGGTGATTGAAATGCTCTAGTGTAGACGGCTGCTCAAGAACAAACGCCGCCAACCTAATTTTTCAGACCCATAGAGGTTTACAAAAATAAATAAATGCATTTTTCAAAGGGGTAATGAAACTTTGGCTAAATTCAGCAATATGAGAGTGTTTATTTGTTAGCTCATGTCATCAAATCCTTCAAGTATTTGGCAGTGCTCAGAGCTTCCACGGCAAAAATCCCATCTAGAACCATGTAACAACACAGTAGGGGGGCAGTGAATAATAGAGAGCTCAAGGTTTCCACAAAAGAAGATGATAAAAATTAAAAAGATGTCAATGTAAATGAAGCAAAATGCACAATGAACAGGTCTTTGATGGGATGTTTTAAGCTAGTAATCTTCACGATTCACAAAACAAAATGGACGGCTTGAAGAAAAACTTATGGGGCTGGAACCGTAACAGAGAAAAGACCCAGTTTATCCCTTTACGTTTCCAAACCCGCCTCCATTCAAAGGGCAGCGGAGAGAGACGACAGGCGAAGTTTGGAACAGGTTGGCAGGGCGAACGAGCTGCAGCCTTCGTCTCCGAGTGAAATCAATTGCTCGTCGAAGTCAAGGGGGAATGGGAGGTATCTGACCACCCTCGGAATTGGCATTGGTATCATTCTCGGACAGAAGAGTGCGATAGGTTGATCTGATGTAGCTTTGACCGTGCACGCATTTCTGTTTCCATAAATTCCTTTTGCTTTGTCTTTTTGAGAAAAAGTTCAAAATAACAAGTCTGAAATTTGCACATTACACTGACTCCAGCGGGTACGAGATTAGTGTGAATGTCAGACACAACGCCGTCTGAATTGTCAAACCGTATTCTCCACCTGACATTTTCTTTTAAGCTCCCAAAGACTGTACAAGGGTTGAGGATGTTAAAAAAAAAAAAAAAGTCACCAAGGTTTGAAACCTATTGATTGCAGACCCACTTTAATCATCTTTGGTCTATGAAACTTCTACTCTGGAATGCCTTTGAGGAATGGTTGTTTGTGGGACAGCAGCAAAATCAACACCGCCATCACCTTTCCCTCCAAGAATGTTTGATGTACAGGAGAATTTAGAAAAAAATGCAACAATTTCTAAAAACAAAAAGAGGGCAATGTTTAAGATTACTACAAATGGCATGTTGTGTTAAACCCAAAAGTCAGTTGAAGAAGTCACTGCAATAAAAGATAAAAGGAAACTTCACTTTCCTTCTCTGGGCCAAAAATGAGCCATTGTTTAAATTTGATGTTAACTGTAGTTTTTTTATTCCTTGTAATACCATGGAGAAAATCAGTGTGGCAAAACAAATATTTTTGTTTTTTTCAGCCATCTTCAGCTCAGACTTAAACCCTCTGGGCCAAACCATTATAAGAAACAGCAATGAGATGCTACTTTTTAACTGTAGAACTAGCTGCAAAACAACAGTTAACTGGATTTCAGCTATTACGTAGTTTATGGCACTTCTTCCTTTAAATCCAGGGGTCCATAATTTGTTGTAGTTAAGTCTTTATTTCAATCATACTGTCATCGGTTTATATCGTAGCAAAAGGGGCTTTCTTTTCGTCATCTTTTTTTTTCAGGAATGCTCACTGAGTATGAATACAGCTCTGCAAAACGGGTTTAAAAATATTTTTTGTGCACAGTGTTGTGGCAGTTGCCATCTTGCCTCACAATAATAGGGTTTGCGATTCAAATCCCAGCCAGGGACCAATCTGTGATGGGTTTGTATGTTCTCCCTTTGTATCGTTTGGGGTTTTTCCTCCAGGTACACCGCCTTAATCCCACAGTAAAAAAAAAAATAATCACGTGTGTTTGGTTAACTGGCTGTTCTTAAGTGCCCATAGGTGTGAGTGTCTGTTTAGTTCATTTCTGTGTGGAGATGTGAAGGACTGGCGACCTGTCTGTGGTGTACCCCTGATATCCAATGTCAGGGATAGAAAATAGATGGGTGGAAGATGTAGAACTGATTGGAACTGTTGTAAGAGGTGAAAGGAATTTCCCCGTAACTGGGCAAGTGGAAGGGGCAGGGATTTTACCACCAGACGAAGGCTCCGAGTAGAGGGGGGCAGCCGGGGTGGTTCTGTTGGAAACGCCGGCCATAGATCTGTTTGTTTGGGGATTAGGCAGGGGATTAGGCCTCTAATTCCTCTCCCTTGTGCGCATAATTGAAAAATGTGTCTGCCCTTCGAGCAGAGAGAAGAAACCAGCGGGCCGGAGCCCCTCGCAGCACTCGAGTCTCCGGCTGTTGTGCTCCAAAGGCGGAGGGAAAACAAAAAAAAAAAAAAACTTTTGTTGACCAGTTTCGCCGAACGGCAGTCAAAACGCCGCACGGCTGCAAAGGGGGCTCCGTTTTCTCGGTCCACGTCGGGCGAGGATGAGCTCTCCAACCGCAGCAACAAAAGCAAACGACAGCCCGCATCTACCCGGCTTTTTGTTTCCCCGGCTGTGAGCTGAGCCACTGTCATCGGAGTCTGTAATAGAGTGCTTTGCTCTCGGGAATCGTCTCTGCTTTTCTTCCTTTTTTTTCTCCCCCCCTTCTTTCTGCAATCCTGCTTACTTGGTTCCCAGATGCCAATCTCTCCAGCAAACTGAAATTTGCTGGAAATGCCTCGTGGTTTTTCAAGGCATGGCACAAAGCAACAAAGCATAACTGTGTAATTGTGTGCTTAATGCGTGAAAGAATATGTTCCTTTCCAAGGAAGGTGAAAAAATCCATTCGTATTATAGATTGTATTATATATTACAGATTGTCCATTATATCCCTCAGCTCTTTGGATGTATCTGGCACTGAATGATGATATTTCAGGGCGGATGATGAAGCGGCCCTAGATTTATTACTATAAATCACGTCAGATAGCACCATAGAGCCCCATGAAACAGAAAGGGTATATATTTTATTTGTCAAATGCGCATGTAAAGATCTCCCTGCCTAGCAGATGGGAGCTAATTCGTTAGAAATACCATCAATCAAGCCAAACTGTCCAGGCTTTAGAGAAATATTGGCTTTATCCACAATTTCTCGGGGTTCTGTCAGCAGACTCGAATGCATCTGGGAGTAATTTCTGTCTTTTATCTTGAACTCGCGCAAAACACTTCGATGAGGCCGATTGCATTGGAGCAGACTGCAGATCGAGACGTCACTTCTTTTTTTTTTTTTTTCTCCTTCTTCTCATGCTTCTCTAAGCTCAGCAGAACCCGATAACAGATATGATTACACTTCGACTTTGATATCGAAATACCTCTCATCTCGGGCCAAAGAGACAGTCTCATGTCTGAAAATGAAGGTGTACTCCTTCTCCAATTCTTCGTCTTAGTTTGTTTCCTTTGTGTTCTTCTTCTTTTTTTAAAATCCCTGGAGTGTTTTTCTAAGTGGGGAAATTTTTCAAACTCAAATGTAACAGTCAGCAGCATTTTTAAAGATAGAGATATATACGTCTGTTTGAATAATTGATACATTTCCTCTCTCGCAACATCAATTTTCATGGTGCTTGTGAGCCAACACTAAATGCCTCTTGCATCTTCCCGGTGATCGTGTACATATATGACTATATAAACTGTGTTCATGTATAGTAGATTAAAGAGCATGTGTCAATCCCGAAATCCCTCTCGAATACATACATTTTTCACAATAGCGACAGAACCTGGTTGAAACTGAATTCGAAATGATTTCTTTGACACTGTCGGGGAGTCCCAGAACAGAAGCACAATTGATGTCATTTCCCTACTGGATAAAGGAGATGCCGCGAAGATATTTGATCTCTACTATGATTAATTATGATTTCAGCCATTAGAGTGTTGCAGTCATAATAGCCCAGGGCTAATTAATTACATGTATTTTCCCAATGAACCGCAGATATTTAATTGAAATGCAGATTTGCATAAGTGAGTTTGCCAGGAATGTTTTCACCTTTTGAGAGAGTCTGAAAGGCATGTGATTAGATGAGAGGTAGTTGTGACCTTTTCAGAGATCCCCCGTACACGTTAATTAAAATTTATCCTCCAAGGCCAAAAGGCTTTTGTCATTTGGGTCATGTATTCTCTCCGAAGGCTGATTAAATTTGACCAATGCTACAATTTTAGCACTTGAATGATCAACACTGTTATTCTTTTTGGCTCTACAGGAGTTAAACTGTTTGTCGGTAAAGTTGTCATGGCTCTGGTGAAGGTTGACCATTGTAACACAACGCCGCCAAGATTTTAGAAAGAATATAGAGAAAAGTATAAAGGCTCCACCGTATTCTCCTGATAGTATCTAACTTTAGCCCTTTCTCTTTTTTTTTCATTTTAAATGCACCTGCATACAATAGTGGTGTTGTTGAAGTCAGAAATTAGTACTATTTGGTATATAGCAAACCTTCTGGCTTGCCACATCCCTATTTTGCTTGCATACTTATAACCTTTTTTTCTATTTTTTTCTGCTATATTATCCATTGGATTGCAAAAAATAAAGTCACGACTATGAAATGTACGTATCAGGACACAGTAGAGCTAATTATCTGGTCTATTCTAAGTTCTCAATCAACATGAAAAAGTTTTTTTAAGAACAAATCGACATAACACACCACATCATCATTTGAAAGCAAATCCTGTCCACGAGTGAGCTCACCCATAAATAGTGTAAGCACTATCGATTTGTTGGTCGGGAGCATTAATGGGTTTGTTTACATGGTACCGAGAAGAAAGGACGGCAACAACGTTCTTAAAGGAGCTATTCTTAGGGGTCCATCGGACTGGAACGGTGTACAAATGAGTGAGATCTGAGTTGCCGGTCCTATTGGTGGACAGCTCAGAAAAGTTTGCCCTAAGGTGAAACAACTAGAACTTCCTGTGGTTGGCTATAGCTCCGTCTAGGTTTTGCTACGTTTAAAATGTCCCATTGCTGCTGTATGTTGTTATTAAAGAGTTGTTCTGACCTTGGGATCGAATCTCAAATTCTTAATTCTTTCTCCCATGTTTGCTTTTTAAAAAATGGTAATTTGACAGTCGATTTGTTAACGTTGTGATTACACAGTCGGCTCCTGAAATCAAAAAGCCATCAGGATGCTTTACACTGGTTGCATTTCAGGATGAGCTTCAAAGTCTATCTGAATATCAATTCTTTGTATCTCTTGTTTTAGTTACAGAAAGAATTCTCTGCTTTTTAAGTTTACTTAAAAGTTTACTTCAAGACTTGTTTTGTCCCGTATAATCGACAATAGCATGAAGTAATTCTTCTTCCATCTTTTTGGTCTCACTTTAAAAACATCACATGACAGAAGAAAAAGATCAGATGTAGACGAGAACCCCACTTTTCTATTTTAAAAAAATATTAGAATCTGTCCCATGTACAGCATTATGCCTACTGGAAGCAGGCAGATAATTTTATTTTAGAAAAAAAACAACCTCTAAACTGCCGAAAGGATCTATAATAAAGATTCAGGGCCGGCAGAAGATGTAGGCATCGGGGTTGTGCGAGGAAAAATCTAGGCTGATGATTTGAATATTGAGAAAGGAAACGGACAAAGCAGACTGAGGAGTATTTACACTGGCAGGGCTAATGACTAACAAAAGGCAGGTGGCTGTGATAAATTAAGCTAATTTCATGCATGCTTGATAAGTAAAACACTGCCTCTGTGCAAACCTTCCCATGAAGTAAACACCTGAAAAAGTTGGCAATTAAATTTGATTGAAAAAAACGGAGTTATTTTTTCTTCGCACATTAGCAATGCAATTAAGTTGAAAATATTTTGTTTTCTTTTTCTTTTTCCCCTACTCCTTCCCATTTGAGGTTTTTCCCATCAAGGTATATAATATGCTCTGATAGCACTAAAATAAATAATTGGAGGATCTTATGATTCAGCCACATTCATTTTTTACATTTTCTTAAAGGACGGAACCGGAATGTTAAGTTTTTGTAAATAAATAAATAATAAAAAAAAACTGTAAAAAATAGAGACGGCCCTGATTTAAATGTAACCCATTACGCTGCAGGAAAGTCTTACTTGTGTGTGTTTACTGCGCACGCTCCAGGGGTCCCCGCGGTGCAGCTGGAGGGTCGCACAGTTCACATTGTGGTCTTATCAAGGCGATGAAAATAGACACGCGGCATGATGGTGGCCGCGGGGCGGCTGTAACTGGAATGGACAAGGTCAAGTGCAGCGCTCCCAGTTTTGAAGAGAGCCTGGTGAGCTTTTCCTCCCCACCCTAACTATGATCCCAACCCGATCTGACGTCTGTTGATATAAAACTCAGGCCTCGCTTCCAGGCATATGGTGTAGTCGGTGGCCACGCTATCGCCGACAAGCGTCTCCGGTGTTTACCAGTAATCTGAAATCGGGGGGGAACGTATACAAGTATGTAAACATGTTTCCCGAATAAAAGTGGTTGTCCCGGGCTGATAAGGGTTTGTCATAAAATGCAATACAATCCCCGTCCTGCCAATACCTGGGGTCTAGAATCTTAGTTTCCTCCAAGTTTTATTTGCATAAACTTTAAAAAAAAACAGCTAGTTCATCTATACAGACCCCCCCACTGTGACAGAGTCTAAGATAACACTTTACAACAGGGACACCGGGGTCTGATAACTCACTGTCAGGATGATTAGTATTCCAAAGAAAGGCGGCGTGATGCAAAATCCTTAATAAATTTGCATTATTTATTAGGACTTGGCAAACTTGCCGTCGGAAGCCTCCCCGCAACTGCTCGGGGAGGGAAAGGCCCTCCCGAGGAGTTTCTTCTCCAGCTGAGACTTTTTTTTTTGCTTGCAACCTTTAAAAACGTAAAGTGCTGCCTCCTCAAAAACACACCTAGCGAGGACGCTCGTGTCTAACGCAGGGAGCTTAATTGACAGCCGGCTAGATCAGAGACTCTGTCGTATTGCTCAAAAGGTCGAGAATCTCCATTGGCAATAATAATCTATCCTGTTCCAGCAAGTCATTACATACGAGAGACACTCACGTCAGATAAACGTCTTTTTTTTTCTTTTTTTCTTCAAATTATGACAGAGATTTCCACAGACTGCATCGAAAGGGGCGCAGCACTATGCCTTTAACTTGGGAGGGAATTCATTTCCCTATCTTTGGGAGGAGATTAGCACACCTGGAATCAGTTCGCTAACCACTCTCCCCTCGTAGCCCATTGGACCTGGGGAGGAACGGCACAGCTGGAACCCACTGCAAACCAACAACAAACCAGCCACCAACCAGCCAGGATAATTGCATGTGTGTGTGCGTGTGTGTGTGTGTGTGTGTGAGTATATGTCCAGGAGGCAATAAAGGGCATAACCGACAACACTGGTCTCGAGAGTCTGTCGAAGTACTTACGGTGGCTAAGACTGCCACACTGATGTTTTGTTTGTTTTTTGTCCCGTAAACAGATTCTGAACAGATTTGCTCCTCTATTTACCAGGTTGTACATTTGCAAATCAACTCTAGGCCCACAGACCAACGTTTGGTTGTATTTTCCTGCCGACCAACTGTACTTATTTTCAAATGTGACAAATTCCAGCTGAATTCAGGAAAATGTTTAACTTCCTTAATCCTCTGACGCATATTATCAGCACATATAGAGAGCATAAGATTTGGGTTTCTTCTTTTTGCTTAGTTCTCTGAGATTTGGTCCTAACAAATAAAAAAAAAAAGAAATAGTTTGTCTGCATTTTCTCTGCACACATAGATGGGTTCATATAAACAAGCCGCATGGCGGCTTATCATAATAACATTTCTCTCAGGAGATCACAAACAGAGACAATCCACTGAAATGTTATGCGATGAAAAGCCTTGCTACCGGGGAGCCAGACTAGGTTTCTGGTGTTTTTTTTCCGTTCTTTTATAAACAAAGAGGTATTAAAAGTAATTAAGCCAGTGAGATAAACATAATTAGCGCAGCATGAGACTCCATGCTTTTTGCGGGGAATTTTCCTTCCGTAATTATCTTGGTACGGTTCGACAGTTCGTTGGCTCGTTCTCGGGAAAGATCCATGCCCATTTCACTTAACCACACTTTACTTACACTTGAGTCCTCCAATGGTTATCGCTGAACTGTGTCATCAGAAAAATACTCCCCGAGTCGGCGACATAGCTCGGGTGTCTCTAAATGCGTGCGTTCGTCCTTTTAGCTCACACTTTCCTCTCACCGCTTGCTGACCCCAAAGTTTTGTAGAGACATCAATCTGCCATAAACTTAACCTACATTTCTGGTCTCCTGTTAGGTTTTATAGTTGCAAAAAAAAACAAAAAAAAAGCGTGTGGCTGCTTTGCAGATTTTCCCCCTCCAACTGCATTGCTAGTGACAGCCAACAATGTTCCTGGATGTCAGTGACACTTTCAGTCAAGTCAAATCTATTTATAAATTGCTTTAAACAGCCACGTTTATCACAGAGGCGGAGGAAATGTTGGAGAATGGAAAATGACAGAAAAGAAGCATCTCGAGAAAGATGCTGGCATCAAGGGAGTTGGTGGAAAACTGAGAATATTACTATGAGACATGAGCCAAAAAGAATCATCGTATGTACAGTATTGTGTGTTATTGTGTGTGGATTACTAGAATAGTGGTTGAAAAGTCAATGAGAGGAAAGTTTTAATGATTTCTTGGCAACCATGACAGTCATTATGAGGGGGAAAAGCATCTCCCGTCCAGAAAATTTGATTTCTTTCTATTCCAATCAGTTTGTTTATTTTATATGACATTAACATGTGATCCAAATTATTTACCACAATTATTATATTACAATAATTAGCTCATATTTTTTTGTCTCTTTTAGAATCATGTCATTGATCTTTGCTTTAATTCCCATTCTAAACAACAGGAGAATTTAGTTCTGTTATGCATTCTTTCTTAGTATAAGCTTTTTCCTATATTTCAGTGTGATTCTGTAGGATTTTCTTTTCCTTGCGATTACCCCAAAATGTGCCCAGTCGTCTTGGTTTTTATCATCTGGTCTCATTCATTCCCTTCTCCGTTATTCGCTCATCTCTTGTCACTCAAATCATCGAACCTCCTGATACTCAGAACTTTCCAGTCAACCCTGTCATTTACCAGATCACTGATGAGGCAAATTACATTTTTTTCTTTTCTATTAAACCATCCATTTGCCACCATCGCCTGTTGTCATGACTCTTTGCTCTGGTTGTCTCGTGCTTGTGTTTTCAACTTTCAGTCGAAGGACCCCTGAGAACTATTGCATCTTTATCGGGGAAGACCCTTGTGTGTAGACCTGAAGCACACCAGAGAGGGATCATGAATACATTTTGCTGACAAAAACGTAACTTGAACCAACTCACAAGCGACTTCGCATAGCTTTGCTGAGAATCATGTAGCATTATGCTACCCACTTACATGATACTACGGGTAGCAGTTGTGCTTTAATATAGCAAACTCCCCCAGAAAACCTCTGTTATTCAATACAGATTCCCTTCATTGTTGTGCCACTTGACCTATTGGCTGCTGTAAAAATTGCCCACTTACAGTAGTCCAGATTTATGAGGTTTTAGGGTGTTATGAAAACCTACTATGGGTAGATCATGAAGTGATTGGTGCAGGGAAAGAAAATATTTCATTTCATAGCTCAGAAGCTTTCCTTTTTCTGTCCAGGAGCAGGGTGGCGATTGTAGAGAAAGTATGAATCATACGGCAAAATCGCCCCGTATTTGACAGGAAGAGAATAATACATTACAAATGACGACGATCGTATAACTTCACCTCAGCGAACCTATCTTTAGATGTTGGAGATCATTTGTTCGTGTTGATTTGTGCATGTAGAGAATAATTCACCTGAACTATAACAATTACCCTCCTTTCACCGTGGAAAGGAAAAGTTGACAAAGGAGTTGACAAAGAACAACTCGGCTCAGCTTCTACGTCAAGTGACATCACCCTTATATTTCCTTAACTTTACCAATTATCCTGCATTGTCCACGTAATATTTCGTTAGCTTCCCCTCGCTTGCTCATGCCCATCTTTACTCTTCCTGCTGCTCTGCTGTATTGCTACACTTTTGACACAGAGATACCTTGAATATACATTTTTAAGGTGTAGTAACACAGATAAGGATTCCCCTTGCATGTCAAATTGCCTTTTTTTTAGGTTTAGGACAATGGGACATCCAGGGATAGAGATATCCTAAATGTACTATAAAACCTAATACCTGCCTCACTTTAGTCTTTCTGCTGATCTCCTTAATACAGAAATAGCACAACTGAGAAAAAGTTCTTTTTTGTACTGTTGTCTGACCAATTATGCTACTCTGTTCATTGCTAAAAGTACCGGTATTTGAACATGAATGCGTGCTTGAGATGCTTCTGAGGGCACGTATTGCTGCATTGAAGTCCAGGGGACAAAGATGCTCTCAGATCTGCTGGAGCCAATTTAAATGGGAGCAAGCTAATGATCAAAAGACACATGTGGAAAGGCATCCAATCCATCACAGGTTGCACGTAACCCCCACCACTCAGGGAAACACAATGCTGACTATCTCAACGAACAGGACGCCTACTTCGGCCAGTAGGAGGACAGGAGCTTTACTTTTCAGTTGCATAGTTTCACACAGTGGTGGTTCAGCCAGTCCTTCAAATTGTGACTCTTGTTCTAGACCAACATGATTTTAGACCAAAATTAAGCATCTAAGTTTGTTATTTAGCGTTGGAAACAAATCCTGGTTAGATTTAAATGCAGATAGATGCCATTGTCGGCTTGGTTATATGTAAACCTGTTATCAAAAAGTCAAGTTTAGATGGTCCCATCGATCAGTATGCATCAGTCCACTTTGAATACGTGATCCAGACTATGTCAAGAGGAGCAAAACACCGGGAGCCCATGGACGATGGCGCAACGACAACATTGGAAGCACTGATTAATGTGTGGTCTGATCTCGTAACGTTTAACAACTTTTCGGCTGGTTTTATAGAGCTTCCTTCCATCTTAGGCAACGTACCATTGCTTTAACATAGAACCAGTGGTTAAAGTAGATTTAGATTGATGTAATCACTGGAACAAAATCCAAATTCCACCATGAGCAATCAAAGTTGACAGAGGACATTAATCAGTAGCTTCAAAATTGCAGTTACCGTCATATTGGGCTTCCACTGCTATACGTGCTGTACGAGTTTCTCATATCTATGAATGATATTTGGGGGGGGGGGGGGGGTTTTTTTGTTTTTTTTTTTTTTTTTTTTTTATTTTTTGGTGGGGGGGGGGGGTATTTATTTGGTCTGTTTTGTTTATTTGTTAATACTTTTTCTTGCAATTCAAAATTCAAGAAGGAGCTTCCATCTCGAAACTGCCAAAATTGGTTTAAAAATCGCAAACGTATTGGCCCATTTTACCTGTTTTCATTGAGTCAGAAGTTCCAGATAAGAATCATTTTTCTTCACCTTGTAGTTCTTTTAGATACCCCGTGACAATAATGAGGGCCCGGCCGAGCATTTCAAGAAAAAAACCGAGGGCGATTTGCAGCATATGCCGACATCGCCCACTTACAGCCTCCGCATTTTCTCGCGGCTCAAAGGCTTCTGGGAAAATGAAGACAAGGGGGTACAGAAAGAGAAAAAGGTGTTTGCCGCGAAGCCTCTGCCTCGGCCTCCCGCTCCACGCTGAGTGTCAGCTTGATTAATGAGCCCTCCAGCTACCGTGAGTCCCTCTCGGGGGGGACAACACAGATCAATACGCAATGAAATCTCGGCGGGGGGAACCCTGCCCACGGCCCCTGTGGCTTTGTCTGAGCTCCCAGGTGATTGAAGCATTCAAAGACTTGCTTGTTATTACACCGTCTCACACACGATCGCTTGACATGGCTCTGTATCTCCAGATTGTGTGAAATAGGACACAACATGGACAATGACTATATGTTTTAGAATGAAACCACCCCTTTTGGCACCATCCCGGAATCCCATTCCCTGCTCGGAAATGCATGGCTGAGTTGTTTTTGGCATTCTGTGTGTCTTCAAATTTCTCTTTTTTTTCTTTTTTTTTCCCAATGCTTCTATTTCTGGCCCTCCCAGATGAATCTAACAATTTGGTGTCACATGGGGGTTTTTAAATTGGCGGGGGGTAAAAAAAAAAAATCTGCCTCCTGCTCAGACTCGGGACCGGTCAGGGTCGATAGCGCCCAGTCGATAATGCTTTGTGTCAAAGGGAGGAGGTGGGGGGGGGGGGGGGGGGGGTAGGTGACGATGTCAGGATTTGCGAGCCCATATTGGGCGAGGATTTTAAACGGGAGAATGATTGCTGGTATTGAACATCCATGTAGAAATTGTGCAATTTTACCCCGGCTATTTCGGGGGACAGTAAACGATGGCGTTTTTTCTTTCCCGCTCGCTGTGAAAGCCTGTTTGGCTGCAGGGACGCGGTCAATGGAATTCCCCTCCGTCAAATTCATCATATTTACTTGCCTCCCTTGAGACTCAAAGGGGGGGCAGACTGATCGCGTTTTCTGCATACGAACTGCTGCGCGCCTGTGCGCTTTTTGAGAGACTTGTCTCAGTTCCCATTCCAAATAAAAATCAAAAGAATTGCAAAGTCTTCAACCATGAAGGTATGATCGTGACAATTATGGTGACAGTCAAGCAGACTAAAAACACAAAGGCACTTTCTTGATGCCTTGAAAAACAAAATCCATTCCGCCTGCTTCAATTTCTTGGCACATTCCTTTGTTCCCACAAAATATGCATATATATATATATTTATTGATGGGACTTTTGGCAGTTGCAAAGTTAGTCTCATATTATTGCTTTTAAATTTGTTTTGGGTTATTATGAGTGTGAAAAACAATTATGTTTTCATCAATAGTGTTTCTTTATCAGGCAGTCTGGAGCTGTTGTTCATTTAATGAGAGTTTTTTTACTTCCCTTAAGTTTCTCACAACAGCGGTAGAGAAGAGACTCTAACGTCATTTTCCTTTCCTTTTTCCTACTCAAGAATTCATTTTTGTAGTGGTGGCAGTTGGATGTCTTTGTGTTTAACTGTGTTACACTCACCAGCAGTTTAATTGATTTTTTTCTAAAACTGAATAAACATCTTGATGTTTAAGTTTACCTACAACTTTGCAAGTTTCAATAGCTCGACTGTAGCTGTAATTTGCGAGGTCACTCTTAAGAAGGCATTGTATTTAAATTCAAATTCTAAAATTTCTACAAAAGGCAGTGCATTTTTATGAAAATACAACATTGCGGGGGACTATTTTAGCCCTATTGTAAACCTGTTCTTTCCAGCTCCCAGTGGATTTTTTGACCATTGGCGCTCATGAGAATTAGGCTAGCTGCTGCATGAGTTGTGGGAAATATTCCATTCCCAATGCAGCACCGCAGAACAAATGTGCTCCTATTTATAGAAAGAAATTGCAGCAGCAATGTAGAGCGGCACCTATCTTTTACCCGGCTGATTATATCTAGTGGTAACCCAAGCATTGCGCGAGCCTGTTAGGGAGTCTGCATGCATGCGATTGCTTAAATGACATCCAGTCAGTTAGAAAAAAAAATCTTTCACAAGGTAATACAGCAGTAATACAATGTCTAATGCAATATTTAACTTTCTTTAAGTCCAAACGGAAGTAGTTTGAGTTCTACCTCTATCTTTATGAAAATTTCTACAATCTTCTTTCTTTCTTTCTTTCTTTCTTTCTTTCTTTAACCCTATAATGCCAAATGTATCAAATTTGATACATACGGTTTCTGAAGTCTTTTGGATCTGAGACTTTTTGCATCATTGAATGGTAAAAGCTTTGCTCAAACCCCTGTTGAACACATTCAGATATACCTGATAACAGCCAGTAGAAGACTACACGGAAATATATTTTTTACTTATGGCACGCTAATTTGATCAAAATTATTTCTTTTTTTTTTTTCTTCATATGTTGTTGAGGGGCCAAAGAAAGACTTCACACTAAAAAAATCCAATATTCTTCCTATTTTTCTTGGATCAGGCATTAAAGGGTTTTTAAAGGGAATTTTCAATTCAAGCACATTTAGACCTTAGGACTAATAGTGTATAGAGTATTAGGTCATTTCTGTCTGCTTTAAAGCCACCTTTATCTTTTTGTCCTATATCACTGCCAGTTTACTCTTAATACGGAAGTGGATAGCCTTTGTGGGAGGAACCGCTTTGTGTGTTGGAGATTTTTTAGAACAACGTATTCTGTTCATTTATTGGCTTGTGGCAGATTTAGCAAATTTTTCTCAAGTCTGCAAGTCCAGTATGCTTATTTGCAATTTACCTAAAAACATCACGTAACAGAAGTTGTAGTGTTAAGGTGGATTTATATATGTATCCTCTAATGTCTCAATCTGGATTTTTCTGCCCATTATATGGGATGCCACATTTAATGTCACAAAACTGGAGTATTTCACAAAACTGGAAACATTTTGAAGCCGCACAGGTGTACTACATGGACTCAAAAAAACTCTTTATCCCAACTGTTTTCAACAGGAAAGCTGACCACAATCATCCCCCAATATTTTTCTTGCAAACTTGCCCATTTCTGTTCACATATCCATACGATGACAGAAATTTGAATGTTGTTCGTATTTCTCCACAACTTAAGTGTGAAATTGGAATGATTCCAGATGCAAAACTTTCAAAAGAACCTTTGAAAACGCCCAGTCCATGCAAGCATGTCCAAAGTTGAAATCCCAAATCGGACTCTTCAGTGAGCGCGTCCCATTTGACTTCCCCCTGAGAGGAGCACAAGGTTCATCTAAAGTGCCTCGCTCTTTCATACGTCGCGCACATCTGTGCTGATGTGGCGTTTCCAGCCGTGGAAGAGCACGCATGACCAGTCATCTGGAATACCGTCCGCCGCGGAGACGCCGACGCACAAAACCTTTTCCGAACTCGCCCAACCTTGTCAATATTTTAGCATCTGATTTCTAATTGTCCCGGTGGCCTCGCCGAGTGTCACCGCCAAGCATCTTAACCACATTACATCATGTTTTAATCTCCGTGAGCTGAACGCATCTGTCAGTTTAAGTGCTGCTCACACACACACACATACGCCGACACACAGATTCCCACTCAGTGCTAATTAACCACACAGTTTGCTTCTGCCCACTTGCATCAAAGTCACATATTCCTGATTTATGTAATCATTCTGTTTTCTGGTGGGTTCCCGTTTGAATAAGCCAGTGACTCGGAATCATGGTGAATTATTTTGGCTCTATTCAGGTGCCCCGACAAACAATATCCTGCATTTGATAGTCCATAATAAATGATCCAGGGGGGATTTTTATAAAACTTTCCCCCCTAACTCACCTGAATTGTGTGTGTTGAAGCATCTCCTTCGGAGCTAAAAGTGAAAACTTTCTAGAGTTCTTCACAAGAGGAAGAAAAAAAAAACTGTTGAGAGGAACTTTTCATTTTTAAGTTTATTACCGGGGAATGTTTTCTCCAGTCTAAAAGATAAGCGCTTATGAAAAATAACCGTACTTCAACCGTTTCCTGGAAATAAATGGAGAACATTTATCACTGAAAACAGGCCAGTATCAGAATTTTCTTTCTCATGGAGGAAAACCAAAGTCTCAACAACAGCCCTAGCTCAGCAGCAGCTGCTCGCCAACATTTCTTTCATATTTTTCAGTTTGCGCATGCAATGGTAAGTGAATAGAGTCAGTTTGACCAGGAGCACCGACTCCTGGCTCCCCACATACTGACACATACTTACTTTGCTGTTCAGTTGATATTGTCACGTCAAACTTAATAGACAGCAAGTGAGAACGCACAGCTAAAGATTTGTGATTACAAAAAATGGAGGAATTCTTATCATGATGCAACACTTTAAAAGCCACAGGCGAAGAGTTGTGTTGAAAGTTTAAAATTTTAGATTCGGAAAGTGGGACACGTTAAGAATCAGTGAGGGTTATTGTTTTACTCTGTGATCTTAAAAAAAAAAAAAAAAAAAGCTCTTGTTTGTTAGATTCTTGTGTTGTTTTGCATCATTTACGTTTTGGCATCCACCAAGTCATTTGCATAGTATTTACAAGCATAATTAGTTTCTTTTTTTTCTTTTTTTTTTCTTTTTGGCAAACCGCTAAATGCAGAAAAGGGATAAAAGGGGAACAGATAAAGATTATGTGTTTCCGTCAAAGCGGAGAAGCCAAAAATCAAAGCGGACGAGCCAAAAACCATTCCGCGGGATGTTGTCGAACCAGTTCTGCTTGCATCGAATTTCAGGGAATCCCGGCTCAGTAAAGAGCTTTGGTTTTTGTTTTGGGGGGGGCTGGGAACAGACGAGTACGTTTATGTCACTGGGTGTGAACCCGGCCAAAACTGTCCTGCTGCTGACCCTGTACACACCAATTTCAAAATTTGAACAACTACAGTAATGTTCTGTTGCATTGCTGGACTTGTGATTCCACTGGCACACACCAGTGAAAAAAATAAAAGGAGGCTCAGGTGCAAATACCCAGCTATGATTAAAACATGTATATCCACTCTTTGTAATTGCAAAGCTACTCTGCATGCAGATGGGGCCTCATAATTCTAAGCTTGTGAATTGGTTCCAAGAGGCATCTGCATACTTAAACTAAAGCTGCCTTCACAATCGAAAAGATAATGAAACCCTCATCTATTTGTGATGCATAGAGGGCTATCTTTGCTGTTTAAACAGGAGGAAATCCGATTCACTTTTTCACTGCCGAGAGTTTGGAAACAAACGGAGGTTGATGTGTCATATGGTGTTTCCTATGCTCATCCTAAGAGGGTGGGGAGATCAGATGTGCATGGGAGAGTTAAAACCAAGCCGTTTGCTGATGTGTGTTTCTGGCCCAAATCAAGTTTTCCATTCACTTATAAAATAACAGGTGCTGTTATCCTTTACTATTTGTCCAAAAGCTCCCAGTCTGCCCGGGCTCTTGTTGCAGAAAAATGTTAATCAGCCCTACCTCAGCTCCAGTTCAGACTCAATGGCTGAATCAAAGCCTAATTCTCTTAACTAAAGTCATACCAAGTACACCTTCTTTTTTTTTTAATCAAACCAGAACCTGAACAGCTCTTGAGTGGGTTTTCAAGTCCTTTAAAGACCAACATAAATTGGAAAAACATGTAACTAAGTGATCAGAGAGCGGCTTGTAATGATTTGACTGAAAATGCCACTGAAGTTAACAAAGCGCCACTAACCAAACAGTGTTAAAAGCACACTTGAGAAGGAAAAAGATTGACCGTGTCTATTACAGAAAACCCACTCTTTGCACAGCTGCTGATTTTTTTTTTCCCCCTTCGGTAAATTAGTGGAATAAACTTGACTTATTAAGCCAGACTGCAAATTAGGGGGGAAAAAAAACTCTCAGCAGAAATAGAAACTTACTTCAAATGGGGCTCTCCTCTTTGCCATTGTGGTTTCTACAGATCTAAAACTCAAATATATTCCACTGTGATGGATTGAAACTGCTTACAGTCTCTATTCTGTGCACCCACATAGTCAAAGCTGTTAGCGGTTAAAACCGTTCATGCATACAAGCAAAGCCCAAAAATAGGCAGCACAAATACGATGGGGTTTTTTTTCTCATGAGAGAAATGAATACCACATTTTCCTTCTAAATGAATGGAAATCAAACATTTAATTCCAAAGCACGTTGTGTTTATATTGCATGTTTAAATGACTATTTGCACCCAGATTTCCCAATACATTTTAATTCAGTTTTCAACATTTCCTGCTTCTAAATATAAATAAACTGAAGTCAGACATGCGACCAAAGACTTGTTGTGACCTGTTCCTTCTGCCAAAGAACTATACAACTACTCGAAAGGGCCAAGAAACCAGGAAAGTATCTATAGAAACATGCCCAAACAGATGGAAAAAGAGTTTTTTAAATGCTGACAATATTTGGAAGGATCATCTTTGTCCTTCAACAAAGCCAAAGGCTCCCAGGCAAGATTTTCTTTCAAATTTCTTAAGCTGTTTCTTCCCCGACATCTTGAAGGACATCGCAAAGCTCTTCTTTGGATGTCAGCTGCTTTTTGATTCATTTTCTGAAGAGATGGTGAAACTGCCCAAAGACACATAATTAAAATGTTTTCCTTCCTAAATTGTCTTTTCTGTGTAGAACCTATGCTGGTAGTCTTTATTTTCAAATGACTCACAGGTCTCTGTAAAAAAAAACAACTTTTAGATCAACAAAAATACTCAAAAAATAACAAAAAAGAGTGAAAAGCGTCAATGTCCAGAGAAAAACTTTGAAAGACTTTCAGAAAGTCTGGATAGCTATTAACCAAGAGCTTCGAATGACTTGAATGATTAAATTCTTGCTCCTCAGAGGCCCAATATTAAATTATGGGAGATGGTTCAAGACATTTTCACAGTGGCGTACTCGAAACAAATCAAACATCCTTTGGGAAGGCAAGAGTGGGCCGGGTTATGCATGCCAGTCGTAACGGCGTGAGCCTCATATAAAGTCTAAGTAACAACCTGAAATTGATTTAGCTGAGCAAGATATTGGCCTTTTTCATTTTGCTGTACAGTAAGTTAATATTGGAGAAATATGAGCTCATATCTGGAACGTTTAATCAGGCTTTTTTCCAGCGGCTAATTGGAAGTTCTTTTTACCGCTCTAAAGACCAAGTTTAGCTCTGAAAACAAATCTTTTTACGTGCACTGAATGACTTAACCCTTTAAAGCCTGATCCAAGAAACATTAGAGAGACAATTTTAATCTTTTTTTGTTGTTGTTTGATGTCTTTATTTGGCGATAAGTCCATATAATTGTTGTGTAGTCTTCTGCCCGCTGTTATCAGGTATATCTGATTGTGTACAACAGGGTTTTGTGTAATCTTTTTACCATTAAATGACGGAAAAGACACAAAACATTTCAGAAGCCATATGTATAAAATATGATACATATGGTTAGAGCTGGTGTGAAACCATTTCTCTCCTGGTAGAGAAATTTAGATCACAGCACTAAGTCCAGGGTTGCTGTCACTGAGCCAGGCAGAGTTTCTGTATCATTGTTCCCTATTCTCCTTTTTTTGCCACAACTGCCACATCATTTGCTGCTTCACTTAATATTATTAGAGCTTCATTCCCCGTCTGCTAAAAAGAGCATTCAAATCCTGCATTAAATACACTTTTTGGTCTTCCTAACACATAATTACTGTTTTACCCATAACTGGAATTACTACATTCTCTTATTCAGGATTAAACTGAAAGATTAGAATGTTCTACATATGATTAGTTCATCTGTTGATCAGCTGATACGGCACCGAAGAATTGCTGTGTATATAAAAAGATGGATTTGTTTTTGGTTAGGTAGTGCCCAAAAAGGTCAGAAAACAGGTATTTTCCAACACGGGAGCAGGCAAAGGCTTTTAGCAGGTCTGTATTTGCATACTTGGAGAAGCTTCCAGAAGTGCCAGCCCACAAAAGCTACTTCAAACTGCTTTAGACACAAGAAGACCGGGGCTAGCCATTTGTATTGATACAAATAAATTGATAGGTCGTTTTAGTATTGTAATGGTTGGAATGCTTTCGTGTGGTAGATTTCTCCAAATGCATGACCACATATTTAATGTGAGACTACTCCCCTTTAACTTATCAGAGCCCGCATTAATACCGTAATATCCTCCATAAATTAGGTTGTATTAACATGATAACCAGGACTTGAACGACACCAGTAGGAGGAAAATATTCTGATGGCGACTTCTAAAATTCAATATCCTAATCAGTTTTGCATGGCGGCCCTGCATCCACCCAAAGCCCAAAATGATTCCACAGCTCTTCGCGGTGAGATTGAAGGCCACGATTTGCTCATGCAGAATGGCATTGCTCTCAAAGTGCGACAGAGCATGAGGAAGTATGGATAGGGACCTCAGTGAATTTGTCAATACACATTATTATTTCATGTAGATCTCATATGGAGCATGGCATCCCTGTAACTTAGATAAGGGGAAGCCAAAAGCCACTGGTGAAGCTTTTAATCCGCTGCCTTATGTAATAAAAGTTTAAGTCACCTCTTTGCTCATCACGGGTCATCTGTCTAGGCGTGTGCGACCATTTAGCTCTGCCAAGTACCCTATTTCTATCTTTTGGAACTTGTATGTTAACTAACACGAGCCCACAGCCATTAAAGATTGTTGGCGAGTGAGGGCGTGTTCATTGGGGAACAATAGTGATACAATAACTCAGTAATGACAACCACCCCCATAAAGGCTCATAACCATCTTTCCAAACAAATGGTTCCATTTCTGAAATTCAAGGTTGTTCTTTTTCCGCCCGCAGTTTTAATTGTCTGACAACCTTTACCCTCTGGGTTAAAATGTACATTTAACAAGCTCTTTGTAAAAGTTATAATTGGTATTTGGTGAGCCACTGGGCACTCAGGCTTGTGATCAGCATGTCCACACTCCGTCACCCTATCTAACCCGGGCAAACAGACAGAAAGCCCAACATGGACATCCACAGCCAACCAGACCCATAATTTCTTCTCTAGAAACAAATCTGTAATTCAACTCCATTTGCACATCATTTCGAGTACTTCCACATTAAAACCTTTTCATATGGTGCAAACACCTAAAAAAGGCTAATGCATTTGTGTATAAAATTAAATTTGACACAAATAAATGGACTGCAAAAAGGTCCATTGGAAAAGAACATAACAGAAACAGATAATAAAATACTGCATTGCAGAGGTTCTTTTTTTAAATCATTTTAAATACACATTTTTTGCAGTAACATATACAATGAACCAATCTTTGCAACCTTCCTTAAAACTGTAATTGGAATTTTTTCATTATGTATTTGTGCAGATATGAATGAGAAATACTTAGTATCAATGAGAATCAAAATGATCTGGTATGTGTGACATTTTTGGTAAGTACATGAGAGCTCGTACATGGGAATCCGCTGCACATTCTACAGGAACTGACCCTCAACAGCTAAGCTGCTTATAATACGACAGTCTTTTTTTCTGCGTATATTACACACAAAGCTGTTTTATGACCGCTTTTAGACTATATTGTCCAAAAAAGCCCATTTTCTTCTGAACATAACAGAGCAGAAAAGATTCAGCACCATGGACAGAGCAATGTGGCATGCCAATGAAGTACTGTAGATAGGTTGGACTGAGTGGAACACTTATGGAACTGATCAATAATCAATCAGTTCTTTGTGTGTCTGTCAAGACACGCTAGTGTAACAGTGCCGTTTCCCCATTACGCACCCTCTATTCCATCAGTAAAAAAGGAGAAAAGAGTAAGTCTATAACCACATCAGCAGTGTCACAGTGGATCACATTAGATGAAGAAACTAACTAAATGCTGACTGCCAAGTTTATTGGGTCAGGGTATTTATTATATTATTTCCTACTCAAGTGCAGGAGCAGCATTCCCAGCATCCAACTGTGCCTCTGACATTTGAGTACAATGCTGAAACACCCTTACAATACAAACCAAAACGGCGGCAATCCTTGTGAAGTTTATTTCTAAACCAATCCATGTGTGTGGAGGACAGAAAGAGCCAAACATTTTTTACATGGGATTACTGATGGAGTCATCTTCAAAGGTTTTTTGCTACCCTTTATTGATAAACATGCAAATGTAATTATATATTTCTGTGCAGAAGGCAAAATCTAAGTTTGAACTGATTTCGTGGCCCGAATACAGTTTTTTTTTTTTTTTTTTTTTAAGAAGTGATTTTTTTTTTTTTTTTTGTCTAAAGAAGTAGTTATCTTGGCTTTCTGAAGGAAACCCCAAAGCTCAATTTTGGATGTTGGCTTCCTTTCATTCCATTCTCTGTCAAGATGATCCCAGACTGCTATAATGATCTTGATGTTGGGCCTCGAGACCTGCTGTAATTCAATAATAATCCAGTTCTGCTGCCATTTGGCATTGATCTGCCAAATTTCAGGCAGTTTTTTTGTATTTATTTAGTCTGCATCCCTTTCAAATATTGTTCACCTGCTGTAGATAATTTTGTTTACCTGTTCTTGCCAGTTTCTGAAAATCTTTGCACACTGTGCTAATATATGCCTGATCTTCAGCCAACGGCTCTTTGAGAATCACCTTGTTTTATGGCTGCAACACCGTGTTATCTTAGACATTTTTCAAACAATTTAAATTGGATAAGCCTTCTGTGTATATATATATATATATATTCTATATAGATTCCTTCGAACATGATGTGTGTTTTTTCACTTTTTTCTTTACTTAACTTTGAGATTGCAAACGGCTAATGGCAGTCATTGTTACATCCCTCTTGACGCTAACAGCAGCCTTGCTCCCTCACATTGATTACACAAAAAGCAAACAGCAGGAGACTCGTATTGATGGGGTTCACATAATATCAGGTGATTTCAATTAAGCCAGTTTAGATTAGGTTTTATCCAACATTGTGCCATTAGGGAAAATTATACATCATGCAACATTGTTTGCAACACGCATGTAAGGCACTGCCACAACTCTATGTTGGCTAGTAAGCCATTTTTATCTGCACCTTATCCAACCTTATACCTCCAGAAGAAAATTTAAACCCACCACAAACATTTGCACCTGAATGCAGGATGCCCAGTCCTAAATAGACAACGTTTGCATGTAAAATTAATTAAGCCAGTACCAAGAGAAGTTCACCTATAGTACACTATGGTGATTTTCTGTCTCCTCTACATTAACTTGGACCCCAATGATTCAACTTCACATTAACATGACAGCTTCACTTGAAGGAGCCAGAACCAGGGAGCAGTACTCCACAGCCAGGGCAAAACTAAGGAGAGCCATTAAAGCATCCAACGAAAACATATGTGCTATAGAGCTATCATGGTAATAACAAACAATAGCAGATGTGGTTGGGTATCAATCTCATCACTAACCTCTAGGGGTATGAACATCTTACCCGTCAACATTGACGCCTCACTTGTAAAGGGACATTTTCTTTGCTTGTTTTATGGAAAGCTGACCTCTAACCTGGCGCACCATCTCACTGACACTTCAGCAACAACAAGTGAGGTGTGAGCTCATTAAATCCAAAGAAATGTTCCAGTCCTCATGGACTGTAGCATGTGCGGATTATCTCTTAAGGGTACTTAAGACCCTTCAAATTCTCTCAGTAAACCACCATTCCAGTTGGCCATGGACAGCCCTCATTGTACCTCGGCATACAACCCCAACTGACTACGGCCTGAACATTTTCAGACCCACGGACCTCATATCAATCAACTGCCTGGTGATGCTGGCTACTTGCTATACATAAAGGACTGCCTCTACGAATAGCCTGATACAAGGAAAACCATTCCACAGTGGATGCCATTCCTTTTTTACTCTAGACATTGCTAAAACATTTGAAACACCAAGGGGACTGTCATTCGTTGGCTGTCATTCCTTACATCTAATCAAGGTACAGCCTGCCCTATACCTTAACCCTACACATTTGTATGGATAAGACCAAGACATTTCTTGATCAGAATACAAAGGTCTGTTAGCTTGAATAACATATCTTCTCCTTTCTCAGACTCCACACTAAATCACTCCAGCTTTGTGCATTGTCAGCTACTGTCTATACTATTTTTATTGGACTCCTAAGAAGAGACAACCAGAAAACAAATGCTGCTAATGGACATCTATCGTGCCATAATAGAGAGCACATGGATATAAAGCATCACAGCAAAGCTTGTTGGAGAGCTCTGACGCTGAAAGAAAAGAACACTACATGGTTTTCAAGACTGCTCAGAGTATTGTCTGCCTTCCCATTGCCAGCCTTTGCTGCGAACGTCTTACATCGTCAAGCTACATCCTTAAAAATTCCCCTGATCCACCGTGTTACCTATTTGACCTGTTAGCTTCAGGGAGGGAGCTACAGATCAATAAAAAACCCACACCTGCAGATTCTGAAAGGTTCTTTCCCTGGGCCATAGAATCACTCAACAAACAATAATATGCTCTAAATATATCCTAGTGCAATAACCTGAGGTTATTTCACCTCAAATCTTCGACTTAGAAAACTTTAAATGGTGGTCTGATTATTCATTTAATAAGGTTTTTTGTATCATTTTGACATTGTCCATTAGTCATGTTTTTTGTGTGTCTTTTAAAAAGCACCAGTTGTATATAACAAATGATGGTGATAGAACTTGTGCCTTGTGCCTGGATGTATGAAATAAAGCATCATAACGAATTCTGGATGAAGGGCTCCGATAATGACATTGTGAAATATGATCGTATAAAATAACCAAAGCCAATTTATTTGTGAATTTGCACATCCATCTGAAAACAAGCTATATATTACTGCACTTGTGGATGTATTCTCTGAACTACCAGGCTACCATAAAAGGTAACTGACAAAGCTATGATGAATGAGGAAAATAATTTCCCCACATATTATCTTAGTTTTGCCTCCTTAGGGATTAACTTGAACAATGTTATTTCCACCCTAAGGAATATGTTTCCTCATATGCAAATGCAGCAAATGGGCAAACACAAGAACAATGCTGACAGAAACACACACATTTGCAGTTTAAGCATGTAATTCTCAGCCCACGCTAGTAAACAAAGACAGGTGCACATTCTCAGTCTCATACACCCATAAAAGCAGCTCATTCTCTTTCACCACCACAGCCTGACGGGGTTTCCTGAGGAGATGAAGTGAAGAAGGAGAGGTATCACCAGAAAGCTTGATCAGGGCAACTCTGGGGTGTTACCGTATACGTTAGATTTAATTTTTTGTTTTTTGGGTTCATTCATCTTGTTTTATGTGTGTGCAACAGAGAAAAAATATAAGAAATTTTAGGAATGTCTGGTTACATATAAGAACCCAGGGAATGAACAACACATGTTTTGTGTTGACGCACAATTCCCCTATGAGTTTGTGTTAGTGTGCAAAAAAGAGGAGATTGTATCCTGGCAGGTGCCTTCAGAAATTCAGACAAAGTTGGAACCGAAATCCACAATCTGAATGGTATCTGTCTTTGTACCGATCAGACTCGGTAACGCTCTCTCGTGAGGACGGCAGAATAATATACAACGCAAAAGACAAAAGCCTTATGAGAATAAGACAGAAACATGTTTGCCAAACATGACTTTGTAAGCCCTTAAATTTGACTAATTCCAAGTCTAAATAGTTCTTATTAAAGGGAAGATGGTGTCACGAGGAAATACAAATACCGCATTAAGCCTCCTAACACTTTTTATGGAATCTTTTTTCTCCTTTGACAAGATTTCTGATGAATTATTCAGAGGGAAAGCGTCACAGGTACACCTCCATTGGAAACATTTTGCTACTTTTGTTGTTATTCCCCACTGCAAGAAATCTAACAAATGTGAAACTGTTAGTGTCAGAGAAATAGAGCAACAGTTCTCTACATTAGCATCTATGGACTGGAACATAATAAGAACACATTAACGATTAAACGTTGGGTCTTGTGGAGCCTGTAAGTCATAGATAAATTATGATGAGATTTTGATTTTGTTATGGACACAAATGGACCAATGCCCAGAAGGTGATTCTTCAGGTTGGCTGGTGTCACTTTCAGAGAGAAGGTGTTCTGAAGTTAATGCTGTATTTCTTTGCGCAAGAAAGGCTATTTGAGGTGACTGATAAATGGATGTCCCCTGGGCTTCCCTCTTGTCAAAGCATTTGTGATATAACACACCAGGAAGAGACAACTGGTAACACTAATGAGATGACCACTGTGTGGACCCCGGAACAAAGTGGGATTTAACAAAGAAAGCTGGGGAAATCGTCTTAAAATAAAGATTAATTTATAGCTTAATGTTATTCAAATACTACTTCGTCCAACAAAAGAGAATAAATGTTAGCTCATGATCAACTTCAGCCCCAGCTGTGTTGTCTGTGCCATACATTTTAGCTTGCTATTTCATCCACATCCAGAGTGAGATTAAGGTTATGTTCCAGCATACTCGACTTTGCAAGCAATCATTACAAGTGTCAAAGCGACCGTTCTCAAACAAGATGAGGGATCTTAAAGGTCAGGATGACAGCACCCAGACAATAGATGAAACAAACGGCATTGTTTCCCCAAATTATTGCCTAACTGAGAAAATTGGTGACAATTACATCTGGACCGATTCTGAGCTCTTTCACTAAGTCAATGGATTTCTTTTCACAGCGAAAAATAACATCTTCAATCAAGTCTCTCTTTTCTCAACGGAGCATTTTGCTCACAAACCGATGACATTTTAAGTGCGTTTTTCAAATGGGATTATTGCAGTCGGTCTCCAGTCCATCCCAACACCGCAAAAATAAGTATGTGAACGCCTTTTATGTATCTGAGTAGCCATTTAAGGGGCTAAAGACAGTAATAATGTATGGACAGCAAGACATAATGGTAGGTCTTGTTGACAACCAGTTGTTCTGTGGTCAGAACCATTGTCAGCTTGTCCAACACCCTCCTCTGGCTTGTTGGCAGGGTACAACAGGGTGCAGCTGGCAGGGTGGACATGGTTCAGTGGGCTGCCAGCAATGCCCTCTAATAGGTTTTTTGACCATGATTTAGGACAGGCAACTTTTTCACGGGTGGGTAAATCTTATTTATATGAATCAATTTGAACAGATTTCCGAAAGAATGTTACAAAATGAGGTGGATTTTTTTTTACATCTTGTTTTGTGTGGTGTATGACACTGATGTTAGCATCCTTTCTTATTTAAAGTCTCATCAGAAAAGAAAACTGTGGAGCATGTGAAAATACCAGGATTAAACTTTGCCATGTCACTGTGCGTACAGTTTTGTGTTACATAGAAGAACAATTGCACGATAGCTTCTAGAGCGGTTCATGAATATTCAAACTAGGGCTGTCAAAATTAACGCGTTAACACGAGATGATTCATTTCTGGAATTAATTGTCAATTGTCTGACATGAGCGAGACGGAGGAGTCAGATTCAGGAGTCAGAGGAAGAGGTGCAACCTGACAGAGACTTACACAGGTACAGAGCAGAGCCACGCAGAGTATGGAGGACTGCGACTCTTCTCAGTCGCTGGCCGTATTGTTCAGAAGAAACGGTCCGTTCTACATTCAGAAAATGTTAACCAGTTAGTTAGCAACTGGCTAAAATATTAATAAATAAAAGGTAAAAAGACCACCTTTAATCGTTTGAAAGTGGAGTGTAGCTTGGTCATTTCGCCTGGAAAAAAAATTCAAGATGATGTTGTTCACTGTAGTTACCAGTGTGCTTTTCTTGTGGAAAACTGTAGCTTCTTGTGGATCCTTTTTTCTCATACCCATAAGAAAGACCCCATACACACGGCAGCAATGGATACAAATGGATTCATTAGTTTTTGCACACCTATAACTTTTGTTATTTGATCTTTATATGCATTAAAAGGCCAAAATCCACTAACTGGATAGAATATACTGAAGAAAGAGATGTTTTCTAACATACCCCCCCACCCCCAAAACTCACTTTCTTATGCCCAACATTCCAAACACCTCTTTCTTTAAACGTGTTACCATTCATTGTAAAAATGGACATTTTCAATCTTAAAATCCACCCCATATCTCAGGATATGACAGAATAACAGCTGGTATGGGCTGCACTCTCCACCCTCCAGGGACCTGAATTGGATTAAGGGGGTTGTGGAAAACGGATGGATGGATTAATAGCGTTTTAATTGTCGTAATATATCATTTACACGTCTAAGAGCAAGTGCTTAAAGTTTTTCTCTTTTTCTGTCATTTAATTTGAAATAATGATCTTATAATCCTACTTCCATGTTATATTCAGTTGATCCATCATATGGTCCATGTGCCATTACGACACCATACTTATATTCCTACACATGCATGACTGTATTTTTTACCTTGCATTTACACTTGAAATGAAGTATTGGAACTATCTCTTTTTTCTTGATCCATTACAACTTGAATTGAAAGAGAGTGTATTTTCTTTCTCCCAACACTGTTCTTTAAGTTGTAAGAAAACAAAGGCCAGTGGTTATTGGGATCATTATTCTGGAGCACCTGTGGAATGATATTGACTTTCTGTGGGATGGATTAGTCTCCGGGGAGGGGAAATTAGTATTCTGGATCACTGCCAGGGTAGTCTCCTCTCTGGTTCTCTGCTAAATTTCATCCTGCTTGGCTGAATCCAGTGTACTGAGCAGTCCATTTTGAGGACCAATCAGAAGACGTCCAAAGAAGCCCCCCAATGTTCTTTTCAGTGATGTGTGTGTGTGTGTGTGTGTATTGTAAGAATTTTGGTGAAAAATGCTGCATTCCTGTTTCAAGGACACTAGTTGACACTGGAGCCTGCATCATTTTCAGTGGAGGAAACAGAGAGAATAGAGCAGAGGAAGCCTCATCAGACTTAGGAAGTCATCTGGGTTTAAAACTGTTAAGGGAGATGCAGTTAGCTAATAAGGGACTACAACATCGAGCAAACAAAGGCAGCGGTCCCTCGATAATAATCCTGTCAAAGATTTACCAAACAATCAAAGTGTCTGTAATCCCTAATAGGATTCATGATACCCTCTATAGCAAGTCACTCAGCCACACAGCAGCTGAGGAGGGAAGAGACTTTCTTGTTCCCACTGATTAAATCTTAAACCATAAAAAAAAGAAAAGAGAAAAGCAGAATGCAACAGCTCAAACTTTTAAAGCTGACTTTACATAGTGCTGCTCTGATCACAGCACTGAGTCACCTCAGTCACTCTGCTACCTATACTTTATATATATATATATTTAATCCTTTTGAGAACTGAAAAAACTACAACAATCAAATCTGTGTCCTTTCTAACTGCGTGTCAGATTTCAGATGGTTTGATGCAATACTACATTAATTCCAAATAATATCTGAACTTCAGGCAGGTCTGGTAAGCACACACACACACACACACACACACACACACACACACACACACACACACACACACACATATACAAACAGTGTTTATATCTAAGGCCATTCAAAATTAGATGTTTAAATAAATGAGACATTTTCCAGCTATGATAAGCACAGACTTTAAAAAAGACTCCAGCTAAACGATAGTATGTTTATTTAAAAACCCTCTGGTGGCCATTGGCATTTACACATTTAGTTGATATGGGATGGTGTTTCTGTCCATCTCGTATTAACAGCTTGTGTTGAGTGGCAATAGATTTCAGAGGCTTTACTGAGCCTTTGTAGCTATATTGATCATGGAAGCAAGAGGATTTTCCATGCAGTGATGCCCAAAGGTCACATACATCAGGCTGTGATTTCTGGCCTTGGATTACCAGAAATGACAGAGAAACTGCTTTAATATTCGAGAATAATCACAGCCTCACGTAATTCACGAGGAGAGCCAATCAAATGCCAAATAATGTTAACTATAATCACCTTTTTCCCTCCCGTTTTATGCTTACAAAAATGGACATACACACATTTATATTAGCTAGATAACCAGAAGGGGAAAGGTTGATGTCAACAAATCTTATTTTCCAACTGAAATGAGACCTTGAAATTTGAAATGCTTCCTCAGATTTAATTTGTCGGAACACAAAGAAATGTAGTTTTGGCATGTAATCAAAGAAAAGTCATGCTGAGAAGTCTTTTGAAGTGTTTTTTTGTTTTCATGCACAACACCTTTTCATATAATGAAGCATTTTTTGGATGGAACGGCAACCTGTCCAGCTTATATTCTGCCACGAGCCTGAAAGGAGCAGAGATAGGCTTTGGGCTCTCTGCAACTCTGAATCAGATAAGACAGGTTTAGAAAATGAATGGATTGACGGTTGAATGGGCATAGAAGACTGATACAGCCTTGAATAGGACAGTGTGTATATATACATAAATGTATATATATATATATATGTACATATATAAATACAGACATATATATACACACGTACAAATGGAATTAAGAGCATGCATAAATCTTCAACACGGATCAGAAGTGAATTCAGAGTTTACTTCTTTTGGATGCTGGTTACTTTGAAAAAAGCAAATGCTGGAAACCTTCTTTCAAATGCTCCTTGAACTACCCCAGGTGTGCGAGAAAGTCATGGTAGGACTGGAAAAGGATAATGCGATGGTGAGCTATAGGAAAAAATGCTGAGGGAGAGGGTGCTCAAAACAGATTATCTACTGCTGTAGGATAAACAGGGAGGCACATTGGATGGAACGAATTTGAATGACAAGGCAAGTGATTTTTCCTAATTGGTTTTGACTGTCTGTCTTTGAACTGCCAGTGCATCGCAGCTCCATTCCTAGGCAAACAGTTATCTCTTGCAATCTGAAGTGCCGCTTAATTTCTCAGACAAATATCAAACCTCTCTCCACACTGGATTAGTTGCAATTTAATGTGATTTGCACTGGCACTTCTCAGAGGGGCCATGTATTTCCCCTTGAAAATATATTAAGCCAAATCCTGCTTGAAGGTGCCTCTTCGCTCCACCTTCCACATCAGAACACCCACGTACACACCACCTACATCTGTTCCCACCAACAGTTCAATACGCATACGTGTGAGAAAAATACTCAAATGAAAAAGACAAAAGAAAACCTACCACAGAAATAACCACAACCAACCTTAATCTGCATTTAGCGTGAGTTGGAGGTTGACACGAGGCCGGTTTTTCTGTTATTTTAATGGTACAATCTCATAAGCCGTGCAAAGTGAAGCTTATTTGCATTAGAAAATAATATTTTTCTCAGTGTGCCCTTTATTTCCCACCTCTGTTTGCTTTACATAAAACGAAGCAGAGCTCTGGTGATGGCTCTGGAATTGTTGGGCGGGGGTATAATAAGTGCTGCCTGTCGCTAGCTCACTGAAGATGTGCTGCCCATGCAAGTGTCAGATGTGTTCTCTCCATAGCATCCATAAGCATCTGAAACTCTGCCAGCAGGCCTCTGGCCCCACTGTCTGTCTGGACTTCATTGACAGGCCAACACTAGATTAGCTGATTGTTTGGAAAGGTTGGGAAGCCTCCTGCTGGTCAGTTAACCCATTTTTCTCCACACAGCACAGCGGGGATGTAGAATGGATTCACCTATATTGCGCTGTTTTAAGATTCATCCTAAAAGACTCCCCGGGGAGATTTACAGGTTGACTAAAGTGAAGCTATAGCAGTCTGACAGTTTTATGAGTCTGCTGATAAGGAAGTAACAGGCCTCAGCCTCTATTGGGACGATGTTCTTACCCCTCATCCCTTCACTGAGCTGTGAATTGAATTGGATTAATATCTAATTAGGGAACTAGGCTCACCGCACAAGAAGCTTCATCTAGTAAAAAGGTTTTAGACATGATTTCTATCAGGCAGCAGCCAACAAATTAATGAGACTTGTTTCAACTAATACATTTTTACTTTGAACTGTTTGAAACGTTAAGGAAGTGGCAAATGGTGGTAATCTTGATAAAGATGCACTGTCAAAAGTGGTATTTACTAAACCCTACTACATGTATATCCAAACTCAAGCGCTCAGAATTTTATGGGGTTCTCTCAAATAACTCAAATATTATGTATTGCACGTCACATTACTGGATTGAAATAATCCAGCCCTCATTCAGTTTGTGTTCAAACTGTCAATTTATTAAATATCTATTTAAAAAAACAAAATTTCTTGTTTTTTCTTTTTTTTTTAACCATCTGGATACATCTGGAATTTTTTCATCATTGTCAATTACCAATTATGAATCATGATCTCCTAAAAATGTCTGAACATTATAACAAAAACAGTGTTTTCAACTACTTTTAGCTGAAATGTAAGCCATAACTGAGCAGCATTAACACTTTTCCCAACGGGTTAACTGAATTAACAACTCGAGTATTGAATGTAATTTTAATTTGCTCTCAGGCTTTCTCAGTCAGATCAAAATTGCAATAATAAACTCTAAATGTTAGCAATCGCAAGCTTTCTCTAGCAATAGGAAGATGCTCCTTTCGGTTCCGGTGTAAAAACTCAAAAACAGCAGATGTAAAAGGTCGGAACCAAACAGAGGTCAGATGTGGCGCGGCGACATAATGAAAAAGACAATAAGCATATGGCACAGTGTAGCATCATTTCGAGCATAGCATAGCAGAAATAGCCTGTTACAACACTTCAAACTAAATGAGTCTGTCAGGCATTAAAAAGTTAATGAACAGAGATGTATTAAGTACTGGTATAGGGGAGTGGAGTAGAAGAACAAGTACTATATAAAAAAAATTGACTTGAGTAAAAGTTGAAGTGTTCTCTCAACACCATACTTAAGTGGAATTTTTTTTGGACTTAAGTATTGCAAGTAGAAGTATTTCAAAAATTGCTAATCAATTATCGAAAGTACAAGTATAAGTAAAAGGACAAGTACTGTGTATATTAAAAAAGCTAGTCAAAAGTTTGATATATATTGTTTATATTATTTCAAATGTGTGAAAGGCCATACATGTGTTTACAAAAAACAGAAAACAAAGCAGAAATAAAACATCTCAAAAGGCCAGAGGGGCAGCCCGAAGAGCAGCAAAAAAGACAAACCAGGAAAAGTTAAGCCTAGTGGTGAACCTTGTGATGGAACAGCCCAGAAGCATCAACATGAAGCATCATGTTGCTTCCCCAAAAAGTAGGAGAAACCATCACAAATCCACTCTACTTGTATCACAAAATGCCCAAATTGGCAAATTATTGCAGAATAATAGTATGGGAATAATATAATTTAAACCACAGTAAAACTACATTTGCATTAGCAATCAACAGCACTTCATCTACAACTATTTATTATTCCAGTGTCAGAATCAGGAGCTGACCCTATATGCTATCATGTAACGGGGAGCATACAGCTAGTCAGCTAGGTTTGCTTTAGGTAACGTTAGCTGCTACATCCTGAGTGAAGAGGAAGAACTGAACTGAACTAGCACTTATTTGTTTATATGTCATTGAATTTTCTTAACTTACCTTGTGTCAAGTTATGTCCGGTTTCTAGCTTCAGCTCCTGGCCAAACTTGGAAAAACTGCTGGTCATCACCAAAGGCACATCTCAAATCCTTTTCCATTGTCTTTTATTCGTTGAACTTGCCGATCAGATTTTCTGATTCAGGACTGGAATTAGGATTAGGTTGAAAACCTATCCAAAGTAAATTGACAAACAGAAGTTGAATCAGTTCAAGCAAACATTTTTAAATCAAACATTTTCACTGTGGCTCAACCATGAGCACAATATAGACTGAATATTACAAGGCCACAAACCATACTACTATATCTTCCAACTCAACTTCTACATTTTGATAAACAATATCTTAATAACAAACTTCATTTCTTCCTTACTAGTTGTGTATCTGGTGGTTGGACCATGAGCTGAACCTGCCTGGCTGAGATCCGGTCTCTTCCTGTTTTGGCCAAACTGCCACAGAGGGTGCACAGGTGTTTTAACCACAGGAAGGCCCACACAGGAAGTTCCAGCCCCCAACACAAGTTCACGCCTCTTTTTTCCTACCTTTTCCTCTTTTTTAGACATTTTTGACATGACACCTTGATATGCTTCTTCAGATTAGATGGGGGGTTTTTTGAAGGCCGTGATTTTTTTTTTGGCTATGCTTGATCGCTCAAATCGCCCAATGATGAGCCAGCTTCACAATAACGAGACATGGGGATGATTCATTAAGTTTAAATATCAGTAACGTGAAAAATCGATCGGAGTCGAAGTATTAAATTAATCAAAAATGTGTAGTGGAGTAGAAGTAAAAGTAGGGGAAAGAAATATATACTCCAATAAAGTACAGATACTGCATTTTGGTACTTAAGTAGAGTACTTAAGTAGCTCTACTTCGTTACGGTACATCTCTGGAAACAACACATTAAACTGACCATAATTTCGAATTGTGTTTGTACATTTTACAACTGCTCATATGGCTAAAAAAGAAAATCTAAGTATTTGTACGGCTATACTTTACATTAAAAAAGAATAAGATAAAATAATATAAGATGTTCCTTTATTCAGAAGGAATATTGTAAAGGCTACACAAAGGTCAAGGGAAAAAAATACTTTCACTGTGGATATGATACAAGTGAGCAGCACTTTTACTTAATGTTTGTGTTATCCCAAGCTACATTTTGTACACAGATGGATTAGAAAAAGAAAACACTACATCACTTTTTAGAATGAGAATGTTTTTGCATTGACAACAAACAACTTCTGGGGATAAAGTTTGCATGAGATTAGTGCCATAATTGATAAAAATGGTTGGAGGGTTGCCCCCTGACAGATTAGGCTGTCCCTTAGCGGGAAAATCTACAACCAATTGTGACGCGCTTTGACTGGGGCTTATATATCTCATCTTAATTCAGAGCTTATCAGGATATATTGGTGAGATGCAAACCCCCCCTCTGAGTTTCATCAGAATCTAGTCACTGGGGTCAGATGTATTTCATGTGACAACAGTATGAATTCATGAATAATAAAGCACCCCTCTTGGGTTTATCAAGGCAGTTCTGAAACAGATTGAATCGAGCGGTGGGATGTTTCACTGTCTACACTACTCGCACACGATGTTATCATACAATCCAATTATGGAATCCAGTCCATTTACTCTGTTTTCACAATACCAATGAAATATGAAGAGCGAAAAGAAAAGAGCATTTATCCACTGCCCTAAATTGGACCCTGACCTGTTGGAGGACCTGAAAGGCATGCATTTGACAGTTCCTTGTGTCTAAATAATTATTTAACAAAATGGTTATATTTGTTTCAAAGCAACGGAGAGCCACCCTCCATGCTCCAGACTTTGACCAATGAGTTTGAGCTTTTGACTTTCAAAGCAAATGCCCCTTTTCCTTTTCAATTTCTTGTGTTTACATTGAAACTTATGGCATTAACAGACTGAATACTATAGAAACAAAAATAGAAAAATATTTGTTTAGAAAAAAAGACAGTCTTTTTCTTCTGAATTGAAAGTAATCGCTTGTTACACAACATATAAGCTGGGCACCAACTCCCCCCCTCTTTACAATACGTTCTCCAGTAATCTCTGTGTCTTGCCATGTTGATGTATCACATTTACCATAATTTCATGTTATATATATCTACTACCAGTCTCACAAAACCTGAGGTGGGTGATGAGCAGATCCATAAAGCAGGCCTGGGAATGGCAGACAATGGGAGGTTGATCTGACAAAACAAAAAGCCAGGCTGAGTCAGAAAACCAAAATCTAAACTTGAACAAATGCACAAAATCAAATGCTGTGAAGTAACCAAATAACCTAGACTTGAGTAACAATATGAAAACAATGGTTTCAAAGTGTGAAACAGCAGGTGAAGATCTGACAAAGTCAGAAGAAAATAGAGGGGAATTAGGAGCGGTTGAGGCAATTAACACCGGTGAAAGGAGTGAGAAAAACAAGGGAAAGAAACAAAGAACACAGAGCAAAAAGAATGATCAATGGCAGCACAAGTAAAAGAAAAACTACGTGAGAGCCGAAAACTTGGATACAAAAAGAAAAAAAACACAACTTGTGACAACCAGTCTTCTTTGTTCTGGGTCAGGCTGTTGTCTTTGTGCCGTTGTGCATGGATTTATTTTCCCATGTCGAGCCTTTGTTTAGGTCCTCCTGTCAGCTTTTCTTTTTTTTTTTTGAAGGGGATTTTGTGTTTCTTTTCCTTTTGGATATAAACTTGGACTATTCCACATACATCTCCCTCTCGCCTTTGTTTGGGCCTTCATTCAATTGAGAAAAGGAGTCCTATTTTGGCCATGAAACTCAAAAATATCTGTTTTTGCTCTCGTTTCACATTTTTATGACAGAATATTTAAAGAAATGCTCTGGAATTTTTTTTTACGTTTATTGAGTTGACCATGATGTGAATGTCCTCTGACTCTAGTTCCACTTTTAGAATAGCTGTAAGGGGAAAAAAAACTGGGAAATGTAGTTTTTCTTCATCATCCATTCATCCTTTGTTTTGTCCAGCCTGTGTAAAAAAAAAAAACAACAGTAATAACTTTATTTTAAATGATCTATAAGATCAGTTTCCTCGCAACTGTCCAGACCGAACGCAGGTGTGATGGGCTGTCTGTTTGTTTATTTTTCATCTCTCCAGGATTCCTCTGGGTGGCTGTGGCTGTGTCTGCGGGCGGCAGCGACTGTCTGCGTGCCGGGGACACCTGCTCCAGCGACGACACCTGCAGCCCGCGGCTGCGCACCCTCCGGCAGTGCGTGGCGGGAGACGGCAGCGTCAAGCTGGGGCCCGGGGCGCGGAACCAGTGCGAGAACGCCATGACGGCGCTCCTGTCCACCCCCCTGCACGGCTGCCAGTGCAAACGAGGGATGAAAAGGGAGAAGAACTGCCTGAGCATCTACTGGAGCCTCCACCAGTCCGTGCTGCACGGTAAGACCGGTAATAGCACGCATAAAGCATTTGGGTTTTTTGGGGGTGGGTGTGAGCAGGTACAACGTGTTTTGGGGATTATGGTGTGTGCGCTGTCCATTCCAAATGAATTAAGCTCACACCTCCGCACAGCTCAGCAGCAGATTCCAGCTCATAATATAAAGAGTGATTATCGTGTCAAAAACAGGTAAAAATGGAGCCTCGAGTCCACCTACTCTCTTTGTGTTTGATCACTTCTGTGCTTGTACAATTCACATTTGCGATGTATAACACAGTATATCACAAACCTGAGCATTTTGTAGCTTAGATTGAAGATGACATTTTAATTTATCTTTTTATAAACTATTTCCAACCCTTGAATAAGCCAACATAAACGCACGATCTCTGTATAATTAAACGTTAATCTAGGGGAATTTATTTAAACATTTACGTTTCACAGTATAGTGACATAAGAGAAATGTACTCAAGAGTAAAGTTTTAAAAACAGTAAATTAGGTAATTCCAGACTCTATGAGAAATAAGTGAATGCTTACACTGAAGCTTTTTGTTTTACTGATCCACATGTCTGACTCCAGTGTTCTTCTCCAGCTGTAAACCAGACTTATCCTTTTGTGAATGATTAAGGTTAAACCTGGGTGAAACACATGGTTACATTGTTGGCTTCAGGTGTTAAATAGCCAACAGTAAAGTCACCCAGCACTGATTGCTACAACATGTCCATGAAATGCCTTTCCAAAGAAGATGCAATAGCCCGTATGTGTCATAAACATGAACTGGTATTCAAATTTTGATGAACTGCCGATGACGGAACATCAATGCAAATTTACACTGTCTTAATTACCCTTATTAATTCAAACATAGTTCTCAAAGTGTTTCTGTTCAATCAGTTTTCAGTGCCAGCTTTTCAGGGAATGTATTGAGATGCTTTCAAGCTGACATTTTTCATGAAATACAAAAACACGTCTACTGTGCATAAAACATTGGTTTCATTATTTGCAGATCATTCAGTTGTTATTTATATTTTGCACAGCATCATATTTCTCGTTTGGAAATGGGTTTAAATCAATATATGTCATTCATTCATACATTTTTACCTCCTTAATATCTCCAGGTGGCGTTTTTTTATGATTATTATTATCAAGATTATGAACACAAGAAGTAAGCATCACCATGACTGTGCAATTTCTAATACATAAGATTTAGCTGAGGTAAAAAGGAAATATTGAAAGCAGAGAATGAATAGTGATTGGACGCAGACAGGCTAACACATACAGGCTGGGATCATTTGCATATTAATAGATGTTTTATGCTAAATAAGGCACGGGTAAAGAGTTATATTTAAGCTATTTAAAGTACAAGGGTATTATTTTGATCGTGGAGAAAATTTAAATGTGTCATTTTGAACGGGTGAGTTTTTAGGGGCTTAATCAATGCTGAAAGGGGGACTTTACTAACACCACAGTCACTTTCAGTCAATGTTCGTGTTATTTATTAACCCAACTGGCGGCTTATTTGGGAACTAGCTACCACAAATATTCATGTTAATTGAGAAGGGTCATTGGCATGTGTCTTATTTCAGATTCATTCTGCAGCTTTGCTCAAGTAAAATGGAAATTGGGACACTAATTACACTCATAAACTGTTAAAGTACTTTTCATAACCAAAACAACAACAAAAAACAGTATATATATATATATAGTATGTCGCACAAAGTGCTACCATTAGCATTAGCACATACAGCTAATTGAGCTGACATTGCCGAATGCCAAACTGAAAGGACAAATGTTCAAATTTTGAATGTTCCTATGTGGTGCAGAATTCAATTACATGTTCAGTACCACATATATCAAATATCAGGAAAAATAGTAATGAAAAAATACATAAGACTTTGCAAGATGTATAACAGAAAACAAAGCACAGGTGAAGTGTTATTACCTTAATTCCTCATAATAAAACACCTGATAAGAATGAGCTATTCAGAGGTCAACCAAAAATACTGTTCTATTCTACTATGCCACAACATTAGATTTAGAATTTTTTTCCATTGCTTCACAATTTAATGTGTAACTTTTCCAGAATATGTGAGCCTTGTAAATTCTGTGTTTCACAAATAAGGAAGGGCTGTGTGTTTCAGACCTTTAAAGTGAAACACATGCATCTGAGAATTTTTTTTTTTTTTAAATCTCAGTCACAACAACACAAACTAACGCCACTCTCTTTTGTTTGCAGGACTTAGTTTGGTGGAGAGCTACCCGTATGAGCCAGAGGAGAGGGGCTCAGATTATGTTCGTCTGGCCTCCATCGCTGCAGGTGAGTGGGAGAACAAGTGTTTTTATCTGTTAGCAACAATTATATGAAGAAACAAATAGAAAACATTTAATATATATATATATATATATATGGAATTGAAATAACCTCTTTCAGGTGATCGCCAGGTATAAAGAAAGGAAAAAAGTAAACCAAGTTGTGTATTCTGCATAATTTTTGAAAGAATAAAGGGGTGGTTTGTGGGGTGTTTGAGGAGTTACAGCCCTAACTTTTTCTCTGGCTTGCCTTTAAGCCTGTGGGCAGGCCACGGGGTTGGTATGTGCTGCTTTTTACCCTCAAGGCATGGATTAATTACCTATTTACTTTAATGCATCAGACAGAATAAACCCTAGGGTGGAATGACAAAGAGAAATACTTTGTGTGAAGAAAAGACAGAAACAGGTGGAAAAGGGCTTGAAATAGGCAGAAACAAATATGAGGGTGAAAGATAAAAATAGACAACCTGTTGTTGAACAAAACAACACTTTTATGCTTTTTGAAGCTTCACAAAAGGGAAAGGATGATTAAAACTGAAACAGAGTCTGTGAAGCCTAAAATGACTTAAATGAGGGGATTCTGAAATTTAATTATGTTTAGGGTTGTGAATTTCTTTATTATATAGAATATTATGCACATTTCAATGATACAGTTCAGGGATGATTCATTTTTATGCATAATAATTTCATTAGAGGTACGATGTGATGTGACTTGGTTCAATGCATTCTGATACAAATCGGCATTTCTTTAAAGTGAGTGTTCCGTTTCAAATAGACTAAATAAATAAAATAAGCAATTTATAGTAGTGTGGTGTTGATTGGTTTATTTCAGATAGACATAATTAATAAATGACCAGAGAATCATAGCATAGGGGTAAAAGCATTGCAAAGTTGTTTGACTTTTTGTTATTAACTTGATACAAAAGTCAAACACACGACTGTTGAAAAATATTATACAGCCACTAAATATCAGATGACCAACACTGTCTCTCACAAAGCTTATGTTAATGTAATTCATTCTTATCTTATCGTGTGTATTGTAAGTCTGGCTTGCTCGCTGTGTTAGCATTCAGGGAGTGTTTAGATCTGTAGGGCTGCTGCTGTACTTTCAGAGGAATGTTCCCTCCTCCTTAATGATATTCATACAATAGAACAGATGGTGCATTGCAAGGTAGTGTTATATATATGTATAGGTTTTTTACAGGAGTAAAGGAGTCTAGATAGATAGATAGATAGATAGATAGATAGATAGATAGATAGATAG
>JABUIW010000011.1:3053411-3089190 GCA_013363375.1 Menidia beryllina | reverse complement strand
ATAGATAGATAGATAGATAGATAGATAGATAGATAGATAGATAGATAAAAGACAATACAAAATCAATCACAAAAAACAAATATCAAAAAGAAAAAACTAAGGATGCTTCATCAACTGAATACAAAGCATTATCAATACCCCACTTGCAAAACATCTATGTTCCAAACTCGGGCAATGACATGTTTCTGAAATAAAAGCATTATGGCAATCTTTGCAGTACCTGAAATGAAATTCAAAAGTGACACAATAGACTTCTTTTGGACATTGTATCGCGGACCATAAATAAAAAGACTATTAGAAAACCGTAACCTGTAAAGGTTTCAGTGTGGAACAGTCAATGAACATGTGAGGCAGTGTTTCTTCCTGAGAACAAAAAAGCACAGTTAACACTAATGTCAGGATCGAGGCGTGCCAAATACCCGTCTGTAGCTATGGCCCAATGTACAATCCTCCGCTGGAGGTCACCCACCCATTTCTCAACAGGGGGTTTATACAGGACCTCCCACAGCCTCTTGGGGTAGAGCCGATGTAAAAAAAAAGGTTCCTCCCACTGTCCAAAAACCTGCATGTTTGATTGGACATTCCAAACTGCCCTTAGGAGTTAGTATGAGTGTGCGTGGTTGTTTGTCCTTGTGCGTCTATGTGGACTGTCCATGGTGTACCTCGCCCACTGACCACTGGGATGGGCTCCAGTCCCCCCTGCGACCCCATTAGGGAAGAAACGGTAACGGTAATGGATGGAATGATCATTTCTAAACCAATCATCCTTTTCTGTGGATCCCTCCCACCACTGAAATTCAAAGAACACACCCTGATGTGACACATTTAGGTGTAATGGAAAAGAAAAATGACCACCCAATGTTCCCTAATCATTAATCTTATTTCTGAGTTTTGAATAGTTTTGAGCCTTTTCCTGTATTTGCATATATCTGTTTGCAGACATTTGTCATGTGTTTTTTTTTAAACAAAAACGTTTCTTTTCATCCATCATCTCCAAACCAACTATTCTCCGCAACATTAATGAGCTTTTGAGACATTTTTCAGCATTAAGGAAATAATCAAGCACCCTAACTGATTTTCATCAAGTTTCACCAAGGAAATCATTGATTTCCTCCAGAGTGTATAAATCTTCACCGGTTATCTTTGAATCAGCAATAGAAACACTGTCTGAATCACTATCATCATCCATGTCTTCTACCTGTGCAGCCTAAGCAGCAGGGGGCTGGGCCTCAGGAACATTAGCTGCCTGAGCAGCAACAGGGTCAGAAAAAGCTGTCCGAGCCTCAGATGAAACTTTTGGAACATTGCCGGAACATCCAGCTTTCTGTGTGTCCACCTTACCTGATCGCTAGATAATCTTGAAGAAAAATCAACAGAGTTAAAGGTTTCGTCATCCAGAATGCTATTGCCATAGTCCAGACTAAACCTAGAGAAGAATCATGTAGCTGTTATGTTGCGTACAAGTGCAACAAACTATGGAGATTAAACACCTAACAAATGTAGACATTTTTAAATCCAGGATAAAAGCTTTTTTTTCATGTCTATGCATATAATCTGCATGACATCTTTTAACGTATCTATACCTCCGCTTGTTTTTAATCATTTTTATTAGTTATTTTATGTGCTTTTATTATTTCATTTCTCTTTACATTATTTTATGTATTCTCAATTTTTCTTCCGCTCCCCACTGTAATGTTTTTATTAAAGCGTAAAGACATTTGACTTGCCTTGACTGAAATTGAAAGGAATTGGGCAGCTCTTGTAAAAAAAAAAAGAAGTTAACAAAACTGTAATGAATCCACTGAAAGCTGTATTTACATCCAACTGAGTCATGAGCTGCATGTTTCCTAGTTTCAGATGGTGTAGCTCAGACCTGTGAATGACACACGCATGTATGGTGTCACAGTTAAGTGAGGTGTGGAGAGGAGGCTCACCACCTCACACAGTCTGCCCTGAAGACACCAGTTAAGCTATCGTGTTTATCACAGCCCAGGATTTTAAAAATGCATTAGAAAGTTTTGCATTTTTGCAGCCCTTAATAAGGAATGAAGGATCAGTGTCAAAATCCAAATTCCCAGACCGTATTTGCAGACTGCACAAGGATGAGAAATGGCGAGTGATTGAACAGCTTCCATGAGGGGGGCTCCGGAGAAATGTGTGTAAAAACCCGTGTAAAAGTAACACACCCTACCCAACATTGTTGGTACAGAAATCAGGAGCACAGCAGCTCTATTCAACAAAGCTTTGCAACATGAAAGATTACATTTTTTAAGTATTCTAAGCACGGTTTTCTGCAGCACGATCTGAGTGACAATTCTGATGTGCTACTCCTTCAGTCTGATATTCCCATTTCATTGAATAATATTTATTTTTTATGATTATGTACTGAGATCTGACTGTATGGGGGATATAGCGACACGCACTGTTTGATATAGAGATGTCTCCTGTCTTTTGCATACGCAGACACATTTCTTGTATATCTTCCACCATCCTGTCATGTTCCCGAAACATCTCAGCCAGCTGTTTTCAAACCCACCGAGAGAGCAAACCTTCAACTCATTGATATTTCCAACATGACAGGGACGTCGAAATTCATGGGTAGAAATGACAAAATGGCAACTTAGAACTAGATTTTTTTTGTTGAGTTTGCAAAGATATCTTCATATTAAATTAATATTTGAGGTTTGAAAAAGAGCAATAACCCAGGAGATAATGGGAAAGGCCTTATTAGAGAAAATGACCAAAAAACTGTGCCTCCTGTTCAGTGTTTCACAGGTCAGGGCTACATCTAACAAGGGCAGCACAGTGTGTTCTATAGTATGGTTTCAGCCAACAGCTTTCTTACATAATTTTGAGGGAAGCCAGGATGTTGGGATGAAACTTTGCAAATGGCAAAAAAGAAATGTATTTTAATAACCAACCAGAACCAACCAGACATTTAGACTAACACCCTTTAAGGCCTCGCATCTTGAATTTTTCCACTAACACCAGGATATCTAATTTCTGGCCAGATGTTGACGTCCATTAATGTCAAAAGTGCATTGCAGTGTCAATATCAGCTTAGCACCATTCAAGTTCCCATGCAAATCATTGAACGCCTGTAACGTCCCAGGTCATTTTCAGCAAAGTAGATAATTGTGTTTGGCACAATAACTGATCAGCCTCTCTTGTGATTAAGCTTTCGGAGTTTTGTATGTGTTCAAATTACAACACCAAGAAGGCAAAACAATTGTTTTATTTTTTGGGGGTGGGGGTTTTATCCAAACTTCAAGTGCAAATTGTTTAAATGATCTTAACCGAAGAAATACCAGCTGTTACTTATGACTTCAGGGGGGAATAAAAGTTTTAATTAAAAATCGTAAGGAAAAAGTTAGCGTTGCAATCATCTCCTTTAAAAGAGTGTGATTATTGCTCTGTGGCCTCGTACATAGGCTGCTTATTAATATGACACCATTTGTCTGGGTCCTTTGAATAACACAGTGCCTGACCAATGCTGTACAGCCTCCTCATAAATTTCACTCCAGTAACTACACAGGAGGTCAAAGTTGACATCCTTGCCATGCATCTCGACAAGTCGGCTGCCAAAACAGCAGAGGCGTGATTAATGGATGTTTTCCTACCCTTATAGCATCTCTCTCTCAAACAGAGTAATGACCCCTTCCCTGGAAGATGGAAGCTGGAGCCACAGCTCAGCATATTTTGAGGAGTATTCAAATAACAAGAGTGCCTCACCTTATACCAATTAATCGGCTATCTAAAATCAAGCCGGCGTTGTTCGGAGACTGCTTCCTTTTAAACACAGCGCATGTTCCGCGCCCGGAGAGAAGCTTTTTAATGCATCATTGGCTTGTAGGAGTGCTACAAATTGTGTTTCCTTACAAAGATTTTCCACTTCATGCTCCCTGGCTGAAAGGAAAATATACCATCAATTTGGTTTTCTCCAGGACTCTTGTGCAACCAGTCATTCAAAAGCTTGGTAAAGTAATACAGACTCTTTTCTTTTTTTTAGATTCACATGATACAGGAGTCGGTGACTTACGCCTGTTTAGTCGCAGAGAATTGAACAATGTAGTGGTTACAGCCCTGTCTACTGGTAATATCAAAGAAAACTCCGTTCTAACAAGACTATCGCCACTAAGACTCCTAAAAATGGGCTTCATCAAGAATTTCCCTTCCAGCTGTCAAATACTCCTATTCGATGGGCTTAAAGTGACTTGTGTTTTCCTCCATCATTCTGGTTACATCTAAAAAATGTAAATACAGTGTTCAGACTTGTATGCCATAATCCACTCCATTGCTTGTTCATATTCTTCCAAACGCTCATTTTATTTGACAACATATATATATTTATATTGCTTAATAATCCATGACTGGTAAAGCTCAGGGCCTGTAAAAGATGAAATTTAAAAAGACCTATTGTCAACAGGAAAGTAAAGTACTACTGTAGGCTGTTCTGACAAACATAATTATATAAGATAAGTGAATAACAATACGGGGGGGGACTACTGTTACATGGTCCTCCTGTCATGTTATTTTGTTTAGCAGACGCTTTTACACCACGCATATGTATTACAAGTTTTAGAATTTCATATTAAGGCCTCAAGTAAAAACTACAGAGCCAAAAGGTTCAACTTAAAAACTTTGTAACTGTACAGAAGAAAAAAAAACTTTTGAGAACGATACAAAAGAATATCTCATTTTTATTATTTCTTAATTAAAGTGTGTTTGTGTGAAGTACTTATAAGTACTTAAATCTTAGTTTTAGTTATTATTAGTTATTCCTAAAGCGAGAAATCTAGAATGTCTGACATAACTTGTAATGGACTCAACATTTTAATGCTTGGCCTGAATACCTGAAGTTTAGCCCACTTCAAAAAAAGAAGACAAAAGGTCGACATTTATTTCAAAATATTGCAAAAAAGAAAAAAGCAGGATAGCACAATGGAGCAGTGATTAGCGTTGTCGCAGTAGGAAAGGTTCTGCTATAAGCCTCGTCTGTACGGTTACATGGAGCTACATTGTTCTCTCTGTGTTCTCTCCTGTGTCGGATCTCCCCCCCGGAGCTTTGGACAAACATGTTCTAAACTAATGTAGGAGTTAGCTTGCATTGTTGTATGAATGTCTGCTTTAGTCCTTTGGTGGGTTAGGGGAATAATGGCTAATGGAACTCGTTCCGGACCCTGAACTGAACAAAAGGCCAACAATAAAAAACAACCAAAAAAAGATTAATGGATTACAGAATCAGGTCTGAGAGCGGAAACTGATCAATAATGCCAGTTACATCAGCATACGGTAAGGGTTTTACTGCAGTATCTAATCTAAAATGTATGTCCGTTGTACCTCATTGTATGTGTGCTGGCCACATACAATTATAACATTTGATACAATTTATGAAAGCCCACCTCCTCTTCCTCTGAGCAGTTAGTCAGGAATACAATAACCTGTGCTTTGTGATGGGCTGTTAGCTCGCTCTCCAAGGTCATCCTCATCTTCTATGACAGCCCAGTCAGAGTTGACTTCACCAGGAGACACAGCTACAGGCACTTTAGGAGCTGAAGATGATGATACATTGGGAAGGGGATGGTTTCACAGAGCAGGCTCATTAGTCAGTGAGCGCATGGGCAGAATAGGATTAAAAGATAGACAAAGTTAAAGCAAATTTTATGGATATGAACACAGAGTGGGCTGGAAAGGAAGGAGACAGATGGGGTGGAGGTTACGGCAGCATGGAGAGTAGGAGCTAGACAGGGAGGGAGAAGGGGAATCGGGTGAGGGACGGCCCCAGATGTGAGGTGGGAGTGTTGGGTAGATGAACAGAGGGATGGAGGGGAAGGAGGAGTAATAACAGCCCTTGTTGTATGGTTGGAGAGATGGAGGAGCCACTTCTCCAGTGCTGCCACTCTGCATTAACCCGGCAGAATGAAATATTCAGCCATTAGACCTTGGCTGAAACACATTCAGTTCCCAGACTCGTACAACATTTAAACACCATTCATGTTCTATTCATCACAAGGAGGCCTATTACATATGATCATCATTTTTTTTGTTTAGTTTGTTCCCCGAGACACTTTTTTTTTTTATCCTCATTTGGAACTGCACCACTGCATCCAAGTCCAAGGGTGAGTGGCAAGTCAATACAGGCTCCAATTAGGCCATGAAATCATTGGTAAACATTGCCTGGGATTTGATTTTTCTCAAACCGCACAAGGAGGATAAAAAAGCTTTTTGAGTCTCATTTGTGGGTTTTTGTTGCATCTTATTTATTTATCTATTTTTTGGATTACCAGAGTCTGAGGTAACGACAGTGAACCGCTGCCTGGATGCCGCCAAGGCGTGTAACATAGACGAGACCTGTCAGAAGCTGCGCACAGAGTACGTCTCATCCTGCATCCAGCCGTCGGCCCGCTCGGGGCCATGTAACCGACCGAAGTGCAACAAGGCGCTGAGGAAGTTCTTTGACCGCGTGCCGCCCGACTACACCCACGAGCTGCTGTTCTGCCCCTGCACAGACACGGCCTGTGCAGAGCGCCGCAGGCAAACCATCGTGCCGTCGTGCTCCTACGAAGAGAAGGAGAAGCCCAACTGCCTGGCCCAGCTGCGCATCTGCAAAGCAGACTACGTGTGCAGGTAGAAATCTCGAATGCTCCTGCTGAGGAGCACAGTTTCAACTCACAGTCTGTGTTTTCATGCTTCAGAACATGCGTGCACGATGTAAAGGGTCCAACTTTGTTCAAGGCATGTCGTATGTAGACCCTGATTTGGTTAAAGCTAAGCAAAAATCATCTTACGCAGGCAACATTAATGGATTTTTTTTTAATTCCCGTGTTTTAACGTGTTGCTTTGAAGCACCCATCTGTTTGACTTGAAAAAAGCCTGTGTTGCATATTAGTCGACACAAAGTAAACTTCCACATAAAGGCATCGGGTGTATAAACACTGTCGGTGAAGCAGCTTTCTTTGTTTGGCCCTTTCCTGAGGCCGTGGACACGTTTGGGATCTTGTTTGATGTTCCGCTCTTAAATTAGCTTGGTCTTTCTGTCTTGTCATGTATTTTACCGAATAACATTTTCTGCTTTGATATTCTGCTGTTAACTCAGCACGGATGGAATCAGATTTGTGTTAATTAAATCAATTAAAGCTTTTTACAATGTTAAAAAAGAGGAATTTGACAGAAATAAACCTTTAAAAAACAGTTCCATCTCAAGATCAAAATGAAAGAAGTGGTTCAAAGTTAAGATATGGGGTGGCCCTTTCCAATAATGCACTATATTAATTCCCCAATTGGATATGCAAATGCATTTTAGAAGAGTTTTTTTTTATTAAGCATCCAAATTAGCCAAAGGATGCAGTGAAGCTTCAGTGAACAATCTTCATCGAGAATGGAACTTGACCAAAACAATCCTAAGAAGCAGTTTTTGGTAGGAATCAAGTACAGCTAATTAATGAGTGATGACATACCACGGCTGCTCCCTGTTTGTGGTGGTTTACTCACCACAATATGGGGAAGTCCACTAGCTGTGCCATTCAACATGGAAACTGTCAGCTGTCGCTCAAAACCCTCCCACGTCAATGGGAACAAATCCCTCAATAAACCTCCCCCCTGAAACGTCGGTGTCAGAACTACAAACGCAAAGCCAGACAGCACTAAGAAGAGGGCCCGTCAGCAAAACTACAAAGGTGACAGTCAGAGCGAGGCTTTGATCAGTCAGAAAGAAACAGAGGAAAATAATGACAAAATATGAAGAGATTATTTACATATCCTAAATTTTTTCCTTAAAAATTATTGTTTTTTTTTCCCTCAGTGAGGTTTCTCTTCTGGTATATGTCCATTTTTTATTTATTTAATTGGTGTCAGTCTAACTATGTATTAACAACCACACCATTTTTGTTGTCTAAGAAGTTTGGTACAGTATATGTGTTTTGCATAGCAATAGAGTTCCGAATTCAAATTCCTGGGGGATGTTTTCCCCGTGCACAGGGTACTTCAACTTACTCCCACAGTCCAAAAACATTAATTTTATTGTGTTATTAAATGGAAACCTTAAATTGTAAGTATTAGTGAGTATAAGTGTGTGTTATTGATGGAGTGGCGACCTGTCCAGAGTGTACCCCGCCTCTCATTCAGCAACATTCATGTGTTATTTCAATGTTTCTTACCCCTGTAGGTCCTTCATCCCTCTTCCAGTGTTTTTTTCTTAAAGTCCAGCCATGACAGGGAAGCTCAGATAGCTACTTTACATTAATAAAAGTTACTTTATATTTTTCAAAACCCAATGCAACATGTTAACAACATAATCTTGCCATTGGTTAATTAAATGTGAATGGGCTTGACTTATGTGGGGTCCATACAGAGTGGCTTTCCCTCTAGGATGGTATTATATATCTTGGAGGATGAGTCTGCCTCTTTTGATATGTTCGTTTAGATTTAAAAAGTCAGTTGTGTCTAATTAATTCAATTGTTCTACTCATTTACCGTGCTTAATTAGTTGAATTAAACCCTGCATTCATTTTCTGAGGGGAGCAGCCAGGCAACAAGCAGCCATGTGAAATAGTCATTACTATAAACAGCTATAATCGCTAGGGACTCATTGGTTGCCAGGATGCTCAGAAAATACTTAATGCCAAGATTTAATCAGGACCAGTAAGTAGCTTACAGAAAACGGACCCTCTGTGCATGACATGTTATCTGTTATCCAGTAATAAATCCTTGTTTATGTTAGACGCTGATAAAAACTGATATTTTCCTCCAAATTCAAATGGATACCGAATTGTTCAGTCGGAAAATCGATGACATCTGATGAAGTGATTAGGATTCACAAGGCGTGCGTCTGTCTCAGCAACATGAAGCTCTCAGACCCAGCCTCCCCCTCTGACAGCAAATGGTCGCCAACGCTTAATCTAGTTCCTCTTCAAATGTCAGGAAGACAAAAGGCTTCATCTGTCAGGGCTATCGATCAAGCGTTATTCTCCGCCATTGCTCCGCCCGGTCGGAGCATCTCAAGGCCACGGAGTGGCCCCAGAAAAACCTGCACCAGTCAGCTACCGGCATTAACCGGCTGCCAGCAGCGGATTGCCTCACTAACAGTACAGCCTATGAGATTTATGCACATCATTACGGTGGCGTGGCTAATGAGGGCAGGGCCAAAAAAATGCTGAGGATCCTGTTTCAAATACCTGTAGATGGTCTTGTCTGATGATCAAGATGATTGTTAGATGTATGCCTAGCTGGCAGAAAAGGTACTGTGGGCAAGGGAAAGCAGCCATGGGAGGGAGTGTTTATGCGGAACATCCATATTTGTCTAATATCCTCACGGCCGAGGCAGCCAGACAAGCACCCACAGCGTTGAGAGAGTGGAGCCAGGGCCTGTCTTTGCCCCTCATTGACTTTTTACAGCCTGGCCATCGTCCAGAAGACAACCGGCTGGGGAGAGAGGCGAGGCAAGAAAAAGAGGAATGAATGTCACTGGAGGTGACTACATTATGGTCTGAAGTCCCACAGAGCAGGAGCACTTCAAGGGAAGAGGGAGTTGATGTGTGGGGGCGGGGGGGGGTATGGGTATGCATTAAGGCATAGCCAGTTTTAGGCGTACATCATGTCAATGAGAGAAAACACTGATCCCGGCCCACCGGTCTGTGACGTGATGGATGCGAGGAAATGATGGATGGTGTGTTATTGCCCCCACAGGTCACGCTGGGCACAGTTTCAGTACGACTGCCAGCCGTCTGAGCACAGCGCCAGCGGCTGCAAACAGGAAAACTACGGAGCGTGTCTTCTCGCATACACCGGCTTGATAGGTAAGAACTAAATCTTTTTGAGCCAGATCTGGCTCACCCGCCCTCTGTGATGGATTGGAAACAAAGAGGTTTCAGAGGGAAGGAGGTGGAGTGCAGACAAGTGCACGGAGCAGGACTCAAAAGAATGAATCAAGGACTGTGATGAGGAGCATGCCTAGATGATCGATGGAGCGCTGATTAATATGGCCGCGGCGTGCCCGGCCAAATCTCTGGCATTATAAGCAGTGCAATTACAACTATCGACTGCTGTTTTGAGAGAATTATCCCAGACGTGACGATGAGTGGGAGCGTGCAGAGGTGTACAACACAGCCTTTGTGCAACAGATTTAAAAAAAAAAAAATTAACAAAAGATCACATAATGCACAAAAGGTTTTTTTGTTTTTTTCAAAGCACCAAGTTTACACGTGTCAATATTGGACAACAATACCGTGCTGAACATCTACCCTAAGCAGAAAAAGGAGGTTGTTTTGGTTTGTGAGGAGCTTAAGGACAAACCTGTGCTGAAGTGTTGTTTGAATTGGAAATGGAAGGAAATTAAGAAAGGTTACGAAGGTCTTTATACCAGAAGGTACACGGAGTACAAATCTGAATGAATCAATCAACTTGAGAATCTTGTAGAAATGAGTGGTGGGTGCAGAACAGGTGAGACAGAAAGCACAGGTGCAGGGAGATGAACCTGAAAGAGGAAAGCCAGAGAAAACCTAAGACCATGAATGGAAAATTGAAAGATGTGGAAACTACAGAAGACACAAAAAAAGAAAAAGAAAATTAGGAACTAAAAAAACTAAAAAAAAAAACTAAAAAAAAACTAAAAAACCAAAAAACAGATCAATTTAAGCGAAACCCCAAGAACATAAAAATTATAACGAGTTAAAAGTATCCAGTTAGAGTTCAAATCAGAATATCAAGCAATATAAAACCTTCACATTTATGTGGACTACACAGTTCTATGGCTTTTGGTCACAGCTCCCATCACACGAGAATCGTGAAAACTGGATGCTAAACACTCCAAAACAATGTCATATCACAATTTTAACTCAAAATAGTAAAACTACCTTTTGTTTTCTTATGTTTTGTCATTCATGTCCCTGCTTTTGAGGTGTGGCACTTTGTCTGGAGTGAATGTCCACTTCACCGCAACCACCTATCCGCCTAATAAAATACCAGGAAGCTCAGTAGGCAAGACAGATGAGATCAAATACGACTCATGGACAATTCCACAAAACAAGAAGAGAATGAATATGACAGCAAGACCAAATTAGTCATCCATTCTATTTTTCTTTCCTTTCTTACCTAATATTTTATCTTATCTTATCTAATAAGTACACACCGCTATCAATAGAAGTGTCATTCCTCCTCCATCCTGTTTGGCGTTTTCTATGACATGTTTGGGCTACTATGTTGTTCTTGGTTTTCTCCAAAACGTACTTCTCTGCATTATGAACAAACATCACGGGTTTGGATTCGTTTGGCCAATTACATATTGCTCCAGAATTCTCAGGTTTTAGTCAGAGTTAGTTTTACAAACTATGTTATGAGGAGGGGCCACAGTTGCTCGGTCTTTTTCTTTTTCTAAAAAGTAAGACATAGTGACTAAGGACATTTAAAGTCTTGAGATGCAGCTCTTGAGTTGTTCTGTATGTGTGGCATTGAGCCTTATAACCTTGCTATGAACTTGCTGAGATGTCCATTCCTGTGAAGGTTAGCTACTTTCTTGAATGTTTTCCATTTGCAAGCCATCCTTCAACCAACCCCACCTGCTAAAACTTCTGTTTTTAGCCAGGCTGTACTTTGTAAGGGTGTTTTTCACACATTGCTTCTGAATATGGGATATGTTTTGTTGAATAAGTAACAACGTAATGCAATATTCCAATACTGCTTTTCATCTACGGCTGCATTTTCCTATTTTTAAGACGTGGTAAGGACCAGATTTTATTCCACCATATCTTGAAAAATCACACCTTTGCATTTAGGCAAGGCGCAGTTTCTTCTCACATTAATGTATGTACGAATACATGGAAGTTTCTTCAAGATAACACAAATCTCAAAGGTCAATCAGTAATTTATTGATTATATAGTTGTTTTTTTTTCAATAAAAACTAAAAAGATTTCTTCTGTGGCCAAGGATTACTTGTATCTAATCGTTGGGTAACCTATACTGTAGCATTTATCACCTTGCGATTGTTTATTCTTTATCTTAGACGTTTGCCTCAGCGACTGACTCCAAATATATATATCTGCATCAACACACAAACAGTCATTGTAAAGATGATAGGTTGATTTATGGCGTTATCTTTCAATGGAGTCGCTGTGAGAAAAACTGTTTCCACCTCAGACTTTTTACTTTGCATCACGCTCTGCCTCCGCCCCTGCAAATCATTTTGTAGCTGTTGGAGCAGCAGAAAGTCTCCAGCTGTGAACAGAAAGTGAGGACCAGACTGAACATTCTGGCAAACATTGCGTGTGAAATCAGCCCCTTTCCCTTTTTCACCCTGTTCTCATCTGTTCCTTTTTATATTCCTCTCACTTTCTTTCACAGTCAATGTAGTTACTGCAGGTTAATATTCCATCCTTAATCTAATTAGTGCAATGCAATGGATATAGAAATTGCCAAGTAAATGTCTTTATTGGATTATTGTCATCACAGTAAGGACATAATCAGGCTGAGCGCAAGATGATCAGCCAGATTTTTGCTTAAATAAGATTTAACTCTGCTTCATAAATGGCACATTTTATCAAGTGCTTACAAGTGGGTTATCACGTCAAATTAATTTGCAAAGCACTTAAATTAGAAGAAATTATCAAGAGCCTTCGCTTAGAAAGACACGGAGCAGCAGGAGGGGGAATCTGAACAACAAGACATAACTCTAAAAAAGTAAACAATCAAAATGAGTTAAGCTAAGATAAGAAAACCTGATTTATTTCAAGTAGTTACGGGTAAGATTCAGTCGTTCTGTTGTCATGTGACTTTAAAAAAAGCATGCAAACGGTCAAAGTTGTGTGATTTCTTCTCTCCTCAGGAAGCATAATAACCCCCAACTACCTTGACAACTCTACGTCCAACGTGGGACCCTGGTGCTCCTGTGCGGCGAGCGGCAACCACAGGGAGCAATGCGGCGACTTCCTCACCTTTTTCCACGACAACGTTTGCCTGAGTGAGTAGCAGCTGCTAACAGAGGTCAGAATAAAATAACCCTGACCGTGTACTGGCGCAAATGCGAGCGTAACAAAAACAAACTCGACCAGCAGCAGTCGTCAGCAGCAGAAACCAAGGTCATCAGCCATGATAATTACACTAAATTGTACAGACAGAAGTCCCTGCTGCCAAAGTGACCTCTCTGTGATCTATACAACACCTTTGTCCTGTTGAAAGAGTTCACCGCCATCAGGGAATAAACAGTTGGTGGCATTAAGGGCTAAGAGTCGTCATTTTTAGATGGGAGTTTACATCCAGTGGTTTCTCAGAAAAATATAATATCTACAGCAGGATTCCCCAATGGACCTATGCATAGCAGGCTGGTTGTCACGGAGACTCATTACTCATTCAAATCAGGTGTGAGGAAATCAGCAAATAACTCATCAGTGGGAGCCTTAAATTTGTTCCCCTCCATTAGGTTCAGGAAACGGTCCGCTCTGTCCAGTTTTTAATATAATTTGTCATTTCTCTCTTTGCTAGACCAATCCTGGTCAAGCATTGTTTCAGACCCGAATCAGCAAACATAATTTTAAACAAAAAGAAGAGTTCTACCTCTTGTATTGAGTCTACTCAGTGAATAGATAGTCTTTCTAACTTTTCGTTTTCCTGAAGGAGCATCTGTGACAGTGATGTATTACATAACTAACTATCAGATCAATCCGGTGTAATGACACACAAAAGCGAAAACAAAACATTAATAAGCTAAGCACTATTTTGACTTAAAGTCAGTTATTCACCTAATCCTATGCTATCTTAATGTTCTGGGGAATTTGTATGCTTCTAGAGGCCAGACACATGTATAGTTTTGTGTTTTTTTAAAGGGTAAAGGAAAAGATGCAATGTGGAGTGTTTGATGTACTTCTTATGTACTAGTTTTTTTCTCTTTGTGTCTCTATCCGTGTTTGATCTCACGAGGATAATAGTTTAGAAAGGACCTTTCTAAATTTGGCAAAAACTATTCACTTGTACTCAGGAACACAAGTTTTCATATTTTATGATCAAAAGTCAAAACTCAACAGCAACATAATGTTCTTTGTTTTTGCATGAAATCCATAAAATATCCACAGTGGGAACAAATAGACCACACAGTAACTAACGGTTGATTTTATGTGTTTTGTACAAATAAAACTGAATGATATCAACAAATAAACCAGCGATATGAGGGGAGGCTTTAAAGATGCCGGTATAAATTTATTTATGTAACCTATTACGTGAAGTTAATAATAGATATATGTTTTCTTCAAGGCAGCATGATTAAGGATGAGACTGAGGTAGTGGATAAGCTGCTGATTATGCTGCATGAGAACGATCCTTTTTAGCCTTTTATTTGTTGTTGTTGCTTTTATTAGATGAACAAAAGCAACACAACCGCTCTGATGACAGGAGATCATCCCTCTGAATGAATGATGGCACTGGTGACAGAAGAATGACACCGGTGACAAAGTGATACAAAATTGTCCCTGCTGGTGATACAGACGGCGGAGTTTATTTTGGGTTTTCTTTTTTTTTTTACTAACAACAAAAGAAGACGCCGGCATGAGCAACAACACCATTGACAGACCAATGACTCCGGTGTCAAAACAAACAGCGACGGCCATTATGTGGTGGGAAAATACCCGGCCACTGTTTGTTATGTGTGTGTGCGAGGTTTTCGTTATTTAGCTCTAAGTTATGACACGATGGCAAAGTATCACATTCCCATCAGATGTCACACGACTGGCCTTTTGCTCCCGATTCTGTCAGACGCTACATTCTCCGTTCCAGCTGTCAAAGATAATCTGCCTGTGCGCCAAAGACCGCTAGACAAGTCACTGCTGGATCCCACTCTGAATTTCTTACAGTGAGTCTAGCTTTGCACGACTCCCACCTCCCCATTTGAACTGTTAGATGTTAGATTACAACCTATTCCTGATGCCACTCAATACAAAGCGAAAGGCCCGCTGTGCTTTAACTTCTTCAAAATTTAATAAAGAAGTTTATAGCTAATAGTATGCAGTTCCAAAGTTTTCTAATACAAAAAATATATCTCTCATGGCTAAAAGACATCAGCAATGTTGCTACAGTACATAGGTATCTACCTGGCTATGGTTGTACAATTTTCCCAAGTATTTGGAGTGAAAGAGATCTGCAAACAGAAAACATCGAAGACAGTTGTCAATCTTCCAAAGAGAAGATGTCTTAGCAAGTTTACCCCAAGGCCAGACTGCTCCCGACTCAGCAAAAACAATTCAAAGTTCTAAGACCTACATCTCAGACTCCATGGGCCTTAGCTGGTATGTTAATGTTAAAGTCAATGGATGTACAGTTAGAAAAAGACTGAATGAGTCTTTTTTGTTTGGATGGGTTGCAATGTTTCAATTCTAAAAAGGCCACAAGACCTCCTAATAATGATGTTTGATCACCATGCGCCATTTCAGTTGGAAAAAACCCAGAAGCAGCAGCTCATATCAACTGTGATGGATGGCTAATAATTTGGGCTTTATACGCCAGTTGAGTTGACCACAAATCTCTCTGGGTAACACCCTATTCTAGAACCAAGTGAGGCCATCTGCGTGACAACCAATAAATGAAACTGTGCTGTTGCGAACCTTAAGAGGGAGCTGTGCATAAACAAATGCTCTGGAAGCTCAATGAACAGGAGCGGTGTTGTTAAGGTCATTGGTCCAGAATTCCTCCGAAACACTTTTCAAGTATAAGATGCTCCTAAACAGTCGTATTGATGACCGTCAAACACTCCGTTCCCCAAAGATTCCCATCAACGCGGGAATAATGACATTATCTCGCAGCAAATTGGTTGTTTTTCGCCTGCCTGATTGACGTCTTCATTTTCAAAGGAGGTTCTTTTTGTTGCACAAGACTCAGATTTCCTATGGCGGCCTCTGTGTGCTATTTACCGTAAGCTCCTTAGAGACCCAGAAAAACAAACCTCGGGCTGACTGGCCTCATTTTCTTTGCATCAGAGCAAAAAAAGCGGGAGAAAAAAGAAGTCCTTTCGCCTGAGCAAACGGTTGAAGTCAAGCTGTATATACGAGATAATAACATTGAACAAGTTTCTAATGGGAAAGATGATTCATGGACAGGCGATGCATGTCAGACTCTCAATCTGAATGGAAGTCAGTCTCAGACAGACCAATCCACTACTTGAATGTTGTTCTTCCCCCCATGTTACCGTTGTAATCAAAGACAGTTTACAACAAATTAGGCCTCAGTTTAAACCGGAGCCAAGATATTCCTCCTCTCTCTGTCCGTGGTTTCTCTGTTTAAAAAGTGGACAGCACCCTCATTTAGTGTTGTTTTGCAACACATTTCCAATCCTGTTTGCTGAGACAGGACTTCAGATGGCCTTTGATGACTTTGTAATTGAGCGTAATTTGGTTTCCTGCCTCCGAACTAATGAGGCGAACAGAGAGAATGGCGTCGGGGAACAATACAGTTGTATGCAGACGAGGGAGAGGAAAAAAAACTGCTTGGAATAAGAAAAAAAAAAACTCCCTCTCTTGAGTGAGTGCACTCAGGTTTTAAAAACAGCTGTCACCCTGTCTTACCTCCTCATCACAGCAATAATAGCCAAATCACTATGCAAAACGGCGACTCTGGACTTCTTCATTTTCTGAACGCCGAGTGTTTCACAGAAATATGAGAGGACAGATGGAGGTGAAGATAATTTATTTCTGCAGTCATCTGAAATTTTCTCTGGGCGTTAAATTGGTATTATAATTGGGGAAAGTGAGGCTAACCAGTGATAAAGTCAGGCAGGTTGGGGACAGGACTGCAGCGCGAACGTGACGTGTCCTGTTTCAAATCTGGTTAAACTAAGAAGTGGGTACATAGCAAATGCCCTTTGGGGAAAAAAACGTAAAAGTCAAAGAAATATGAGAGGAGGTGCTTAAACAGCAACATCCAAGGATTTACAAAGAAGCTGTCGTAACAGTTTACTGCTGAAGATATCAATTGGCACTTCATTTCTGTGTGACGGCGGGTGGCCTCCAGCTGGAGTTCCACCTCTCATCCCTCAGCCTGCCAGGAGATCTCTGCGGGCTGTCGAGTGGTAACTGCACGCTTACAGCGCGCTGGCATACTTTTGCACCTGCCCCACCAACACTATCGACACACAAAATCATCAGTATGCCGCTCCACAGCTTTTTTTTTTTTTTAGCAACCTTGGATTTATGCACACCCTCAGCTGGGAGCAGTGTGTGTATGTATTACTCATTCACTCTTGCTTAGTTCTGAAATGCACAATTCCAGAATTCCCATAAAGGTGGAATCCTTCATATGATAAAAAGGATTAAGACAGAATGCAATATTCAGACGTTGACAACAACAACAAAAAAAGTGCATTTTGAATCTGAGAAAAGCTCATTTACAGCTTTTTTTTAAAGAGACAGTCTATTTTTCACTTAACATCTGCGCCGTAACTAATGGACTTCAAAATTAATGAGTAGAACTGGTGGTAGCAGGGCTATAGAATTAACCTCGTAAAGGATTCACCGATCTGTGACAGAACGTGTGGGCAGAAATTGTGTGACAGAACTGACGTGCACGGTTCAAGACAGGAAACAACTTAACGTTTATTATTGCGGCAACAGAGCTGGTCATTTTTGGTATTTCTTACCCAACATTTTCAGAAACCGCACACACTAACTGCAATGCCCCACCGTTGCAGCTCATAAATGATAGCCAGGAGAGACAAGAGACGAGTTGGTCCAACCAGCCCAAAGCCACACATCTGTCCTAAAGAAGGCTGTTTCACTGGTAATCAATGACTAATTACACTTTACTTAAAGATTCCAATCGCTTAAGAGAAGCATTTAAGAATTCCATCTGTTAAGATTGTATAATATGACCTAAAGATCCCGATCCCGAGATCCCGAGAAACCAGAAAAATCAAAAGTGCTAATTGAGTGGTGGTGGGAGAGAAACACATCAGCATGGATGATGTGTGTTCAGAAACGCGTATGAAATGCATCGTCAGCATGCAACAGGGTTTTAAAACTGTACCAAAAAAAAAAAAAAAAGAACTAAATCTTGCAAATTTTACTGGATTCGAGTTAACTTAAAACTGGCTCATGCATAAGGCATCAGATTTTGATGATGATGTCTCAACATTTTTACAAGTTAATGATTCTATAAAGATTTTTTTTTCTTGTGGGCTAGTACCTGCTGGCTTGATTAAGGAAGCATGCTAGTGGACCATTTAATTTTCCAACTACACCCTGCAGTTGATGCTCAGTGTTGCATCATTGGAGGGAGGCAAGGGAGGGCATTGATTGCTACACAATCTTGTTTGCAAAGGCAAACTAGCTCAGGAGAATGGATCAATTTGTTATGATCCTGTGAGAAATCAATGTTTGTATGTCACACCCCGATACTCCACTGAAGGCTTAGGAATTCTATCACTAATAACCAGCGAATTGCCTCTGAAATCTGAGGGTTTTCTTGCTGAGAACAGATGGAATAATGGTTTGATTTTCATGTCTGAACACCCACATCCATCTTATCCGTCGACACCGTGGATATTAATTGATGGTTCTCTCGTTCACGTCTTCATTTGAGCATTCTTTAATTGAAGTGACTTTCATGCTAATGTGATCGCTGCCGAGTGGGCCATTAGCTGAATGAAAATGAATGCTTTGAACAGTAATTCATCACGGGATCATAAGTCATTGTGGTTGTAGTACATCCAAGATGTTGAGTTCCCTTTGGGGTGTATAAAACCATATTAATCCCAGAGACTGTAAATTATACATTGTGCTGAATGCACATAATGGAACGTTCCTTCGGGTTATCGCCTACTTACTGTAAATGGTCCGGTCTATATTCACGCCGATCCTCTTCAAAGCTTAACAGACAGCTGAAAACTGAAAGGCACTAAAAGGTTTTCAATCACTTTTAGGCAACGAGACAAAGCGTGATATTTTTTTCCTTTGAAAACTGAGTCACAAATTACTTCTTTTACGCCATCCTACTCTTCTGTTAAATGCACCTGGAATATTGGCTGTTTGAATATCACACCGGAGGTGTGATGTCTGTCCCCAGACAGTTGGAATTCAACTCTTAAATATTCTATTTGGCAGTGGCACCCACTTACTTGTGTAATTATACATGCAAATATATGCAATAAAGGTTTTCTTTAAAAAAATAAAAGTAAGCCTTTTCCTTGTTTAGTAATTATCTCATGATTGTACAGAACTTCAAACTTTTCATTACAAACATGTTTGTAATGAAAAGGTAACAAAAGGGGTGGGCAGGCAAGAAAAACCTAAATCAATTGTGAGGAAAAATGAAAAATACTAAGGAGAAGAAAAATTCCTAAAGACCAAAAGGTAATCTTGTGGTGACAACGAGGGAGGGAACATGAAACCAGGCGACAAGTAGCAGACTAAAGAGATCTGTTACTTGTGAGTGACAGCAAAAAGGTTTAAATCTGAGGACGGTGATGAGTAGATGAAGGGAAGCTGAAGCAATGAACAAAGGGAAGGAATTTGAGCAAATGACCAGAATTTGTAAAGCATTGTCTCCTCAATGCTTTACAAATTCAGGTCATTTGCTCAAATTCAAATTCCATTTTCTGTCTTTGTGGCAGAAAATAGCAAAGAACAGAAGCCAAAATCAGTGGGAGAAAAACAATCTGAGAACACAGACTGATTAGCTAAGAACAAAATCAAAAAGAACATTCCAAGGGAAAAGGCAAAAACCACCTAGTGATCATGAAATTTTTTTAATCACTTTTTAGGACATGTCTGAATTGTGAACTCCACCAACTCCACATCTATCCTCTTTACAACCTCAGAAAAAAAAGAGACAGAGAACAAGAAAAATAGATGCAAAGATAACCGGTCTGACTCATCAAACCAGGATCGAGATGACTGAAAGCGTAAGAGATTGTAACTACAAACATATCAATTCAGTTGTTTAAAGCATTTCCAGACTTCCACTCTACTTCGCCAAAATGATAATTTCGTAATCATGGCTTCATCGGATACAATCATCATTCAATTTATGCTTTGTTTGGTGATCCAACAGAGGGAAAGTTAGAAGTAGAAGAATGTTGTGACTCACTGCATCATTCGTAGTCAATGGCTAAACTTTCCTTCTGTAGTGGTATACAGACATGAACAATGGTCCGGTTGAATGACAACGCTCACCCTTAGCCTTGACATTACACAGAATAGTCACGATGACAGTAAATTTGTTTAGTGTTATTTGACGGCTGCCTAAATTTTCTATCCACCCTCAACACTAAAAATCTTCCTCCCTAGAGATCAGAACTTATAGACAAAAATAAAGTTGTTCATGTTCATCAGTGCAGTTTACATAATTAAGAGCAAACTCAATGGATAAGCCTCTGAAGGTAGAAAGCTTCCATCACGTTATTCTAATTTGAATTCTTTTTTTGTTTGATGGATTTTTTTTTTCATTTTTCGTTTTGCCTGGCTGTTGATGAAAGACTTCCAAGATGTGATTAACTCAGAATTCACAAAAGGAAGCGCTGAGGGAAGTTGTATCTGTAGATGGGGGGACTTTTCCTGCTATTTTGGGGTCGACTTTGATCATTCTTTTGTACAGTTTCTTGTGAGATAAAGCGATCGTAAGCAGTAATCGTCATCATATACAGAGAAAGAAGACGCAACTGGTTTCTCAAATGGTACTGAGCGTGTCCCTGTTTTAATGCACTGCAAAAACGTTTTTTTTTTTGCCTTTTGTCTGCCTCTTCTTCTTGTCAACCAGCCACAGCTAATCTAATCAGCTATTTCCCGTCTCATCGTTCTTCACATTATGTTGCAAGCCTAAATGTTCTGTGCTCTATTTAAAAGTTTTGGCTTTTAGCTTTGATCTTCTCCCTAGAAATATTTGTCCATTACAACTGTAATTATCAACTTTTAAAAAATGATTTGATAAACATCCACTGGGATCTTTTACCAACGTAGTACAGCAGTGGACTTCCATCTGAGTCAGTGGTGCGTTGTGTGTGGGGCTCTTTCACTGAGGGAGAGTCTGAGAGTGTTCCTCCTTAGTTTTCATTGAGTGAACAAAAGTATAACTCAGACATTATAATTCGTGTCGTTTTGACCTTCATTTAAAAGCAATCATTGCGCGTAAAATGAAACACTATGCATCACTTTAATCTCAATTATAGATAGCCGAGGTATGAATCTAGGCAAAGTAATAAAAAAAAAAGACCTTCAGCTTTTAATAAAGATTTGAAAACTGCTTTTTCGTTCCCCTGTCAGCTGGGTTGGGGGCCGGAGTTCATGGGAGAGTGTGGGTTTTACATTTGGCATCTGAGCTCCAAAAAAAAAATGGAGTTGGACAAACAAATGTTAAAGGTTTCAGGTTTTCAAGCTTTTTTCAAGAAAACTTAGTTTTTTTAAGTGAATTGAGTTTAGGAGCATTTTTACCCATCTGCCGGGAACCTGAGCCATGAATAAAATGTAAACCAGCTAGAAGAATTCTTAAGCAAACACACAGACACAGACACACAAGGCTTATACACTTCGAACAATTCCACAAATGCAGATGTATGGAAATGATTTTTGGTTGTGTATAAAGTATATCCAAATGGTCTACTGATGTTTAATTCAAATTTCTTAAAAAGGTTAAGATACCACAAAGTTTCCCACCTTTGTGGTATCAGGAGGCCTCTTGTTGTCTACACACAGCCTGTGCAGTTCCTTAATCCACATCCCAGATTAAATATGTGGATTTTAAATATTTCTGTTGTCCAAAATCCATCTGTGAATTTGTACTCAGAGTGTAGAATTATTTAGTCTAATCTGAAGTTTTTGCCATTTCATCAGACAACTGATCGATGCATTTCTGCTTTTGGATGGTGGGTGTAGTGATCATTTACATAGCTGTGGGAGGCACTAGATTCCCTTTTGTAACATATTTCTTCCAACTGCTCCTTTTATATGTCAGCATACAGGCTACATAATTCCACACCATATTTCATACAACATATTTAATTGCTGAAGTCAAAGATTTCTGTGTATTATCTTTTCAACTTATAATACTGTGGGTATAATTTAAACGTTATCATAAAGCTTAGGCGTAAGGTGGAGATAATTTAGGAAAAATATAAAAAATGAGACATTCGGGCAGATTCAATGTTGAGATTACATCAAAGCCCAGTGTCTCTACGTCTGTCTGTGTAGCGGTCCCTGCTGTGCACTTTGGATCCTTCAGCTAGAATTAATTTCTCTCACCTGAATAAACTGTGTCCTTTGGGTAAGCAGTTATATAACAAGGAGACCAGAGCTTCCGTGTGTTTGTTTTCCCTGAAATTGCCGGCTAAATGAACTAATGGATGGCTACAAGCTATACAAACAGTTGTGTTATAGTTCCACTTGAAGAAAAATAAAATAAAGATTGGAATTGATTTTTGTTATAATCAGATTCAAACCCATGTCAGATCACACGCAACCATGTTAAATAAATTTGTTCCGTTATTGAACTTAATCCTTCTCTTATAAAACAACAAGTTAGAAAATCCACGGAAGGGATTGTTCAGCACCCAAACAGGAATTCCAATCACATTTCATACAAAAATCATCACTCTCACATATCCACACTTCCCCATTGCATTTAGTAATTCACTCATAATCACTTATCTTTTTTCCAGTGAACATTTTTAGGATGTGCCTTTTTCAGGAGTCAGGTTTGACCCTATTATGGGTCATTTTAGCCTCCGTCTTACTGCAGCACAGCTTTTAAGTTTGTCAGCCAACAAACAAAAATTGGATGGATGGTCATTTTACATCATGACAAGAGTTCTCATTTCATGACTCAAATATACGATAACTGGGGTGTGTATTGTTCCTGACCTGCCACAGGTCATGCCTCCGGGGTGGAGGTAATTTTTTACCAAAACATAAGGCCACCCTTCCATTTGGCCAATACGACAAGCATTTCCAGTCCGTTTACATTTCATACACTGAAAAGTGGATTTCTGCTTACACAACACTTGTTTGTCTTGTGTGACGGCACAAAGCAGTGTACAATATTGTGGAGTGCAGCATTTTGTCTGCCTCGGGAATTCCCCAGATATGAATAACACACAGTATTATACGCATTTGTAGGCAGTTTTTTTTTTTTTTTACACCAGTGGCCCAGAAAAGCAGCATGATGTATAAATCTGAAAAATCACTCTTCAGGGATCTGTTGGGTCCTTTTCTTTGTTTTTTTTGGTGTTTTGTTATCTTCAGCTGCAGATATTTCGAATCCTGAGAGATGAAAGGAAGAGGCGTCTTTTATGAATAATGGATGGCTGCAAAATTTTTCTTTAAAAGATTGAAATTGGTAGTTAGGACCAATTGGAAATTTGTCATTTAGCAGCCGAATGACTCATGATGAAATGATGATTGTGAGAATTACAGCCCTCGGACACTTAAATAATTATATCATTAAAGTGTCCAATCAAGGTCAAGAGTCATATCATTGTATGGTCTCTTTTCAAAATATTCTTTAATCATGTCCCTGCTTCTCTTGTGTTCCAGAAAATGCCATTTTAGCATTTGGAAATGGATCAGACGTGAAGACGGGCGCCGGTCAGCCTGGGATGCCCAGTCCAGCAGCAGACAGCCACAGCCCGCACTTGGTGACCGCCGCCCCAGGCATCTCCATGGAAACAGAGCAGAACGTTCTGCGAGCACAGATACCAACTCAGGTGAGACAAGAAAATGGGATGTACAACCCTTTTTTCCCGAACCCAGAGACGCCAGTGGAGACGGCCTCACTCAGAACCGGTTCATACAGCCGGACATAACTCCGGGTTTTCATTTTAGCCGACCGGGATAGTTATTTAGACCATCAGTTACACGCTCACAAAGAAGGTGAACCGAAAACTCCTTTAGCTAAACACTGATCATAATTCACTCCACATAATTCAATTTTAGTGTCAGAACTGTTGCTGCCCATAAGCTTTTTCAGCAGTGAAAAATGACCTCTCCGTGAGAGTTTAGGAAATGTTCTGGCAATCAATTAAAATGATACATGAAACACAATTTATCGTATAAAGAACCGTTTTTTTGGCAACAATGCCCTATATTTGGTTGTCAAGACAGTTTGTTTTATGGCTTATTTATGTCATGTCTTCATTGTAGGCAAACTGTGCCTTTATTTACTCCTGGATTGACAGCGGCATAAAACTAAAGTGTTTAAAAGTAGCTTTATTCACGCTTTACTGGAGGATGCCTCTTGATCGCAGTTTTATGGATGAGTAAGTTCTACACAAATGTCATCCCCGCAATGCTGGCAAACGAAAACACATTTCTTCTCTTAAAATATGACATGTTGTACACAGTTACATATTTAAAAAGCTGTTTAAAAGTAAGTGCATATATCTGCGTTCATCTGATTCAAAAGTTAAATCAATTTGAGCTTTTCAGCAAAAAGTGCCCTTTTTTTAGACTTCCTTATCTATTCCTCCCTGGTTCCCTTTTCTCGAGAAAAGGCTTCCTAAAAGCGTGTATGTGTGGGTCCTCTCCAAGTACTCCAGCCTCCTTTTACCATCCCAAAACATTTTGTGTTAGGGTAATTGATAATTGAATTGATCTGAGGAGTGAATTTGCATTATTTGTCTGACGTATCACTGTGTGCCACGGTGATGGACTGGAAACCTGCCTAAGGTGCACCCGATGGCATCTTGGATGGGCTTCATCCTCCCCCAGTAACCCCATCTGGAATAAGTGGGTATAGAAAATGGATGGATAGAAGGTTTAATAGGCCGTATTGCTGCCAGCGTCCACAGAAAACCTTTGAAAGATCTTCTAACAGCTGGAGCGGGATGGACACTGAACCCTTTTTCTAAAAAAAGCGTGGCTCCTTGTGTGGGAACCAGGAACTGCTCAAACCCTCACCATCTGTGTGATCACACACTACAGAAAAAACAACATTAATGAGGCCTGTACAATATTAAAGTAAACAATGACTTAACTGGACATGAATTTTAATGTATACAGCCTGCCCTGCATTAAACATGGACCGCAGATTTTAATAATGGGTGGAAACGTATGAATAATCAAATTTTCTTCAGGCAAAAGACATTTGTTGCGTGCACTTATGGGGACTAAAACATGCTGCACATCACAAAATCGACAGTCTGCCAACACATATGAATAAACTTCCCCGGCTAAATTTGTAAGTAGAACACATTTGTGTCCAGGGGGAAAACCATTGAAAAAATGTCAAAAGCCCAAATTAGATCTTTTTTTGCCTTGTGTCTTCTGAGCAGCTTGTGTCACACATGATGGTTTCGGTCATCTAAATCCTCCTGTGACATCAGGGATGAAATAATGAAGCACTCTTCCTTTGTTCAGGTGTGTTTTTAAAGCCCCAATTCCCAACAAAAGTCCTCTCAGGGGACTTTAATGACTTGGTCCAGTGCAGGAGAGGTGTATTTTTATATTATAGTCCAATTCTTTCAAATAATATTTATTTGTTTAAAATGGATTTAATTCCAATTAACAAAAAAAGGTTTTGGCTAAGGGAAACCTCAGGGACAAGTCCAGCTTTTTACCGGCTATTAACAGTCAAATGGTTGCATTAAGTACAGCTGTCATCTACAAAAAAAGGAACTGTTTGTGAATTAAATAAATCTCTGGTCATTGGTGAGCCCTTTCCGTCTTAACATCCAATTTATTCCTCTCATTGTGAGCGGGGTGTCACATTTCACAACATGCCCGCCATCGTCCTTAATGGTTGATGGATGTGATTCCTATCTACCCCAAGCCATTATATTCATATTCTCACATGTAATGAATCCCTCAATAGCATCTGAAATACTGGAGTTGCACCTCTGCTTAAAAATCCTACTCTGAGTTTATGGTGACTCCACTGTTTTTGTTTAATAGGAGCTATCTAATGGTTCTCAGTCTTCCTGTCATAAAACAGTTTGTAATGTCTGTGGTGACTGTCCTCAAAGCATTTGGAGCTACAGCATCATCCCTCGTTCTCATCTTGCAAAATGTCTCAGCAGCTTTTAATCGAATTCATGCCATCAAACCTCTTCTACTCTATCGCCAGCTTTGCTTATCAAATGGCTAATATCCAGATTATATCCATGTGCACACATCATTAACATCAGATAAAAAATCTCATCTCCAATTGATGTGACTAGAATAGGTTTGTAAGGGGCATTATGCGTGATGAACGGCTGTTCCTCTGACAGAAAATATCGGTTCCGTCTCCAACGTGATTTATCCATGTATTTTCAAACGTGCTCTCTCTTTGGCCTCCTCTTTTGCAAAGCTTCCCTTGCAACGTCCCCCCAGTTTGCACGGTAAAACTCCCACAGATGGTCCCAGAATGCGGAAAAGCTTGTGCTGTTTGCTCAACCAAAAAGGGCCACACGGCTGGCTCCGAATGACTGCCCGAATCAAACTCAAGACAATTACGCTGCCTACAGAGCGACTGTAGGGGTCAGCGGCCTGTCAGACAGGCTTAATCTCCCTCTTCTATGCTAGATCCTTAAGGAACAACATCTGGCTGCGCCGTCCCCATGCAGGAGTCTCATTTAAAGATCCAAAGAGGTGGAAGGAGCTACTGGATGCTGTCAGAGCTGCGGTATAACTCCCAGAAACTCTTGAAAACTCATCACTCTGACATTCCAACATGGCCGTCCTACTCTTACTTTGCGCCATTCTTCCGGTACTCCTTCATTTGATGCATCTAAAAGTAGGCAAATCCAAAGACCCAATTGTGGTCAAGGGGTCCATGTGACCTGTCCATTTTTTTATTTTTTTGTAATTGTAATCCGAGTCCCGTGCTCTGCCCGACACTTTTGCTTTACCAAGGTAGGCCTGTCAGGGTGAGAAGCCTCCCTTGATCATCCCATACTGCTTTATTATTTATTTAGATTTATTTTTGTTACAGAAGTAAGATGGTTACTGCAAAAAACCTGACCGGGGGACAGGAAAAGAAAAAAAAAAGGAACAAAAGATGAAATTAAAAAAGGATGAGAGAATAGGGAAAAGGTAACGATAACCTTCGCCTAAAAGAAGAGAGGTCCCTAAAACAGGAACGGAGGAAAAGAAAAAGAAAAAAAGACAACTAAACCTGTCCATCATTGACCAAACCACAGAGTTACTACTTCTTCGACTGAGGTTGGACAGAGCATCCTTAAAACTAACATGGTTTTAAGGATAACTAACAAAGAAAAAAAAAAAGAAAGAAAAAAATAGGAAAAAGAAATAACATAGTTCTGTTGGGTTTTACGTACTATTCTCCGAAACTGAAGCTTTTTTTATGGTCGTTATTGTTTCCTATGAGGAGCAAATGATGTTTGAAAGCCAGATTTGTGCGTTTCCTTTCAGATGAACGAGAACGACAGATTGTGGGGCGACGACGGAGACTCGACTCTTCCCTCCCCGAGCCTTTCGGACGGCGGAGCCCAGCCCCCCCGCCTCACCCTGCCTCTGGCCCTGGGCTGGCTCCTCCTGGTGCTGCTCTCCCACCCATAACAGGCCGCACTACGGTGGCCCCTCGTGGACAAAGTTTCAGATCAGAGTCGGGAGGAGAGGGTTGGGGTGGGATAGTAAGAGCGAGAGAGAGAAAACACCAAGTTCTGGGTTGAATTTCGGAGGGGAGGGGGGGTGACTCTGTCCCGCCCCACTCCCTTCTCCCTCTCTGTCACAAAACTTACACTTTTGTCTCTTTTTGTGAATCATGGCTCAGAGCAGATGTGTTGTGATGTCCACGCCCCTCGCAAAGAAGGGTGGTGGTTCTGCACCACACGGGGGGGGGGGGGGGGGGGGGGGGAGGGAGGATAACAGGAAATTCTCACACCATTCCTCGCTTCACACAAGTCCAGTCACAAACTTTTAAACACACACAAACTTCGCCTCTCCCAAAATAACATCCGAACTACATGGAAAAGGGCCTGAGGGTTCAGAAAGTGTACAGGAAAGAGACACTAAAGATGAAATAAGTGGAAAAAGTGGAGAAAAAAAATCTACATATATATATATATATATATATATATATGTATAGATATATATGTATATATATATATATGAAATGCTAATCAAATAATTGTTTTTTTTTTGTTCTTTACCATTGGTTGATGTAAAAAATATTCAACGTTGAGACTTTTCCCTCAAATTATGTGTTACATGAAATTTTAGGGGCAGAATGAATGCATTCATCCCCATGCAGCGTCCAGTCAGCTCTGCTCACAGTTTTTATGTTTTTTTTTTCTTTATTTGACTTTTTTTGTTTGTTTTTTTGTTACATTTTAGATAACTGTTACCCCAAAAAATGTTTGATGGAAGCACATCTTATAATGAAGTCAAATCACAGTGGGGAAAAAAAACTTATTTGACTGTTTGTTGTTGTGTGTTAAGGTGAGAGTGTGCAGAGTTCATTTCCGAAAAACAAAGAATATATTTTAGAAAAGTGGAAAATTTAGCATCCTAACAACCTTAAAAGATCTGAAACAGTGATTTATGTTGTCCAATTGGGACCGACTGAAACGATCATCCTTTCACGTGCTGTTTTTATGAAAGCTAGCAGTCATTTGGTATGAGTAGATGTCGCTTCTTGTACATTTTGAATACCTCAGTTTTGGAGAGGAACTCTTCATGTATTTATTCATCAAGCTTTAATGAAAGGTTTTGGATCGGTTATGCTTTAGAACACAAAAAAAAGCTAAAAAAAGCAGTGATTTTGGTGAAGCAGCCTAAGATTGAGACGAATTTCTATTTTTCAAAAATGTGTGTGGACTTTTGTGGCAAAGAAAAAGAAAAAAAAAATCAATATTTATGGACGAGTTTGTGACCAATCGTGCGTGACCGTTGCGGGAGAAGTGGTTGGACAGAGACGGTTTGGCCAGAGCAGACGCATCTGCCTTTTTTTTTACGAGATGAAAGTAGTGACCCGTGTTGCCCGCTACCTGCTGGGACCCCCCCGCGCTCAACATGGGACACCAGAACTATTTACTGTTCGGTAAAAGCACAGCTCAGCTCGGTGGAGCGGACATGTCTGCTGGAAAAGTGCTGTCGGAGTTAAATGTACTGAGGGGAGTTTGGGGCAATTTTTTCAGTTCTGCCGTGGAATTCGATGTGTCCCAGGGCATAGGCCCATTTCAGCTGAGAGAAAAACGCACGCCTGCGGGTTGCCAGTCAGCCCTATCGAGATGACTCGTCCAAGTTGGACAAACCACAACAAACTCCAGCACAAAATGTGCCGAAATTGTGGAAAAACCGCTTAAGAGCTTCTTCTTTACAAGTGGTACAGGAGGACATCATTTTTCCTTGAAAAACAACACGCAAAAAGTGTTTTAAAACGGACGTGCGCATAAGTCAGATATGAAAAATTGTATTTAAAGGGTCGTATCAGTAATACCATAAATATTCTCTCACTCCCTTAGTTTCCGCCAGGCCATGGTCAGGTTTCATTTTACAAGGAACAGATGTGGACATCACCGGGCAGTTTGCATCACGAGTAAAGTTTAGATTTTTTTTTTAAAGAAAAAAAGCACCAAAACATCTATAAATAAACGCTCCACTTTCCTCTCCAGCATTATAAGTGCATCGCACCAACCTGATGAATCCAACTCCGATTTTCATTTTACTCCGAGCACTGCTCTGTTGTCGTATCTAGACAATCATGTATAAGATGAAGGCTCTGTTGTGTTTTGGTTGTCACTATCTTCTTATGTCCCCAGTTTGGTGCTGAGCAAGTGGGGTTTAGTTGAGTTGAATAAAATAAACAGCCAGAGGAAAATAGCACACCCTCTTTCACTTCTAACGCTGTATATGAATAAGGACAATAAACCACAAAAATAAAAAACCCGTTGGTCCTAACAGGACTTAGAATTAGGTAAATGCACACACCTACACACAATAAATCTCACTGCTTAATCTTTTATTCTATTTGATTTCATATGTTCTATATGGGAAGGGATTCAAGGTCTCTTCCACTTTGGAGTCCATCATTATCGGCAAAAAAAGACCAAGCCAAAGAGACATGTCAGACTCTACAGGCCGCAGTTAAGACGATAAATGTAAAAGCTCTAAACAGAACAATTTGAAAAAGACTCTCCACAAAGAACATGACAGCAAAGTTTCGATCTGCACTGGACGCTAACACCTGGACAAACAAAACAAGATTTTTTGGACGGATAAGACCAAACTGAAAATGTAATAAACATGAATCTATTATAATGCACCTCACGTGATGGTGAAATTTTGGGATTCTTTTACAGCCACTGGACCCAAACACCTTCAATCCACTGAGTCAAACAGTCAATAAATAAAAAAGCATGGCCAGCTGTCTGACAGATAAAGCTGCGCTGAGACCGATTCATCATCCGCTCATTCATCAATGCAGCGTTTTTTTCTGTATTAATGCTTACTTTTAGTCAACGGAATAATGGGCACGGTATCTTTATCCCACCCCCCATTGATTTGAAAGGCTGACGGCTAGAAATTCATTTCCGAGAACGTGTCATCTGCTAAGAACCTGAGACAGAGACTGTTTAAAGAGATTTCACTGTACAGAATCGGTCCTGGTCGATAATTCACCGGTCGACTCTTTGTGGTTCGGTTTATGGCAATTACAGGACTCCCATTGCTGGGTTGTGAAATATGCATCTACAGATGAATATGAAGCGTCAGGATGAATTCCAGAACATTAGCACAGAGGAGTTGGGCCACCATAAAAACCTGGAATCTGGTGGAGTCTGTGGGCACTGCGCTGCCAGATGCGAGTGAGAAAATGCATTTGTGTGTCGTGTGTTGTGGCTCCTTTAAACCTCCTAAATCTAAGAATCAGAGAGACTTGGGGGCCCCGCGGTTTGGTGGCGGCGATAACAATGTCTGGATGATACCTTCAGCTCATGAAGCTTCTCCCTCTCATCACGACCAGCTGAGCGGCCTCCTTTCCGTTCCTCTCGTTCCTCGTCAAGTCAGCGGGCACGGCGTGGCGTCCATGAGGAGACTGACCAATCAGCTCCCTGCTCGTCCGAGTGGAGGAACTGGACGCGCCGCTTCCTGCAAACGGAGAGCACACGGCAATAGGGAGGACTATTTCAGCCGTCTGAGGATTTTCTTCTTTTCTTTTCTTTTTTTTTTTTTGGTATTGACCAGACATGACCCTTGACCCCAATCCAGACTTCATTCATTCACCGTCCACATTTCCTTGTTCCGGCAGCACCCCAACTGCTAAGTTAAAGATCTATTTTTCATCACACATTGTATCATTTGTACAGATGTTATAATATAGTGTATACTGTACGCTGCACAGTGTATACCATATCTATGATGTCTACAGTATAACATTCTTACCTTGGATAATAATAAAAAGGATTTGATGTAAAGTTCTGCCTTTGATATTTCCAGAAAAAAGAAATCGATGACAAGTCTTTGTTAAATCTCTACGACTGTGAGCACAAACCTGACCGTTGAAGTCTGTTGTAACCTTGTCAGTGGCTTGAAGCTGTAAATCTGTGAGGCAGTCAAGGTGAAACGGTTAAACCCCACTTTACAAATCCTCGATGTTCGTGTTGAATTTACCACAATAAAGAGCAAACAACTTGAGAACAATTGAATGCAACTCAATGCATCGTGAGCTCACTGCCGTTCCTTCACTTGGTTGGAAAATAAACAAAGGAAATTCAGTCGGAGATTGGGAAAATCTGAGACTAGTATTGTGTCTGTCATCTGTGCATTCGTTTTTTTTTGTGGCGGTTCTGATTGTTGTCTTCCTGTTTTGGGTCAGCCGTCATGTGGGGCAGAGCTCCTGCTGTCCCAAATACTGTAGACGTTTGACTGCTGCTGCTGCTGCTGCGGGCTGATAAAAAGCTACAAATCCGACCACCGACAGGGATCTGAGTGCAGGAAGATGTCAAACGCTAATGTGTGAAATGCAGATCTTAACATCAGAGACTTTTAGCGCTGGTGTCAGTCCATTCCATTTCGACAGCTCAGAACAACCTGCAAAATAAAAATCAAGTTAAACAGAAAACAGCTACAAAAAACCTATGCTATACTCCAATTATTATTTATTTATTTTTTCATAAAGTGTCTGTTTATATTAGTAGAGTTCAAATTAGGGTAAATGTCAGCAGCTATTGCCAATACAGAAAGCAACAGTGTTGTTCTCTATATTATTACATTATCCGCATGGGTGAACTATAGAAAAACAAAGAGAAAGCACACGCACAGATTTAAAAATGGCTGTAGATATGCCAAGGAAACAAAAAAGAACATACTTATTGACCTGCTGGGATGTTTAAGGGTCTTGGCCCGTCTTCAAACAGCTGTTAGCCGTGTGCAACTCAACTGAGCCCCATTTATACGTCACTTTTCAAACAGTCACACTTACAACCAGGACCTGAGGAGCTTTGCAGAACAAAATAAGATCATAATTAACGAGATGGGAGTCAAAGATGACAACATCTACAACACTTAAGATCATTTTAAATAGAAATTGAATTATTATGTCACCCGATAAGTGATGAGGTCAAACGCAAAAAGATTAGAGGGGTAAGTCAATCGAGTTAAATGCTTAAATTGTGCTTTTTGTTTAGGGTAAAAGGTCATTTTGATGAAATGGGAGATGGTAAAAGAGAAAAGTAGCGAAGATTAACAGTCAAGGCTCTTCCTCCCATTCTGGGAATGACAATCAGGCCAGAACTCTGAGTGTGAAATGCCCTTGCGGACCGATATAGAACGACGGTGTCTTTAACAGAGTATCGAACAGGAATATTAATGGCTTTGTATGTGATCCTCAAATATCTTAAAAGTCTTCTTTCATCAGCTGTGGGAGAATTTGCTTAGGGTCTATAATTAAACACTCCCGTTTCACATCCAACGTGGAAGTGCTAATCAAAAACTTGTTTGAACAGCCTGAATACAAATCAGGTTTATATATACTATACAGGCTACTATACCTGATGAAACAGAGGTGACAACAGCAGAAGCAGGATTAAATTAATTTTCTCTCAGATAGAAACAATTCTATAGTTAATGATGCTCACGGAGTCTTCATTATACAGAGTTAAAGGTTAACTGTTAACCCACATGCTTTTTCAATACTAATGAAAGACAGAAAAAAAGGACTAAAGGTTAAAAATATTGTGACAGAACAGGCTTGATTATGCTATAGAGGAAACGGAAATAGAACCACTGGGAATACAGATAGCTGAAAGGCAAATAAATTAATTCTGTTAGACAAATCTTACTCCTTCTGTAAAAGAACAAAAAAAAGTCGAGAGGGGTCTGTTCTCACTTTTGGGGCTTTCAGGTACTGGATGTATTAGGAATTATTCCATCAGAAGATCACCAAATATTTGAGATATTTTTTTTTTCTCTTTTATAGTTTTGGTTGTTTACATTTAAGGAGAGTGAGTGTATGTGGCATCATGCAAAGCAAACCGAGAAGCTGTAATTGGGGATCTAACCTCATCATTTACTATGTTCCAACTGGACTTGCAAGGCTGTAATTGCTCGCCACCCGTCCTCATCCCTCTGTTTGCACGTTAAACGTAAACAGACTGAGGCAACCTCTTCCAAAAAAAAAAACAGCAATCTATGATGAGAGACTGAGAATCAAAAAAAAAAAAAGACTATCACGATGAGCAAAACTGAGAACACAGTTGCAATAGTCACACGGAGGGTGCTGACAAATATAGCCTCGGATTTGTGGCAAACCGAAAAGAAAAAGAAAAAAATCTGATAATGTCTGACAGTCGTCGACACTAGGTTGGTTTTTTGAAGCGACGAGCTGTTACTTTAAAGCAGATTTCACTCCGGGTTTGACAGTCCGCCTCCCCACAGCTCACTTAGTTAATTATTCAGGCTCCACAATAGGTTGATTTTCTCTGAGCAGCAATCTGGAATAGAAGAGAATATTAATGACATTTTTTATAAGCTGCAGTCTGGAGGGAACTTTACTTCCTCGGCGCGGAACAGATGTTTTTGTAATTAAAGGCCCGATATCAAACATCAGACTAATCTGTGGTGTTAAGTGGGGCCAGAGTGACAGAGTGTCATTTGTATTACTTATCACAGCTATTAGCTTACTGGGGGAAAAAAAGGGGGGTGGGTGGGTGGGTAGATCTACCAACCAGCATCTGAACAACTCGCAAATTGGAGATTTTAATTTGAATTCTAATTCTTCTGGTCGTTCGCTGAAGTTAAGCTTTAGACGCATTGATTTATCGCTAATGTCATATAAAAATTAATTATGATACATGCATTTTTTATGTTTGAATAACGGCTGTTTAATTTAGGAGGATGGAGCAGAATGTAAATTCGCTCTGAGAGCTGGTTAGTTTTGGAATGGGGAAGGAATTGGTGAAAGTTCCCTCTGTCCCTTGGGCAGGGTTGAAAAACCTTTTTGTGAAAAAAGGAAATTTCGTAAATATTTCAAGCCATTTGGTCATGTTTTACTAAAACTGCAGAAATGCTTTCTATTGAACTTTTTTCTTTAAACTTCCCTTGATTTAAATAAGCTTAGTTTCATTACTACTACAGTCTATATAGGGAACCTTGTTATCAAATCCACCACATTTTTTCTAACTTTTGAACACCCTAAAATGAAATGATACTATTTAATATGGCAGTCTAAACGTCTCTATGTCTCTCTTTGATTTCTGCATATGTCCACAGCTCAATATTCATTTATCCTGTTTTGGGAGCGCTAACCGGAGTGAAAAAAAACTCAGTCACCTGCTGATGAAGACCACATTTACCCAGCATGCTCGAGCGGTGGCGCTGGTCTTTCCCTGGCCATTGCTGACCACATGCATCTTGCATTTCGCTCAAGGCTTAACGCTGCATGTGTAAAACACTTCCAACTGGACCGTTTAAACAACTTACACCATGTCTGACTGAAGGAGTCAAAAAGAGAAATCTGCTAAAGGAGATATAAGCATCGTCATGCTTCATTTGTTTGGCTGGAAGCAGTTAGTTAGTTAGTTGGTTAGTTGGTTAGTTAGTTAGTTAGTTAGTTAGTTAGAAGAACTGAAATCTGAGTACCGTGCTATGCTAAACAAAATTGCTTTGCCAAAGGAGGCTTTGTTGGTGAGAAGCCCCCCTTGATTACCCAAAACTGCTTAATTTATTCATTTTTATTACCAAACTTACATGTGTTCAATAATGCCGAACCTGACAGAGGGACAGGGAAGAAAGAAGAGCAGTGGAAAGGAGAGAGATCCCCTAGACAGAAAGAGAAAGAAAGAACAAAAAAGAAAGACAACAAAAGCATACAACCAGCTGCGATGTCTGTGTGAAAAGGAAAGTGTTCCTTATGGGCGATCCGGGTGGAGAACCTGTAGGAGCTCCTGCAAAAGGACAGAGGGAAGACAAAAGAACAAACAAGCAACAAAAGTAACAACACTGGTAGCAGGACATGAGTGAGATTCTCAGAACTGAGCAGCAACTGTACAGAGGCTTAAGGAGGTGTGTGTCTGGGTAGCTGATTGTGTGTGTGTGTGAAAGAATGAGAACCCGCAGCCCAGGTTTCCCAGATTGTGCTCAGTTATGGTGCAGAGGGGCCACCAGCCACACAAACGCTCACTCTCGCAAACACTCATACACACCCTCACATACACATACACAAACACTCACACACACTCTCTCTCACAGACATGCGCACACACACAGAAAATATATAAATAAATATCAAGACAGTAAAAAAAATAGTAATAATAATGAAAGAAATGAAAAAAATAAAGGGAAGGAGAAAAAAAAGTAAATAATTAAATGGAAGCATTTTAAAAAAGTAGAGGTGAGGATGGCATAGAGCTACTTTAAAGAGGGCTATAGCTGCTCTTTCTTAAGA
>JABUIW010000011.1:3038230-3053401 GCA_013363375.1 Menidia beryllina | reverse complement strand
CTACAAAAGCAAAGCTCCAAACAACTAATGGTGTCCTCTGAGTATTTCTTCCACGCCCTCCTCCCTGCAGCACGGCAACATATCATCAAACCGAGGATCACTTTTTGTTTTGGAGCAAGTCAGCTTTTCATTCTCTAAGAAAAAAAAAATAGACGATTCTGCGACTTGTTAAACACAAATAAAGTATTTAATCAAATCACTTCCCCCTTGTTGCCTTCGCTCGGCAGATCTGAAATACAGCCGAGCAACCATCTGAATCCAAGCTGAGGGAGGAAAAAAAAAAATTAAAAGCGCATCGTTTTTGTGTGAGCGACACATTTAGATGGCCCGAATACGAGGGGTTAAACGTTCAAATCTGCAAACCATCTCGTTCTGCTTTTCAATATTAGCTTCAAATCACGGGTTGGAGTGGGTACGGGGTGGGACTGAGATTGAGGAGGAGGATGTTTGTTTATTTAAAAACAGCCCTGCAGTTATGTGATGGATGTGCTGATGATGAAGAAGAAGAAGAGCCTCATTATCTGCCAACTGCTACAGAGCAGCGGCGTGTGCAAGCTGTTGGAAAGATCAGGATGGATTTAGCCACACTCCAAATCAAAGGGCAGCGGCTAATCATCTGTTTACACCGCACACACTCTGGAGGTTCAGCGGGAGGGGAAGCAGGGTCAGAGCAACTAGCCGAGTCGGAGGCAAAAAAACAACAACAAACGAGTGAGATGCTCCGGGTTTAGGCATTCGTTTGCCTTACCTGCCTCAGCCGTGTCAGGGTTGGGAGGGCAGGCCTCCGGGCTGGGGGACTCGTGTTAGACTGGACGTTAGGAGGATGTCAGAGTGAGATACCTCCAATAGGCACACAGGAGAAGGTGATATTCCCCAAATAAAGAAATAAAATCTAAAAGAGATGAACTGACCAAAATATGGCAAAAATAGAGCGAAAATCATCAAAATAAAGCAAAAATAGAGCTGATATTAACAAATATACAACTCTAAAGCAAAAACACAGCTAAAAATACAGCAGAAAAGCAAAAACAACACTCAAAATGACCAAAAATAAACAATTAAATGGCTAAAACATATCCCGGGCGGGATTGAAACCCAGAACCTTTCCACTACGAGCAACAAAAACCGTCTCCCATAATTCACCTGAGGTTCTAATTCCAGGCCCCCTTTACAGCCGCACAGTTATGAGGTCACCTCAGGTCCCAGCATAGATCCGGTCGTGGATCAAATTCTGCCCGTCACACGGATGAAACCGGCCCGTGATGTACAGCTTTCCTTATGCACCGCGGCGGTAAAGATCATTTGCTACTTGACATTAAAGTATCCTAAATCCCCATTCAGATGTCCAGGAAGCCTCTTGTTGAATAGGATGGATGGATGGATGGATGGATGGATGGATGGATGGATGGATGGATGGATGGATGGATGGATGGATGGATGGATGGATGGATGGATGGATGGATGGATGGATGGATGGATGGATGGATGGATTCAAGGTGAATACTGGTGAGCAAAAAAGAAAATCCTTTGATTCAGAATACAAATAAAACTACTTTTTGGATTGAAAGAAAATAAAAAGGCTTGTCTTATGTGTTTTGTCTTGGTCTTAAATTTAAGCAATGCTGAGCTTAAATAACATTTTCCCACCACCGATGTGGAAAAGGAGAGTTTAGAAACCCGAGGAAAATGCGTGAGAATGAGAGGGAAGTCACACACTAAGAAGAACCAAACAAAAAAGAAAAAAAAAAAAGAAAAAGACGTTAGACACTGTATAGCCTCAATGATACTTTATCTCAACTCCTTCCCACAGTTCTGCTCCTCCTTTTTGCAGGGAGGTGCAAAGGTGTCCTTTACAAGATAAAGAGGTGGGATCATCTGGCCAGGAGAATGACCCTCGATTGAAGGGGTGGATGGGATTATGACCGGGCCAAAGCATGGCCCAGGAAGTGATGCGAACGAATGATGGATAACACTGAGAGATGGGATGACGGAGTAAATGGGAAAGTGGAGCTTCAAGAAAAAGCTGCTGGAGATAAGACTTGGAAAAAGAGGAGCAAGGAAACGAGAGTAATGTGGAAAGACGGGGGAGAAGACGGTGGGATGGGGGGTGATCAGGTCAGGAGGAAAGATTTACAGGAGAGAAAGCCACAGAAGGAAGTCAAAGGTAACACAAAGAAATTAGGACAGTGCAGTGAGGGGAGACAGGGACAAGACAGAGAGAAGGATGACAAACAGGTGAGAAAAGAGGCGAGGACGGAGAAAACGAGACAGAATATGAGAAAAACAAGAAAAAAGAGGGGAGAAAAGAGCAGTTAGGAGAGCTGGGAAGTAAAAAAAAGAGTGAGGGGAAAAAAAAGGGGCCACGGAGATGAACACAATGAGACATGGAGTGAGGAAGAGGTGTCAGACGGAGAGATTAAAGGGAGAGAAAGAAGAAGAGAGTGATGGGGGATGTCTGGTGATGAATAATTGCTGGTGAGAACGCTGCGGCTCAGCGACGCTCGGCTTCTCCTGCTGCCGCGTAGCCGGAGGGCTCCCAGACATCAAGTGCCGCATTAAAAATAGCAGCAATCATTTGGAAACCGGGCCCGGGGAGGCATGTATTTACAAATAATTAGTCCCATCATTTGTTTCAACCCACTTTGAGCACCAGCCGGGTGCGGCGTGTCACGGCGTGACAGTCGCACACAGGAAGAACTTCTCTTTTTTTTTTTTTTTTTTTTTAATTTTGCAAAGAGCCCCCATGCCACTTTTTTTTTTTTTTTTTTTAGCCCACTCTTGTGACTTCTAACTTTCTACAAAGTTCTGGTCCACTAAAATTAGTCTCTTACTAGATACATGATACCCAAAAGATAGATTTTCAAGTCCTCTTTGCCTCAGTCTGTATAGTTTATCTCTATAATTTCCAATTATAAACCTCATATTTCTGAACACACTGGTGCACCTAAATGTGAAAACAGCTTTTGTTCTCCGTTCAGTTTCTGGCCCTTTAATGTCTTTCCTGAACAAAGTGCATTGAATTGTATTCCGTTTGCTGCGGTGTGTGTATTAAAAGAACTTGGGTCGAGCAATGAAAACGTCACAGATAAATTAACAATGACATTAATGATATTTCCACAGTGGAAAGCTTCGCCAACGTTTCATCTGTTGCTATGGCGACGCGGTCTTGCCACTGTTGTGTTGCCTGCTCAGAAAAAACAGCACGTCAGATGTGATGCTTTGTTAGAAAAAAATGTCATTAAAATATATAGATATATGTTTTTAAATCAGTGTTAAGAGAAGCAAACTGAACATTGTGAATTCCTTGTTTTGTGGAATTTTGACTAATTTTGGTACCTTTTAAATATATCTTTACTCTCAAAATGCCTAATTCTATGGCAGAAAAAAGAAAGATCAGTCTTTCCCCTCCCACCCTGATCAAAATATTCACTTTCGGCTTTAAAGGAGCTTTGATGTTCCCTCACAACACTCCTCATTTTGATGTGTCAGCACATGCCCAAGAGCCTGCTGGACTCACTGGGAGTGCAGATGAGCCATGACCTGGTATGTTCCCTTGAATTTCTTGCAGGGATCAGATGTTTTTTTTTTAAAAGTAGTTTCTTGGGTTTTGCTGTTATTTATTATTTTTTTAAATAATCATCCCGTGACAAATCAATCATTGTTCAAGGCATACATGCCACCCCACACACTTAGTACAATTAACATGTATGTTGAATAAACCGTTTAACTGTGAGGCTTAAGGAGGAATGATTTAGCTCTCTGTCAGAATATTCTAGAGGGAGCTGGTAGAGGATGTTAAACCTGTGCAGGCAACAGGTGGCGAGAGAAAATAAAGAGCAACAAAACAGCTGTAGACTCTGGGAGGCAGGGGGGGGGGGGGGAAGAAAAGAAAATCATCTACAAGAGAAAGAGAAAAAGGAATGTCTGGGATTCTTAATGCAGGAAGACATCAGGCTGTCCCTTAAGCTGGTCTGAAGACTCAGACCTGAAAACGCGTCGGGCCTTTTTAAATCTCTCTGCATGGTCACAGATGAGAGTTTCCGTGCTCCCGAGAGGGTCCATTCCTCAACTTTTATTTATATAAATCAAAAGCTCAGAGGCAGGAAACCCTGCTGCTCTTCGCCATTGTGCTGTTCAGAAAATTGGGAACACTCTGAGACGCCACCCCACCGGCTCGAGCGTATTCAGGCTGAAACGACCAGAAAAACGGCGACAAGTGGGTTTTCACATTTAATAATAGACAAAAATTGTCATTCTTTTTTTCTTATGTACATCTGTAATTACAAGGTCAGTAAGATATTATCCTCAAGTTGTACATGTAGTTTTTCATCAGCTAGTAATGCTTGTTCGTTTTACACTGCTGTCTTACATACAAAATATGCTATTTACTGCTGTCACATTTTTAAAAGCCTGGAGAGGTTTGCCGTAAATGATTTTTAAAATCATTCAAAGTCATTCACAATACTTTCTCATTATTTACAAGAAGAAAAAAAAAAGAAGAAACGAAACAAACACAAAAAAACAGCAAACTGCTAAATTATACATATGAACAAACTACTTCATTATATATAATGCCGCTGTACAAAGAGACAGAAAGAAAGGGGCAGAGTAATGCCTGGTTTTACAGTGACCTCATTCCGATGCTTCAAACCTGTGTATTAAAGCCTTCTAAATGCACATTAACGCTGCCAGTGTTTCACGACGTAGTCTACTTGTACAGTGAATGAACGATGGGGGACGTTTTTCCGGAGCCGGAGAATCCCAACTGGGGAACGCGCTGAAGCTGTACATCTCTCCCGGGTTAAGGTGGGGATTAGTGAGCTGAAATAAGGCCAGCGGAAAGTGTTACCCGGTCAAGTTTGAGGCTTGGAAAAAGCGAGGCGAGATACACTGGAGCGAGCTGCCGTATATCAGATTCCAAACAAGCGTGTGTGTAGGGAAGTTTCCCTTTGCTTCCAAACACACACACACAAATGCACACACATTCACACTTGGATATTTTTGAGCAGCTCTGGGTCACTTCACACTCAGACAAAATTCCAAAACAGTGATGGGGGGGGGGTGTTAGTGTCCGGCAAACGTAAAGTCCGAGGCCCGGGAATCCCGCAAAGCAACGTGGGTAGTGTGCAACACGGTAGAGTTCAGAAAAGGGGGGGGGGACTGAGAGGAAACGGGCCGGGCGGGTCCAAACGTCCGAGCTTAGTGTGTGCAACCTTTCGCGTTGTGCTTCCGAGTTTTGATTAGTCACATTTCTACCGTGGGGAGAGGGTTGTTTTAGGCCTGCCGTGCCAATAAAACCGGATTCATATTCTTCCGTTTTTTGAGATTGTTTACCAAATTCTTCTTCTTTTTTTTTTCTTTTTTTTTAGCCTAGGAGCATCTTTCTCTCTGTTCTGGCAGAGCTGTCACAACACATGAGTGCGAGATCTGCTCGACAACCACCATGCAATATTCAAAACCGAAACCATCTGCAAAATACAGGGGAGAGGGGGGGGCGGTTGTTGATCCCACATTTGGTTGTTTAAAGCAATGTGCGTTTTTAATTGAGCAAATATCTGCAGACTTGAGAGGAGCATGATTTTTTTTTGTCTCTTTTTCTTCTCTTGGAGCGGCTCTTCTGCTTGTGGGGGGAAAAAAACAAAAAACAAACCTCCTCCATCAGAAGTAAACATAAGTGTGTTGGGTGTTCGGTTTGAATTAGAGGCCGTGGAGGTTTTATGGATCATTTATCAGTGTGCCGCTTTGCTTTTCCCTCTGTTTTTACATTTACATTCACCGCACAGCCAGCGCTTGCTGTCTGCTGGATATTTAAATAAAAAAAAAAGCAGGCTGCGAGGCATCAGATTGCCTCGCCGGCCTGAATATTTACTTTGCGTGGAGCTTTGTGTGTAATAAACGTGCAATTAGGCACATGAAACCCTAATATTTGCCTAAACGAGCCATATCCGTCGATGCCTAGGTTTAGATTTCCGGTCCTGCTGACCCAACCTAATGCGTTCCAGTCTTTCCTGCCTAACAGGTGCCACAGGACACTACATCACAGTCTGTCCACGCCCACGCCGAGCCCAAAAAGGTGCTTAATCAGCAAAGAATAAATGGGAACGCCGGCGTGGGCGGAGCGGAGGTGAAAGGTCCCGGAATAAATGTTGAAACGGCAACATTTCCCCGACATTTTCCCCTAATCGCTTTGAGAGCCCCGCCGAGAGGCTGCCGGCTGAGGAGGAGAGGGTCAACCAGCGTTTTCGGATTTGGATTTCATTTTAAGGTCTATGAAAATAAATAAATAGTTGAAGGTAATGGGAGGTGTGCAGACTCCCATCAAACCGATTTTACCCGCTTTGTTAAGTTTAATCTGGCTGCAATGACGATTTTTATTTTATTTTACATTCATACGAGTTAAAAAAAAGAACTGAAAGAAGGCAAACACGCTAATCATCGCAAACGGATTAGCATGAAAAAGCATCTGCACAATCAGATCTTTGATTTAAAGTTACATTTGCGACAGTAAAAACCGAGCGTGGTTCCTAATTTTGATCCATGATTCAAGTGTGTTGTGTGGAATTAGACGACACCGGAATGAGAAAGAGAGAGGAATGGCGGTTGATCCCAGTGTTTGGTGGAGTGAAAGCGCTCCTGAAGCTGCAGAGGACACGTACGTGGAGCAGTCGCATCATGCTTTCCCGCCTCTGCTCTCTGTCAATAAGGATCATTAATGAAGCCTCATTAGAGCGATGAGTGGAATCTAACTCAAGTCAGTGGGATTGAAAACTTTTCGCGTTGCTTTCCTAAAGCCCCAGATCCCGGCTCATTTAACAACCAAATAGGATTTCCGCTTGTTATCTAATCGAGCGAAAACATAAAGAATACATAAATATTCAAATAAAAAGGGCTCCCGCACCCCCGAGGATGAGCTGGAGGAGCGAAACTCTTTCAACACCATCTTAAACAAACCGACAACAGAAAATGTGTGATGTTTGGGAAGAGAATTTTCTGACTGACTTGAGTTATTTTTCCACCAATCCTCCGAGCAGCAAAAGAGCAAAAGCCCAAAAACCCCTCCTTGATGACTGCCGTGGGAAGAAGGGGCCGACTTCAAGCCGAAACTGAGGGCGCCAGGCAGCGCTATATAATTACAGAATGTCAGCTTCCTTCATGCTTTCTGCTCTGACCTTTTCCCCGCCGCTAAAAGCGTGCCCTTTAACCAGACGGTGAGCGGTTCTAGTTTGCCGCTCGCGCGCGAGAGAGCTCGGAACTGAAGACGACGAGCTCTTTAGAGCAGAATGCGGCTTATTAAACGGCTCCAAAACAGCGCGTGTCTCGGAGGTTAATAACCCGGGCGAGGCGGACCAAAATATTTCTTATTCCGAGCCGTGTGTCTCTCTGTCTTCGGGGCTAAGCTCGGGGCCGACTTCCGTTGGGCGCAGATGACTGATGAGGTCTAATTCCAGACTGTGAGTGCTGAGAAAGAAACAAAACAGACATCTGACACTCCGATGCCTCCACCAACAGATAATCACTGTGACATTTCAAAGCAAACCCGCCGAGTTCATTTGCAGACCATTTTTCTTTCTCTCTCCCTCTTTTTTTGTTTTTTTTTGTCTGTGGTGCTGTGTTTTTTCTTGTCCTCTTCTGTGTTTTCCCTCATTGTCCCTGTTGACAAAGAAAAAATAAAGTAATGCTTTCATTAAAACTAGAACTGGGTTTCCAGATAAGGGGACGGGGCCGCTAGAGGATGCAAGAAAATGAAGAGCGAGGGAGGGGACAGCGTCGCTGGAGAACGCGGGAAGCCCTGAAACCAGACGGAAAATCCAACAGAGACATGTCTCTTTTGTTTTTGTTTTTTTGTTTCCTCCAGAGCCAACGTCTCTTCTAAGCGATGGAGCCTGATCCACGGGTCGAACTTGGTAAAGCGGATAAAACCGGTAGAGAGAGTTGATGGTCAGGCCGAGGCTGCTGACGCACTTGTTTTTCTGGTACCGTCTAAACGCTGGGATGAACAGCTCTGCAGCAGCACCACACCTCATAAACATTCACAGACTCCGTCCATCAGAACCCGGCAATCTATGGGAACATGTTTCGTGTTACCTTGACGACGAGTAGAGGAGCTTTTTCTGTGCCAGTGCCCGTATTTTTTAGCGACAGAAGGGGGGTAAAATGAGCGGGAAAAGTTTCAATTGCGCATGCAACCCAGCAAAATGGGCGCCGACGAGCTGCTCCGTGCTCTCGGTTTACCCGGGGTGACCTCCACTGGTGGCCCCTTCATTAAAAGGGAGAGAGATGACCACAGGGGCCGGCGACCGGCCCCTCGGGGCCGAGCCGCGAACATGACGCGACGTCAACGGGCTACAAACGACTACACCAGCCTGGAAAAGCTGCGTTTCAGAAGTGCGTGTGTGCAGTGGAGCATATCCAGTTTGTTCCTTCATATAATACAAAACAGAGAACGACAAATAACTTAAATTAAACGTCAACATATATAGAGGGGTCGCGCATCTTTTCAAAATCGGTTCCAAAATCTACGAGAAGCTCATCTTTTCTAGCAGCAAGCCGTGGCCGCCTCGCCTCAGACGAGGCGGCGTCGACAAATGTGAAGTGTGTTCTGAGGAAGAAGGGAGGAGTCTGCTCCGGTCCTCCCTCCCTCCCTCCCCGCCTCACTCCCTCCCCCCTCTGTTGGGATCAGTTCAAGGGGGAAACCGAAGTTCCTGCGGGAGGTGGAGGCTGCCGAGGCCCCCGGCCCCCTCGCCCAAAACATTCTAGTCTCGTGTCCCAGCATGCACCTCTTCCCTGCCAGACGAGAAGTCTGGTGGAAGTCTTTGAAGGAGGGGGTCAAGTTGGGGGGGCGGCGGAGGGGGGGTGGTGGCCTCATCGGGTGCTGCTGGGATGGGAGAGGAGGGCCGCTCAGATGCAGGTGGATGGTTGTGCGGTGGGCTGCTGTTTACGGTTCCGCAGACCTCCGGACTTCTCCTTGTAGCCGACGCACATCTGCTGAGAGACGTCCACCAGGGCGCTGGCCACCGCCAGACCTACACACACACACACACACACACACACACGAGGAATATGTGACAATGTGCATGATGTTAAAAAAAAAAAAAAAAAAAAAAAAAAAGATTGCAACCTGAGGTAAAAAAGCTTCTTGAATTCAATTAATAAAAAAACAAACATATTTGCTCAGTTACAATGAAATTGAACGAATTTAACGATTTAAAAGTTTATGTAGAAAACAGACCTTAGCATCATTCCAAAAATGAAAATGGCAGATCATTTTACACTTTTCCAAGTAAATATCCATCAAATGACATTTTTTGTGAACCGACACTGATTAATCTACAGAAAAGAGGTATATGCACTCCTGTGTGTGTGTGTGTGTATATATATATATATATCTATGTATCATTACAGTGTCAAGTGGAGAGAACACGTTTCATTACATGTCTAGAAAGTATCTAAAGTAGTCAGTATGGATTAGTGCTGGGGTGAATGGTTTCCGGCTTGATATCAGCAGATAAAAAGCTCCAGTATAGCAGCACATGAGGCGTTCACTGCACTCTGAAAGCTGCTGATGTCAGTGAAGCACACACGCGGCCCCGGCCTCACCGCTGCGCACACAGAGCCACGAGCCCCGGCCGACTTAAAACCACACCTCATAAACATTTACAGGTGCTTTTTGGGCTGTTAAATCCCCACAAAATCCATTTATTGGCAATAACTGACGGATTCGGCACCGTCGGACAAACGAGGCCCGCGGCAGAAAAAAATGGCTGTTCACGTGCTCTGGAATCATACGGCACTCTGTGTCGCTGGCACGGCGCAAATAATGAATGAGAGCTTCGGGTACATGTGAAGTGAATCCCCTGGATGGCTCGGGAAGGGTTAGAAGCACGGCCATGTTGGAAGGAGCTAAAGTGAAAACAGATGTGCTGGGAGGCTGCGGCGCTGACGACAGACGGCAGCTCGAGAGTCTGAAACGCTCCCAGCCTGCTGGAAAACAAGTTAAAAGTGTTAGAACAGCAGGTCCCCCAAGGGGACGGGGGGGGGGGGAGACGGTGGAACACTGCTAACATGGTCTCGACAAATTCCGCCCCGGGGAGCACTCTGCTGAGAGCCGCAGCGCCGCCGTTATGACAAAAGGACTTTAAGGTAATTAATAAAGGCTTTGGGCGCGCTGATGGTCTGGGGACTGCGACTGTGGGAGGCAAAGAGGCTAGACAACCTAAAGGGGGGAGGGGGACTCGATGAACACCACGGCAAGTCGAGTCCTTGTTTGGGTTCTTAAAAGAAACCTTGTTTTAGTTGCTTTTTTTAACTCATTGACTGCCAGCCATTTTCAGAACAGAGAGTCCCATACTGCCAGAGTTTTTTGAGCATTTTGACTGATTTTTCAAGAGCCACAGAATAGTTTGTGCTATGACTATGTAAACACCGAACACACCAAAAGAAAGAGTAGACTCTCTTCTTCCATCAGGAAAAAAAATGTGTTTCTACCTTATTCCGTTCTTCCTCGACTTGCGTCTCACAGGCCCCATTTCTCGCATAGCGAACCATTACGTTTTTCTTATTTGCCTACAGTCTATGCTCATCTCCGATCAAAAGTGGCACTGCCCCCTAGAGGGTCAATTTGTTACTACATACTCTGTCTAGAAGCCGATATTTACGGAAAAACTTTAGCCGATCGCCCCCCAAGCCACTCGCGTTGAAAAACATAAAAGACGTCTATAGACGTCTTTGGCAGTCAACGGTTGTATTTGAATTGACGTCTATAGACGTCTTTGGCAGCCAATGAGTTAAAATAGGAAGGTAAGTAAAGCAGTACTGTGTTGCTATCCTCTAAAGCAGGTAAAGAAAAGAAATAAAGTTCAAACAGAGGGGATGTTGTATGTAAAAAATATATAAATAAAAAAACCCTGAGTGTTTCCTAAAAGAAGGGAAGAGGGAGAAGAAAACAGACACTACACTTTAAACATAGAGAGAGATGAGAGTAAAAAGGCGCTGCAGCAGTCTTAAACAGAAGCAGGAAGATGATGGAGGAGGACAGGAGACCAGACACAGAGAGAAAGAGAGAGAGAGAGAAAAGTCTGTAGCACCTGGCCATTTGTCTTCGGCCAACAAAATAATTTTCCCCTTATTTTTTGCAAGAAAACAACAACGAAAACAGTGGAAAGATCTTTTGGTGTGTGTGTGTGTGTCTCTCTCTCTCATATCAGGTAGTCTTGATTATAAAAAAGGTGGATGGATGATTTTTCTCTTAGTTTTCCCAGCATAGCCCCCGTTGGGGAAAAAATGCGATCGGCGATCTGGTTTCTGAGGCAACTAAAAATCCTCAAACCAGAAATGCAAACCGGACCTTTTCCAGGATTGAACTCAATAAACTGGGCTGCGTAACAGCGTTTGAACTAACTGTCCACACCAGTAAAACAAACAAAAAAAAAACATTAAAGGGGGAAAAGGCTAGGGGATACCTGTCTTCTTTATCCATATCTGGAAAGACACCTCTCTCAGTCCTGTGGGTTTAAAGCATGTCTGCTCAGACTGGAAACTTCTGAACTGATAGGCCGAAAGTTGGAGACACAACTGTGTCAACTTGGAAGATAACTTTTTGAAATACATGGTGTGTGCATGAGTGGGCGGCCATTTTTAGTTTAGTTAGTTTTCTCCTGTTTACTTAGACCTGGCAGTGACTTTTACTTTTGTTTGGTCTAGGCTATCTTCCTTCTTGGGTTTCCCATGTATTGGCTTGGTTTTCTACTTTGGCCTTGGTCCACCCTAAAGTTTGAACTCCATTTAAGTGTAGAGCAATAAACGTTGATATTGTACATTTGAACTGTTTCTCTGCTCTGTTTACTCTTCATGGACATCTTTGTTGTTGATAACATGTTTTTTTTAATTTCTATTTCTCAGCAGGTATCTTTGAGAAGGTGGCACAGAGTTTTCTGAGCCATCTCTTGTGTCCTCTCGACTAGCTGCTTCAGACAGGTGGAAACTCTACCAGAGTTGGGTTGAGTGTTTTTTTTTCCATATTTAGCACATGGGGGATTGGAACAGTGATAGGTTTTGGTACAAATTGTAGGTCCCCTTGCCAATTGGTTCTACATAAACTGTACTAATGCACAATCTAGTTATTGGATTCAATTAGGTTTTGATTGTACTGCTGGTAGAATGAGTTGGAATGAGGGGAAATTTGTTGCGATTTGGCACATAAAACTGAAATGACTTGGATCGTGCCCTGGCAGATGGACTGCCACCGATCAACAGTAACCTAACGGAGATGAGAAGTCAGTTTCAGGAAAAGAAATGAAGGAGAACAAACAAACAAACAAACAAACAAACAAACAAGAGGCGAACCATATTTGAAGCATCCAAAAAAGATGAAAAAATGGTCTGAATAACTAAACGGAAAACAAAGTAGAAAGGAGGGAAGTCAAAACAAAGAAAGGCGGGGTACGGGGAAATGACTTTAAAAGAAAAATGAAGACGTCAGCTGTTTCTTACCAGACTGTCCTGGAGGAGGGATGCCGCCGGAACCCCTGGGTAACCGAACAAAGATGGAGAGCACGGCGGCTTTGTTGCCAAAGCAAGGCTCGAGGGCGATGGGTTTTGGGACCGACTGTGGAAAGACAGAAAAGGAAGGGGGGGGAAGGGACAAGAATTAGACACCTCAAGCCGGCCAAATCCTGGTGAACACTTTTTTTTTCTCCACCTTTTTTTAAACAACCTGGATCAGAGGGGCTTTGCGGCTGCTGCTCCGGTCGGTGTCGGCCTGCGTGCGCGGTGAAATGGAAAAACCAAACTGCTGGGATGCGCGTGCTAATCTGCGGGCGCACATTGGAGCCTGCTCACTCCCCCCTCCACAGGTAAGATCTGCACCGCTGTGCGCATTTTCGTGACAACCCCAGGTGCGTGCGGCGACTGGATAAGGAGCGGGGACGCTGGGAGGGGAGATTTGAGCCGGAGATGCTCTCCTGACACCACGGGCTGTCTGACACGCCCGACTCTGATACAGATATCTTCCCCGTTTATCAGCGACTCATCCATATGTGGAGATGCGATTCCCCCCCCCCCCCCCCCCCCAAACCCCCCATGTAAACATTGTCCGGATCTGCCGCCGCTCTCCTACAATATTCATGGCTCGGATGGGGAGAAAACACTGCCGCTGCGCCCGCATACAGATAACTTCCCGCGTCTCCCTGGCTTTGTGTTTGGAATCTCCAAAGTCGGACGGGAAAACTGGGCCATGACATGGTTTCGCACGCCGCCGACACTGCTCACATACACAAACACACCTCAGCTAAACACACAAGTTCCGGCCCCTTCCTGTGCCAGTCTTTAGACTATGAAGAGCTGCGTTTATTGCCCTGGGAGCAAAACCTGTAACACACACACACACAGACACATTACACATAAATCCCTCATAACTCATCTCTCTCATGGACTCGCGCGCATGCACACACATAATACACACGGGGTAGTGATGATATTCAGGATCTGACCCATTTTACACATTTATTCTCTGCCCTGTCTCTCCGAGGCATACCTTTCATACCAGCAGGACATGCAGCCTGTCATACAGGTATCTGGGGAAGTGACATGAAGACCCGAGCGCCTTGGGGTGTGTGCGCACACGTGTGTGCGTGTGTGTTGATTCAGTCCAGCTGATGCCACAGAGAGAAAAGGGACGGTGGGGGTCTGCGCTTCTTTACAGTGCGAAGGCTTTAAGAGCATTTTGTGCAGCATAATCCCTGCGATGACACTTTTAAAGACAGTCTCCTCTTAATCAGCTTTAAAGAATTCAACCAAATCCGGAGAGCTGCCCTCTCCCTTTGGATACCCTTGGCACCCAGTGTTTGATTTTTTCCCGATAAACGCTTTGAAGTGTTCGTCGGTCTGATGACTTTCACTCCCCTGGCGTTGCTCTTTGAGCCGTTTCCCGGTTAATGACGGCTGTATAATTTTATGTGGCCAGATCTTTCCACTCAGTCACTCGGTTTAGCCCCGGCTGGCCACATGTCTCCGCTCAGCACTGAGGTGGAGCCTGGTCAGCGAGAGGGGGGTCAGATAAGAAGAAAGACGAGAAAGGGAATAGAAGGAAAACCGGAACGGACATACAAAGAATTCTAAAATGCTAAATGTTAAGAGACCAGAGCATTGATCAATACATTTATGGATTGTGGTGGAAACAAACACCACAAAGAAATATTCTACAACTATTCAAATCAAAGGGGAATGCTCCTATAGATTCGGCCGTCAAGGAGAATCGTCTCTTTGTTTCCTATAAATAAATAAAAAAAAAAGAAATAGCTGAGATCTGCAGGATGTACGAATGCCCTGAAGGCTTTATTTTTCCGGATAAAAGAAGTTTTTACAGATTATTTGCAGCTCACAGTCCATTCTGCCTGCGTATAATTGCGACAGGATTTGTCTTTGCGGCTGAGAATGTTTGTGTTTGCTCGTCTTCGACCAAAAAAAAAAAGGAGAAGAAAAAGGTCATTAGGAGGCTGCGTTTGTTTGAGTTTTCTCTCCGTGCGCGTCTGTGAGCTTGGCGCAATTTTCAGCTGTGTTGATCCGGCACTCGCACACATGCAGTCTTACAGCCCCCCAAGGAACCGACAAGGGGGAATAGTTCAGATGCAGACAAATGGGCTCCTGGTGGGATGTGCTGGCCTGCTGGAAACAGGCAGGAGATAGGAACGGCTACCGAAACGCTGCTGCTTCTTCCGATGAGTCAGGAATTTAACTATAAATCATCGGAGCGTCGTTCCGATTTTGAGAAACGAGCCTGGCTTCTAGAAACAAATAAGTTCATTTCAGAGGCTGGACGCTGCTTTGTTTGCTTTCCCTCGAGCCCCAACTCCCTCCAAGAACATACTTTATTACTTTTGTCAAGTTTATTTAAAGAGGCGACGACGGAGACGGGGTTTGTCCCCGAAGGGGCTTTAACAATCCACACACCATGACACTGTTTATCCGGAGACCTCTGGCTGGGACGGGTGGCGGGGGGGAAAAGAAAAACTTCGAAACACCTCGTCAAAGAGAAAACACAACCCCGACTTCAATTTAATGTTTTTCATTAAAGACAAACATTTTCTTTATCTCCCATCCTCAGCCTCTTGTTTCTCCTTCCCACACAGTGTGTGTGTGTGTGTGTGTGTGTGTGTGTGTGTGTGTGTGTGTGTG